>CAMZMU010000044.1:22658720-23048766 GCA_947311845.1 Poa pratensis
CACCCAGCCGGCTTTCCAAGGAAGAGAGCTAATTGTACAGGCAATGGGCCGGACGGTACGCGTGGCGAAGGAGCTGGGGCCCCTCGGGACTCCGGGGACTTCCACTTTGTACACCCCTGCAGGGATAAATCTTTCGAAAAGCCGTGTCCGCGGTTATGGACGACTTGGGAAGTGAAGGTAAGATCATAGAATAACTTTAACGGAATGATTAAAAACTGGGTACTAGAGGTACCATTCACAAATGCAAGGTGAGCTTCCTCGAGGGTGATTCGGGGAGGTGCCTTTAATGAACAGGTACAATGGTTGATGATGAGTAAGGTGATCAAAGAAAAGAGTCACTTCTTACCTCTTTTGAAAATACTCTGAATAGTCGATGCCTTTGAGTTATGTTTTCATAAATAAAATCAGCTTTATGCAAAACAGCCATAAAACCTTGAAAGCCAATCATCGAGCATATATTAGCTCTTAATCTTGCGAGTTCGTCGAACTCAACGTCGTTTGCTTATTTTCAGGGGAGGACTTCACCGACCTCGAAGGTGGGTTCTTTGTGGACGTCGACGAGTAGTCTGGGGTTCCCAGGTGGCAGCTTGGGACATCCCGGAACAGCTGGCGCTGGATGTTTATTTGTAGGCCTCTTAGGCCATAATTTGGTTTCTTGTTGTTTAGAACAACCTAATTTGCTTCCGCTTGATGTAATGTTGGGTCTGTGACCTCAGGTTGTCATTTGCTATCTTTCTCTATTATAAGAGTTGAACTATATGATTTGTGTCGTAGAGTCTGTGATATGCCAGTTGTTCCACAAGTCTTGATCTCTCTATTATGCCTTGATAGTGTGTCTGGTGGTATCGGATAACCGGAGACACAGTATCACTGTATAGTAGTCGGGTCGGGGCGCCACACCCATCCTGGCCCTCGGGCCTCCGCTGCCGTCGATCTTTCTTCCCGAAGCTTCGTCTTGACCTAAAAACGGCTATATATAGACCCCCCCCAGGGCTTTCGCGAAAGAGAGCGCCGCCGAAACACAGAAACCACGAAACAGAAACCTGGAGCTGAAGATTGGAGGGGGAAACTCCGGCGGGGCGCTGCCGGTGTGGTCTCCTTCCCCTCCAACAACATCTCCACCGACACCATGATGAAGAGGGAGTAGTCCACCCCTGGACTATGGGTTTGTGGAAGTAACTTATGTATCTCTCCTCTCCATGAGCTTCACTAATTAGTACCGTATGAGCTGCTGAACATGATTACGGTCATCTATGTAATTCCTTTGTGTGGATCTTTATTATGAGTTAATACATGTTTGAGATTGCAATGGTTTTGTTTCGGTTATGAAAGTAGATCCATATTATGTACCCCGTTCTTATTTACTTGTCATGATCAAGCATGTTTATGAGAGCATGTGAGGGGAACGTGTGCATTAGTTGGAGTAACGGGGGGTGGCTAGTGCAGTGAACGTGAGAGAAAGTTCTGCGATCCACTTGGGTTTTCTACCTTACTTTGTTTCCTCACTAGGGATAAACAAAAATACCATGCTACCGGAGAGTGGATGTGACCTTTGCCACTATCTCCATGACTAGATCTAGCATGTTCTTATTTTAACTTCATGTCATTGAACTTATTGCTATGCTCTGATTTATCTTAATTACTAAGGTGTTATGATTTAATTCGCATCTTGGTGGAGCATAAGAGAGAGAACAACTTATACTTGAGATCTCTATGTTAGGACGTGATGCCCATATTATTAATAACTTGTCAAACCATGTCTTGCCATCTTACATGTTAATTTTAGTGTTCCATTGTCTACCACGTTATCAAGAGAGAGTGCATTTATGAAACCATGAACCCCGGTCCATTTTTAATCATAAGAAACACCTTTCCAACACTTTTATCACCACTTTTGTTTGCTGCCATTATTAAATCCGAAAATACAAAAACACTTTTACATCTTGTATTCATCATAAAAAACCCAAAAATATCATTTATCATTACTACCACCATCCTTGCATATTTATTTTACCATCATTGCATATTTAGTACTGTTTGCATATTTATTTTATTATCATTCTCACACCTTGTGCATGACAACCACTTAGTGAGGTTGAGGGCACAAAACAATTTATTTTGTTGCAGGTTCTCAAGAGAAGGATAAGGAAATAACACCTGAAATACTGGTTCCCCGAGATTTCGATATTAAACCCTCGAGTCACCCCTCGTGGGGAAAACTGTCTTCCACTACTACATACACTCTGCACTTGGAGTCTCAACCTAACCCATTTATTTTTCACGCAGGTACCACGCGAAGGGGCTAGCAACTGTTTTCTGGCGCCGTTGTGGGGTAACTACGTGAAGGGCCATCAGAGACCGGGTTATAGGATAGACGGCGTACTATCAAGAGGGGCTCTCAATTGAGTAACTTGATCGCATCTTTGTGGAGAGCTCAAACCTTTACATATTTGGCATATCATCTTTTTTGGTTCTTATTTGGCTTTTATCCATGTGAGAATTTAGAGCTTGTGTTCATCTCCATACCAAGCTCTAGTTCATCAAAAACGGATTTCATTTGAATATCTTGTGGTGTTTTTGATGTTGGAGGTTTTACCGGTTCGTCTCTTGTAGAGATGTCAAACTCTCCTCCTGTATTATCCTCCTCACATGATGGATTATGATGTGTATATGCATGATCTTGTAGTGATTGTGATTATCTTCGGAGCAAGACCAAGATCATAGAAAACGGAGTCCAGATGGAAAACTTGTTGCGTTTTTGTGTTGGAAATATTATCGGTTTATCCTTGAGGAAAGTTCCACATCTTCCCATGGGTGGCAACTTAACTCGTTATCTTTCCAACCTCGTTGGTTTCATCCCATTTGGAGTTTTCTCGCAAAAGTTATGAGTGTTTCCTTTTCGGGTTCTGGGTGGCCAGCCCCCAGGCCGGCCTGGCCGGCTCCCAGGCCGGCCGGCTCTGCTGGGTGGCCAGCCCCCAGGCCGGCCTGGCCGGCTCCCAGGCCGGGCGCTCTGAGCCGCCGTGCAGCGCGAGGCCGGCGCCTCCCTGCACTGTCCAACGGATAGGTTTTTGAGGGGACCTATTTAAGGGGCTTTCTTCCTCATTGGTTCCCTAACCTCTTGAGCATGTTTTTCCCTCTCTCTCCTCCATTGTTGACCTTTGGAAAAGCTTGCCTACCTCTCAATCCCTCCCATGATTCTTGCATATCTTTGAGGGAAAGTGAGAGAAGATCAATATCTATATTTCCACCAATACATTCCTCCTCTAAGTGAGGGGAATCTAGTTGATCTTGATCTTGGAGTTCCATTTGTTGAGTTTTTCTTTGTTCTTCCTCTCTTCTCCCACCACAAGCAATAGTTGCTTTTGGTGGGATTTGAGAGTGAAGGACTTGAGCACTTCTTGTGTTCTTGCCATTGCTTTTGTGCATCGGTTTGTGCTCTCCACGAGGATTCGTGGAAGTGAAAGTTTGTGAGCTTGTTACTCTTGAGTATTTGGAGCCTAGACGCCTTTTGTGGCGGTTGAGGCCTTTTGTGGCCACTTGGGAGCTCCCAATCCTTTTGTGGGTCACTAGTACAGAACGACACATCGGATACCCCTCTATGAAAACGGCAGCAAAAAGGCGACGGTAAAACGACACTGTGCAAGGAAAATAAGAGTCGACGCCCGCGAATCGCGACACATCGGAAACGGTCAAAATAAATGACTGTTGCCAATAGCCATTGGCAACAGACATTTTTAATGTCTGTTTGCTATGTGAGCGAGTATAGCAACGGACATATAAGTCGAACCGTTTGCAATATTAAGTTGGCCTACAAGTCAGAACTAACTGAGTATATAAACTAGCAACCCTACCTCACTTTTCCTCTTCACCTCTAACACACAGCCGCCGAGCCTCCCGTGCCTTATCCCCTCTCCATCCTCTGGCATACCTTGTCGATTCTTCCGCCTCCGGCGACGAGGCGGCGCTCCCCATCTATCAAGATCTGTGAGCCCTAGCGAGTCCATGCGCAGCTCCCGTCCCCTTGACGCTATCTGCGTCACTCTCTCCCGCAGAGCCGCCCTTCTCTCCGACTCCCAGCCGATGGACCGTTGCAGCTAGGCAGCAGCTAGGGCAACCCCTCTACGGCGCCAATGTCGCCATGACGAGGCGCTGGTCTTGCGCGAGAAGGACAAGCTGCTGGTCTACCACGAGCAGGACAACGGCGGCGGCCAGATCCGCGCTTTCTGGACAAGGCGTCGTGTGGCTAAGCCGGCCGGTGAGCAGCCCGGCCTCAATTACCGTGCTGCTGATGAGCCTCACAGCTCGCAAATTTTTCGCCAGGTCAGTTCGCGTCTTCCCCTCTCGATCCACTTATTTTTGTAGATGAGCCAGATCCCGATCCCGATCTATCTTCCATGTAACCTAGTTATTTTCGTGAGCCAGATCTCGATCCAGGCGTGGTACTGTCTGCCAGATCGATGGAGAGGCTTTGTTATGACCTCCCTACTCTCTCCAATCCAAGCCGTGTTGCCGCTGTTGCTGTACGGGAGATAGCAAAGAGATTCGTTGGTCATCTAGTTCGTATGTTAGGTGCATGTGCATGTCTTGGCCAGGTCGTTTCCTGGAGTGATTCTAGGAGGAGGGCGTGGTCTTGATTAGTTGTTGGCCTAGTGGTGGATTAGTGGCCAGGTTAGTGCGTCGGTGGCACAAAACTAGGATAGTTGGCTGCTTTGGCAGTGTAGATATGTGCCTATTTAAGGTCTTGTAAGCATGTTTATTTGAGATGAGATAGAGCAGAAGACATTGGCTGTGTGAGGCAGCAGAACACCTAAACTATTTGTCTCCATTGGTGTTCGCTAGTGAGCTGTGAGAAATATCTAGACGTAGAAGAAGGGAGCTGCAAAGTGCAGCTCCAACATTAGAGACGTGGACAAATTAAGACATGACTTTACGCAACAGAATAACATATTCCAGTTGAACAATGTGTATCCCTTAAACTTGGATGCATAGGAAACCTTCTGTCGTTGCACTATGGCATGCCAGAAGCAGCACATCTTAATTGTCAAGTTGACCAGTGCTGGATCCTGAATATTTGTGACAAGTTGACCAGCACATCTATATCGAGCTGGTTGGTATATTTCTAGTCGATGATTGACATGGAGGCTGGTCCTATTTTTGCAGCTCGCTGGTCACAACGATTGCCCTTGCTGGATAAAACACTACTGGGTTGTGAGCTTGTTTTTTGCTTTTGAACAACTTGAAACCGTACTGGACAGTAGTACTTCATTACTTAATTTGACCATGTGTGTTGGCTTTCTTTCCTTACTCTATTAAGTAACTAGTATAAGACTAGCTAGCTAAATTTTCTGGCCCTTGTGGCAATTTATGTCTCCATAGAAATCTATGTATGTCCAAATAATCTAACACCTAGTGATTATAATTTGCTTTATCCATTGTTCAACTACCTAGTGCTTACTAGACTAAAACTGAGCTAGAATCTTATAGAAAGCACAATTTAGGAGTGTCTCTTCATTTGTGTAAGAGAACGATATCTTAGCTCAGGCCAATGCACATTACTAATGCTGATATATTTAAACACTCTAGGTCTTAAGGTGAGCTTTGCAAGACGCACAAGACTTGCAGAACATGCAAGTAAGCAAGTAATGGGTTGAGCACCACTACTGGTACTTTTTGGATGATCAAGGTGAAGTTTTTTATCTCATTGGTTCAAAGCATATTGTAGTCAGCTAGTGCCATGTTCAGATAATCTTTTAAAACGTAAAATAGTGCAGAGGACTCCCTGATATTTTATTGGCTCTGTCATTACCATATATAGTACACATCATGTTGCTTGATTGACTTCAGTTGCTTCCGTTTTTTCGAGTGCAATTATATTGAAGAGAAACAATAGTTGTTTCACCATGGCATTTGATTATGAGATGAGGGAGACAAAGTTCTGTATAAATCTCTATCACGAAAGTCCTATCGGTAGTTGTTTCACCATGGCATTTAAGGCTTTTATGTTAATAAATACTAAATGCTTTTCAGTCAACATGGCATTTGTACCATATTGTAGTCAGCTAGAATGTAAAATACTATAGAGGATTAGGTGCTATTTATAGGTATTGTATTGTATCTTTCCTGTATAGTACATATTATGCAGTTGGATTGTTTTAAGTTGCTTCTGTTGTTCGAGCAAATATATTGAAGAGAAGAATTAATCTATTGGATTATGCAGCTGAATTTTTTAATATGTCCATTGTTTGTTGTAGATATCAGTTCCTGAACACTGGCCTTACGAAGAAGCTCGGTACTTGTTCCAGCAGAAAATGGGTATGTGGAAGCCATGGAATGCCCGAGGTGCATTCTTTGTAGTTGGTTGGAGCTTATGCTTCTTCTTTGTAGTTGGTTGGAGCAGATCTAAAACACACTTGTATGCGTAGCATCTTTTAGCTGTGTAAATGTTAGTACATAGCTTTGTGGAGAGGAAATATGTAAAGTTGTATAGGGTTGTAACTTTGGTGATAAAGAAATAATATTGTTGGCAGAAGCTGGCAGAAGCCAGCAAGAAGCTGGCGAGAAGCTGTTTTTTTAATATGATTTTTTGACATCAGAAACGGTTGTCTTGTTTTCGCTGTTTCCATTGCTTGTTCTTATCGGAAACGGCCATCCATAAAGGTCCGTATGCATTTAGGGCCACATCAGAAACGGTTATTGTGCTCCGTTGCCTTTGTGTCGTTTCACATCAGTATCGGAAGCGGGGACACAGACCGTTTCTCCGTTTTCGATGGGCTTTTTGGTCCGTTTCCGATGTGTCGTTCTGTACTAGTGGGTTGTGCCTCAAGATTGTTGTAAGAGACTCGATTTCCGTCCGAAAGGAAATCAATAGTGGAAGGTGACCCGAGCTTTTGTGCAAGGTTCATCGGAAAATAGGGTGAGGCCATTTATGGCGTCTTGAGTTTGAAACTCACACCCCTCCAACGAGACGCACTCCACTCAAAAGGAGGAACTCGGGAATACATCGCCGTCTCCGCGTGCCTCGGTTATTTCTATGCCCGAGCTCTTTACTTATGCACTTTACATTGTGATAGCCTTCGTGGTTGAAGTCTTATATATTGCTATCACTTTGTTGCTTGTCTTGCTTAGTATAAGTTGTTGGTGCACATAGGAGAGTCTAGTATATTTAGGTTGTTAGCTTGTTAATTTAAACACCTAGTTTTACTCCGCAATTATCAAGCCTAAACTGGAAAAGTTTTAAATCGCCTATTCACCCCCCCCCCCCCTCTAGGCGACATCCTTGTCCTTTCAACGGTGATGCTTCTTCCTTGAGGCAATCTTTTGGGCACCAATCCTGCTCAAGTTAGTCCGGCAAGAAGGATAAGACGGAGCTCCGGCGTAGATTCCTTCCAGCTCCTTTTCGAGCACCAATCCTGCTCAAGTTAATCCGACAGGAAGGATAAGATGGTCTTCATGCATATGCGACGACGAGACTCAGTATCATGCTCTCCAAATTGATTCAAAGGTATAAGGTGATGACTTCGGCTCCTGAGCGATGGTCCTTAGGGGCACGAGCACACACTTCCCGATTGTCATCGATAAGGTCAGGTCGGCTTCGGTACGGGATAGCGACAACGATGCATCGGCGGCTCGTTCCGGCGACGGTCGTTCGATAGTGCAGGGACCTCGATATACGTGAGGAGCTTCATCTTCGGTTTTCTTACATGACACAATAATTGTGGTGGTTGACTCACATATGGGGGTCTCCTCCTTCGATGGTTGACGAGGCCCCTCTCCTTCTTGTGTGATGATGGTGTTGCTTCTTTACTTCCTATGGGGTGGTTCAATTCGGCATCTTGCTTCCTCATCTATCATCTCCACTTCTTCGGCAGCAGCAATATTGGTATAACGGTGAAGGGTCGTGGTGAAAGACATTCATAGTGGCGGCCGATGTTGATCTCGACGTCGAATGCTGGTGCCGCTTTATTTTCTAGAGGCATGGTCATGGTCCTTATCGTTCCTTCCTCTCCTCGGGTGCTGGTAGAAACCTAGGTCCGATTCGGTGTCATGGCGTCGTTCTCTTCTTGAGGACGTCATCTAGAATGCTAGGGGAGAACTCGATGTGGGTGTGGGCAAATGACCACACAACATTTTGGCAAATCCTTCAATGTAGGCTAAAAATTATGTGGAAAACATACAAAATTCATGCAAATACATATATTTGACATCACAAGTTTAAATTGACATCACGGTTTTGTACTTCTGACTCCACCACTAGGTTGTAGGCCTCCAGGGCGCAATATACGACATGACGGCTTGGTCGATGATATTCCTAAGTCCAGTCGGATCATGTCTTCTACTTTCCTACTCCCTCCGTTTCAAAATATAAGATGTTTTAGATGTTACACATGATGTCTACATTCATAACAAAAAGAGTGGACATGTACACTAAAACATACACATATGTATGTGGCATAAGACTAAAACATCTTATATTGTGGAACAGAGGGAGTACTTTTTAAGCACATGAGGAAGGTGAGATGATCCGGGTAGTCTTGGAGTCATGGTTGTTCTACGATGGTGTCTTTCTTTGTTCGTGACGTGGCCTTGAGGGTTTTTGACTCTTGTCATCACCGTTCATGGCAAAATTTCGGGCAAGCGAAGAAATGTCATCGTGTCTTCCGTAGAGGTGTGGTGTAAACCGATTGACGAGGTGTTTAGGGCGTGGAGTTGTAGCCTTCTAGGATATTGTACTGGCCTTTCTTCTTCAATGAATAGGGTACATCTCTCAGGGCGTATTTGAGAAGCAAAAAAAAAAAAAAACTAACGTGAAGTGCTTTATGTGATGAGCTGTGCTCACACATATTCATTCAGGCAGTATTTCTGTTAGAACTTTTACGGAATGCTCCCAACTGCACTGGGGTTACGTCGCACAAATTCTCCCCAAGATTCTTATGTACGCTTGTAAATTTCAAACTCTGAAACACGTGGAGACATGTGAACAAGAAAAATTAGTCGGGCATAATTTTAGAGGATCTCACTGTTTGTGTGAACTCGTCAAATTATACTCTCTCCGTTTCACAATGTAAGATGTTTTAGGTGGTACACATATTGTCTAGATTCATAATAAAAAGAGTGCACACATATACTAAAATGTGTCTAAATACATGTGTATGCATGTGTATGTGGCAAAAGTCAAAAACATTTTATATTATGGAACGGAGGGAGTACTATATCTACTGCCTTGATTAGCCTTGCAAGGTACTACTCAGGTTCAAACCTATGCTTCTCAAATATGCCGCATTGCCTGTTCATGTGCAAATTATTTCTTCTTTTTTTTTGCCTTGTAACATGTAGCCGAGTATAGAAAAATTAGTGCAGTGACAAACAAAAACAATTTGATCCTGAGAACTTGCCTGTGGCAAGATGGTTAGGAGGGTGGTTGTCCCCAGCACACCAGAGTTCAAACCCTCAGATTTGACGCTGGTGTTTCTCATTTAGGCGGAATATTCTACAGTGGGAGGCGACGTTCCCGTCGACAGCGAGGCGCCCGTGGTGACTTCGTCAATCTCAAGACCCAATCCGCCGGCACAGTCTCTCGGAGGTGCTCATAGGGGTAGGGTGTGCGTGTGTGCGTTCATAGGGGTGATTGTACGTGCGTGTATGTGAGCGTCTGCTTGTACTGTGTTTCGCAAAAAAAACAATTTGACCCCAGCTCGCCTAGGAGGGGAGCTCCTACCTATCGACCTGAGCGGAGCAAACAACGCTCCGCACACCCCTGGCGATAGTGGGCCTCGGCCCACTTTGGTATTCTGGGTCCTTTCCGCTCCGCGCATATATGGTTCTGTTCTGTACAATCCTTTCCTGCAGGAGAGAGCTGATTCTTTCCTGTAGATTCTTGCACCTAAGAAGAAATTATATGTGACGTGTACCTTCGAACTATTTTAAAATAATTGTACACGAAAATTATGCGTCTCCACGATTAGGTTTCATTCATGTACTCAGTTTTGAATTTCGTCGATTATAACTTCTCAATTTTAATCGATGTTCACAACTTTTTTAGACAAATTTTATCAAATTCGTCGCACTCGGTTGACCGTTTAAAATATCATTTGACAAGTAGATTAATATCCACGTTTCGCACAACTTTCAGGTTGTAATTTTTTCGTTTCGACGGTCATATACGAAATGTTCGAAACTATGTTTGAACGATTTTAAAAGTGAAGAGTATAGGCCGGCGAACGAAATTGATTTTTGAATGATTTTAAAAAGTGAACAAAAAAAGTCTATGAATAGAAATTATTTTGAACAATTTTTAAAAAGCGAACAGGAAAAACTCTATGAACGAAAATTATTTTGAACGATTTTTCAAACCCTGATTTTTTTTTGAAAAATGAAAATTTAAACAAAAATTTAAAATACTATCTAAACAGAAAAGAAAAAAGAATCTGTCAAAAAAAAAAGGAAAACAAAAAAATTGCGGTGAACGTAAACTATTTTTGAACGATTTTTTAAAATGAACAGAGAATGACAGCGAACGGAAACTATTTTTGAACGATTTTGAAAGTGAACATAAAAGGCCGGTGAACGAAAAATATTTTTAAACTATTTTTAAAAATAAACAGAAAATAACGGTGAACGGAAACTATTTTTGAATGATTTTAAAAGTGGACAGAAAAGGCTGGTGAACGAAATCGATTTTTGAACAATTTTAAAAAGTGAACATAAAAATTCCATGAACAACAAAAATTTGATTTTTTTTAAAAAAGTGAACAAAAAAACTATATGAACATGCATTATTTTTGAACGATTTTTGAAATATTCACAATTTTCAAATCTGAACAATTTTCAAATTGAACATTTTTCACATCTAAACAATATTCAAATAAGAACAATTTTCAAATCTGAATATTTTTAAATTTGAACTTTTTCAAAAGAATGATATTTAAAATAATATCTAAAAGAAAAAAGATAAGAAGAAAGAAAAAAGAAATATCAAAAAAATAAAAACGTAAAAGAAACAGGAAAAAATGAAAAGGAAGAAAGAAAAAAGAAACTGCCAAAAAAGAAAAAGAAAAAGAACCGAAAAGCCCCGAAACCGAAAACTGGAGGTATTACCTTATTGGGCTGGCCCACGAAGGGGTGTGCGGGAGCGAATAGCTTCCGACCTGGTCGTCAAATAGGGAGCGCCTTTATGCCGCTCGTTGCTGCAGTTAAAGGAAGCGCCGCCTACAGAGCTCCCTTAGATGGGCCGCGGCCCAACGTTTTTTACGTTTTATGCTCGCGCGGAAAATGCTTCGACGCCTACGTCGTTCGATTCGTGGGCCGGCCAGTTCCTTGCTTCTTACGTTTGAATGTTTCCTTTGATTCTGCTTCTCCTTCGGAAAAAAATTCGCTGCTCTTTTTCAGCCTTATTTTTAAAACACGAATACTTTTCTAATCGAATATTTTAAATATATGAACATTTTTAAAAAATAAAAACAAAAACCAAAATGGTTACAAATTTAAAATGGCATCATTTTCAAAAATAAATTCGAAACCATTTAAAATTTGGAACAATTTTAAAAATTAAACAATTATCAAATTTGGAACCATTTTAAATTTTTAACCATTTTCAAATGGAACCATTTAAAAAATGAACAAATTTTAATTTTGGAACCATTTTAAAATTTGAAACCATTTTCAAAAATGAACTATTTTGAATTTGGAACCATTTTCAAAGTGGAACCATTTTTTAATTTGGAACCATTTTTTAAAAATGAACAATTTTCAATTTGAAACCAATTTCAAAATGGAACCTTTTTAAAGTTGGAACCATTTTCAAAATGGAACCATTTTCAAATTTGGAAAACATTTTAAATTCGGAACCATTTTTTAAATTGGAACCATTTTCAAGAATGGAACCGTTTTAAAAAATGAACAATTTTTAATTTGGAACCATTTTCAAAATTGAACCATTTTAATAATGGAGCCATTTCCAAAATGGAACCATTTTAAAATTCGGAACCATTTTAAAAATGGAACCATTTTTAAATTTGGAACCATTTTCAAAAATGAACAATTTTCAAATTTGAAACCATTTCTAATTGGAACCATTTTTAATTCGGAACAATTTTAAATTGGAACCATTTTTTAATTCGGAACCATTTTCAAAACGGAACCATTTTAACTTTGGAACCGTTTCAAAAATGAACAATTTTAAATTCGAAAACCATTTTTAAATTTGAAACCATTGTCAAAATGGAACCATTTTAAATTTGGAATCATTTTCAAAAATAGAACCATTTTAAAAAATGAACAATTTTCAAATTTGAAACCATTTTTAGTTTGGAACCATTTTTAATTCGGAACCATTTTCATAATAGAACCATTTTTAATTTGTAACCATTTTCAAAATGGAACCATTTTAAAAATTAGAACCATTTAAAAAATAGAACCAAATTAAACGGTTCCATTTTTTAAAGGAACGAAAACAAAAAGGAAACAAAAACAAAAACAGAAAAAGAAACAAAAAAGAAAAACGAAAAAAGAAAATAAAGAAAAAGAAACGAAAAAGAAAACCGAAAACAAAAAAGAGAAACAGAAAAGAAAAAAAGAAACGAGAGTGCGTACCTAATTGGGCCCGCGCAGAAACAGCTCCTCACGCAGTGCTATCGACGCTGTTCAGGCGGCGCTGAGTTATTGGTCGCACGTGGGCGGCATATAGGTTTCGCGTCAAATAGGATTCGCCCCCAGGCCCCAGGAGCACTCATCCGTGGACAAGTGCGTCAATCAATGCTACAAATCGCAATACTTTGGCAGGCCGAAGGCCCAAACGTGAAGGACTTGTAGCCAGCACGCAAAGCAGGCACTGAGGCCTGAGCAATGCCTATAGCGTCAATTTAGGATCTGTTTGCTTTTCTGACCTCCAGAATTTCACCCGATCTCACCATCATCCATGGCTTGGGCGCATATGTTTGAATTTTTTTTGTTCAAATTAACATGGTAGGACCGAGCTTATCGAAGTCTACCTGGTAAACTCGCTCCTAGAATGACATACTAGTTGGCCCGAACAAATATAGGTTTGGGCCCAATTTAGTTCAATAGTTTTGTTCAGTTCAATTACTAACTTCTGAGCTAGTGTCATCTTCAGTGCAGCCTGCTATCAGCCCAGTGGACCACCCACCAAACCACATTCTTCAAAAGGAATGTCATCTACTGCACAAAGACCCCTAAAAAAATCTACTGGATAAAGAAGAGCAGTGCAACACTTTGATATTTATTTATTATGCATGAACGCATACTGTTGACTCGGCAGAATCCACCTGATATAACTTCGAACAAATTCCGAGCCCAAAATGAAATACCCTTTGGAAATTATTTTGCATGTTTTGACGACGAGTCCATCTCGTGCACCACGAGCTTCTCGACGGTGACGGTGGAGCCGGTAGCGTTGTTGAAAACATACAACCCAGCTGCAGCATAGATGGCCTCTGTCGGGTACACGCGCGACGTTGCCGTCAACCTCCCACCCATCACGAAGCTCTCAACAATCGAATGGTCCACAAGCACCCTGATGGATAAAGCCTCCCCGTTGAGCACTGGTACTGTGCTTCCCACAATCCGCATCGTCACATCCCTGGCCAGCGAGGACCGTGATTCATCGTGGCAGAAGTGGACCCGAAGGCTCCAATCCAAATCCCTAGACACATAAAAGTACACTGCCATTTGTTCGCTGCGACTATTGTTAGTAGTGAGGACAAGGAGGCCAAAGGTGCGAGCGTGCCGCGGTTGGCGGCACCGCCGCTTGTGCCACAATCGTAGCCAACTTCGACCTCGTTGAGGGTGGCGACATCAGATGCGTCGAGGCGGAAGGAGACTCAATGTCGAGCTGATCAGCTTGCGAAGAGGGATGGGGAAGACAGAGCCATGTCGATGGTGGTGCCACTGAGGTCAATGGCGTTGAGGTAGAGGGTCTCGATCTCCTCCACAGGCCATTGCAGGAGGTTCGTTCGGGTCTTCTCATCTAACGCCACCGTCCTTGGAATCGACTGTAGGTACATCATACACAATTAATTAGTTGGTTAAATAGTCAAAGCTAGATAGCTATGTCCCTCGATCGTGAATGCACATTGACATTAAGAACATGAAGAAGAAAACATGAACAAATTGTCTCTGTTTAAGAAATAAAAACACTCGCACCCTCCACCGATTTCCATGAATGAAGTAATCACATGATGAAAATTAAAATTAAACCCTTCACCTGAAAACTTCAAAAACCCAGAGCAAGGTCGAAAGTTCTGATTTGGTGTGGTTGAATGGACGGAAAAATTCATGTTTTGGAAGATGCAAAAGGATATGCTCGTGATAAAATGAAGATACCTTTAAAATGCAAAATAAGTAAGAATCATGCATCTGCATCAACATTGTAAAAGCATGTTTGCATAGTGCACCAGAGAAAATCGATTGCATGCATTTGCACTGATAAAACAAGACAGATTCAATCTCCAAGAGGTGTGCGTGCATGATCTACCTATTGCGCGAGACAACACAATGAACGAATGGAACTAATGATGGTTAATGCAAGGTAAAACAATCATATGGATGTGTCGTACAAATAGTTACCTGTAGTGAGCCCCATCCTTTGGAAATGTCGGTCCGCTTGGAGTCGGTCTCGCTGACCCAACCCCACAGCACGCGTCGTCGCTTTGCCGGATCATAGAACGTCTTGGACGCATAAAACTTTCCCCACTCATACCTCAGCCCGAGACCCAAGTCCGCCTTGGGTCCACCGGCGTCCAAGCGTTGGCAGCCGCGTTGTACCTGCCCAGCGCATAGTAGTCATTCCGATCGTCGTCGCTACTCTCCTTCATCACGTACAACAACCCCTCCGATGAGTTGTTGTCGCTGCCACCGACGGGGTAGAAGTCGATGCACTCCCACATGCCGGTTCCATTGACACGGTGCAAGAATCCCGGGATGAGCTCGTAGCTGACAAAGTCTTTTGTCTTGTACACCATGGCGATACCAGCATGACCACGGTCGACCTTGGACCCGATGACCATGCGCCACGTGTTATCAGACTTGTCGAACCAGACGGTGGTGGGGTCGCGAAAGTCCTTGACGCCGATGCCAGGGGGTGGGAGAAGGATGGGGTTCGCATGGTGCTTTGTCCACTTGCGAAGAAGGGGATCTCTGGTGTTGGCTGGGACGGCGAGGCACTGGACCTGGGTGGAGGTGTTGCTATTCCCGGTATAGAGCAAGGCTACATTACCGTTGGGAAGCACGGTGGTGGAGCCCGTCATGACGCCCTTGATGTCATACCATGGTCTGGAACCATGGCGAGGGGGAGGTGGCCCCAACGGACCAAGTCCTTAGACACGGCGTGGCCCCACGCGATGATGTCGCCCTTCACTGCGCCCTTGGGGTTGTGCTGGTAGAAGAGGTGGTACCATCCACGGTAGTACATCGGACCTGCATGTTGTGTTATATACTCCCTCCGTTCTAAAAAGGATGACATCCATTTGTCTACATGCGGACGTATCTAGACATGTTACATGTATAGATACGTTCACATGCACACAAATAAAAGTCATCCTTTTTTAGAACGGAGGGAGTAGTAGTTATGTGATAGTTAGACACACACAAGCGCAGACAATCGGACAACGACCTATAGGAAAAACGTACTAACCGCTGGGATCTGCATAGCACATAGGCCGCCGGACACCACCAAACAATCAATCGGTTTCTCCATAGGTATTCAAACGGTCAAACCATGAAAAGAATTAATAAAGGAGAATCGAATCTGAAAATCAATCGATCCAATTTGAATGTATTGTCTACCGTTCATGTAGTTCTTGTGCGGCTGGAAATGGAACCCGGTCCTCTGCCACTGCAGCATCGCGTTGCTCCAGGGTAAATCAGCGCTCGGGTCATCTCCGACGCCACGAGATGTCTTCTCCGCCATGGCCGCCGTGAGCGCGTGGGCGGCGAGTAGCAGGACCACGGCCGGAGCAGCCAGCACGGCAGCGCTCGCGCTCCACCTCACACCGCGGCTACTCCGGTGGTACAGAAGTGGCCTGATGGCGCGTGACTCCATCACGGCAGTTCAATCAAGGAATTTGTTTGATTCTTGATCCGTCAGTCACTCTCGAGGGATTTATAGTTGGATGCTCTATACTATTAGCCGATGAGACTAGTTACAATGGGGAGTATCATATACTAGTATCATGCATATGATACTAGTCTATGTTACTACCTCCACAATGGGTAGTAACATATTTGTGGTATCATACAATACTATATTTATTAGGTTGTAGACTCATTTTGCATTGGAATCCGTTATGTTACGGTATCTACCTATGATACTACTATCACCTCTCTCATCATTAATTGTAGTGTCACGTCAGCTTTTTGCCAACATGACATGCATGATACTACCTATGATACTCCCATTGGGGCTAGTCTGAATCAATCCGAACAAAAATTAATATTCCAATTAAACACTGCTTACTTTACAATGTTGTTGGCCAAGACCTATCCAAATGAACATTAATAGGCTAATTAAGCACTACTCCACAATGCTGTTGGCCAATACACCTATCCAAATGAGTATTAATACGCAAATTAATTTAGCACTACTCAACAATGATCCTTGTGGAGAATGGATCCAGGAGAAATTAGTACTCCGAGATACTGGTACCTCAGAGATCTAAAAGAAAATGTTGGTATTCCACAATATTGCACATGTATCGCACAAGGCGCACACACAGATTTGCAAGCAACCAAAAGAATAAATGTAGAGATAAAATTAGCTGCATCGGAGGATGGAGCCTTGAGTTCCGCTGTCACGCTCCTCGAACCCTCTACGGTAGTCCCGCGGCAGGGTCGGTTGGGGGCTAGCAATGCCGGTGATAGCGCCGAAAAGGCGGGTCTCACGTGTCCGCGTTTCGGAAAAGACGGTTGATGACGCCTTTTTGGGTGATGGATATCCTTCCGTGGAGCGCCATATTTTCCTATCTGGGAATTATGCGCCACCATAGTTGGCGAAGGCCTACCTTGATCGGCTAGTTCCGGTGGGTGCCGAATAGGGTGCTGCAGCGGTGGCTCCCATGGTACACTGAAGAAAATAGAAATTACACTTCATGGTAGCCTATACAGTTCTAACTTATCATGACCTAACATGATAGACTACCCCCTACAACACTTTCACGAAGCACACATAAATCCTCAATCTAGGGATCCTATTTGTACTTTCACGCATGCCCACATACCAGGCCCTACCAAACCAAGCATTTCCTATAGATGCGGCGAAACGTAGTGGTGTAGCGGAAAAACTATATATAACATTCACTCTCTGGGCAAGACAGCCAACACGTGGTGTAACAGAAGGATGGTTATAATGTGCACTCATGGTAGGCTATCCAAGCACATTGTCACTAGTAGGAAAAGCCTTATCAGTGGCGCACCAAAAATGGATTCTGTGGCGCACCCCCAGAATTGCTGGGTGCGCCACAGAATCCTCGCCACTAATTTTTTTTTCTGTGGCGCACCATGGGCGTGCGCCACAGAAATCCACTTTCTGTGGCGCACCTGGCCTGGTGCGCCACAGAAATCCACATATCCGTGGCGCACCTGCCTGGTGCGCCACTGAATTCTGAAAAAATTCAAAAACTGTAAAAAAAATTAATAAGTTTCAAAAAAATCAGAAAAATCAAAATATGAAATAATATGAAAAATCCTAATTATTGGAATTATTTTCAGATTTTTTGAATTTTTTGAACTGATACCTTCCCGCTAGGTCACCCATCCTCAAATTGCTCTAACCCTAGCATGCTTAAGTTCTAAGTTCCACCCACTTCACCTACTTTTATGCTACTCAAGTTCTTATTTTATATATATATCATATGTATCCTCTTAAGTCTTGTATGTGTATATGTTATGTATATGTTATAAACGTATGTTTTTAAATTTCAAAAACTTATAAACTTTCAAAAGGAGATTCAAAAGTTTCAAAAGATCCAAAAAAATTCAAAAAACTTAAAAAAATTCAAAAAATCCAAAAAAATCCAAAAATTCAAAAAATCTAAAAAAATAAAAAAAAAAGTCAAGAAAAGTCAACAATCTTCTTCGTTATACATTTCTGTGTCTTTTTTGCAATTTTTGAATTTTTGAATTTTTTTGAATTTTTTGAATTTTTTTGATTTTGCTGCGAAAAATCGTCTGTTTGAAATAACTTTTTTTCTTTTGGAATTTGAGGAATCTGTGAATTCCTGACGGGGTAAACCCTGGTGGATTCGAACTCGGATTTTTCTCACGATTTTTTTGACATATTATTTGCGTTATTTCGACGTCGTATGCAAAAGTTATGGCCGTTACAAGTTTTTTTTCCTGTTTGTTGCAGAAAAGGTCAAAATTCATATTTCAAAATTTCTATGCCTACTAGACACTCATACGTAACTACATGTCAAAGGATTCTATTTATTGAAATTTTTATCATTTTCTTTTACTTCCTACAAGACAAAAAAGGCGATCCACTGGGGTGGGATTTGAAAAAAATAATTCTGTGGCGCACCAAGCTTGGTGCGCCACAGAATGTCACAATTCTGTGGCGCACCTGGCAGGTGCGCCACAGATGCCAGGTGCGCCACAGAATGTCAACTTTCTGTGGCGCACGTGCCAGGTGCGCCACAGAATTATTTTTTTTCAAATTTTAACCCGCCTCCCGGATAACTTTCTGTGGCGCACCTGGCCATGTGCGGCACGGAAATGTGACTTTCTGTGGCGCACCAAGCCAGGTGCGCCACAGAATTCCACATTTCTGTGGCGCACCTGGCTACCTGCGCCACAGAAATATGACTTTCTGTGACGCACCACGCCTGGTGCGCCACAGAAATATATTTCTGTGGCGCACTAATTAAGGGTGCGCCACAGAATGTAACCTATCTATAAGGGTTTTCCTAGTAGTGTGTAGGCAAAGCCATCAGAAAATAGGTTCTCATGATAGAAAACAAATGCAGTGTGCAACGGAAGGCATGGCACAAAGATAGGACGGCCGAACAAAGTGCAACCTAAAGACAGTGCAAATGATTGCTCAAGGAGGACATTGGATATTTTCTCATAACATGTCAACATGAGGATAGAAAAAATGAGCCAACGAATGAAATATGGCCTAAGCCAAATAGCAGAGCAGGGAGAGAGGTCCTATACACTGCTGCTTGCTACACATGTGACTCATATCGCCTGAAGCGGATACGACATGGGTTGGCCCATCAACGTGATGCTAGATCAGCAGTTACGTAGCAGCCCATGAATGAAAACACTAAAGAAGGGCTAGCATTGCCGGGAGGTCATGTAGGGCAATTCCTATGAATGAAAACACTAAAGAATTCACGTACGTGCTGTTCATAAAAACAAATTCCTTCACGTACTGCTTCCCTGAACTTTTCTCGTGTTTTCTTTTCTTTTTTGTTCCTAATTATTTGCTGTTTTCATTTTTTGTTTCCTGTTCATTAAAAATGGTTCTGATTATACAAAATTGTTACCGAATTTTTGAAAATGGTGTCAAATGGTTCCGGTTTTTAAAATGGTTTCGATTTAAAAAATGGTTCCGGTTTTCAAAAAGGTTCCAGTTTTGAAAATTGTTTCGACTTAAAAAATGGTTCCAATTTTAAAAAATGCTTCCCGATTTCATGAAAATGCCAAAATGGTGAAAAATGGTTCGAGCTTTTGAAAATGGTTCCATTTTTAACAATGGTTACCGAATTTTGAAAAGGGTTCCGATTTTTAAAAATGGTTCCGGTTTTCAAAAAATGGTTCCATTTTGAAAATGGTTCCAAAATTAATAATGGTTCCATTTTTTTAAATGGTTACGAAATAAAAAATGGTTCAATTTTGAAAATGGTTACATTTTTTATAAAATGTTCAAATTTTAAAAATGGTTCCAAAACTTAAAAATGGTTCCGAATCTAAAAATGGTTCCAAAATAAAAATGGTTCCGAAATTTAAAAATGGTTCCGAAACTAAAAATGGTTCCCAAATTAAAAATGTTTACATTTTGAAAATAGTTCCAAAATAAAAATGGTTCCATTTTCGAAATTTGAAAATGGTTCCAATTTCTGAAATGGTTCTATTTTGAAAATGGTTCCAAAATTAAAAATGGTTCCATTTTCAAAAATGGTTCCAAATTTAAAAATGGTTCGTATTTTCCAAAATTGTTCCATTTCAAATTTTGATTTTTGTTAAGATTCGATATTTGGGAATATGTTCAATTTAGTTCTTTCGTTCATACGCAGTGGACGTGAAAAACAGTCAAATTATCCGGTTCGCACGAAGCAGCAGCGTCAGGAAATAAATAGTGAAGCAGGAAAATTAATAATGGTTCCGAAATATAAAATTGTCCCAAAATATAAAATGGTTCCAAAATTCATAATGGTTCTATTTTTTAAAATGGTTCCAAAATTAAGAACGATACCATTTTTTAAATGGTTCCGAAAATATGAATGGTTCCAAAACTAAAAATGTGTTCCAAAATTAACAATGGGTGCAAAATTAATAATCGTTCTGAAATATTAAATTGTTCCGAAGTATAAATGGTTCCAAACTTAATAATGGTTCTATTTTGAAAATGGTTCCAAAATTAAGAACGGTACCAAAAATGGTTCCGAAATAAAAATATGGTTCCAAAACATAAAATGGGTTCCAAAATTAATAATGATTCCGAAATATAAAATTGTCCCAAAATATAAAATGGTTCCAAAATTAAATGGTTCTATTTTGAAAATGGTTCCAAAATTAAGAACGATACCATTTTTTAAATGGTTCCGAAAATAAAAATGGTTCCAAAACTAAAAATGTGTTCCAAAATTAATAATGGTTTCGAAATATAAAATTGTTCCAAACTTAATAATGGTTCTATTTTGAAAATAGTTCCAAAATTAAGAACGGTACCAAAAAAATGGTTCCAAAATAAAAATATGGTTCCAAAATTAAAAATGGTTCCAAAACTAAAAATGTGTTCCAAAATTAATAATGGTTCCAAAATAAATAATGGTTCTGAAATATAAAATTGTTTCCGAAGTCTAAAATGGTTCTTTTTTGAAAATGGGTCCAAAATTTTGAACGGTACCAAAAAAATGGTTCCGAAATAAAAATATGGTTCCAAAACTAAAAATGGTTCCAAACTTAATAATGGCTCCGAAATATAAAATTGTTACAAATTTGAAAATGGTTCATTTTTAAAAATGGTTACAAATTTAAAAATGGTTACATTTTTTAAATGGTTCCGAAATTAAAAATGGTTTCATTCCGGAAATGGTTCCCAAAACAAAATGGTTCCATTTTCGAAACTGGTTCCAAATTAAAAAACGGTTCCAATTACAAAATAGTTTTAATCAACGGGAACGATTGGTACATGCAAAAACAAAACAGTCAAACAGTCATCACGCAACAGAAAACAACAACCGAATCAGTAACTGGGCCTGGCCCTTTAGCGCGTGGAAGGAAAGGGGAAGTACGCGACGCGAAGCT
The DNA here is from genome assembly GCA_947311845.1 of Poa pratensis. Classification (NCBI taxonomy): domain Eukaryota; kingdom Viridiplantae; phylum Streptophyta; class Magnoliopsida; order Poales; family Poaceae; genus Poa; species Poa pratensis. The sequence goes on from CAMZMU010000044.1 coordinate 22,680,204, forward strand.
AACTTCGCCTACCGCGACGCACAGGAGCTCCCGTCATGTAGGTCGCCCCACGGCGATGCTAATTCGCTCCGTCGCCTGAAGCGATTGGTTCGTGGGTCGGCCGAATGAAGAGTTCCTATTTTTTCTTTAAAGCCCATAATAATTTTTTCGAATTTGAAAAAAATCCAAGAACAACAAATATCAAAATTCGAACAAAAATCAAATCCAAAAAAATTTCAAAAATCAAACAATTTTTAAATTTGAACTAATTTCGAATCTAAACAAAATTTTAAATCTGAACAAAAATTTGAATCTGGACGAAATTTCAAATCTGAACAAAAATTCGAAACCGAACAATTTTTAAAATCTTAACGAAATTTTAAATCGAATCTGAAGAAAATTTCAAATATAAAAAAACGAATCTGAACAATTTTTAAAATCTGAACGAAATTTTGAATCTGAAACAAATTTAAAATATGAACAAAAAAATTGAATCTGAAGAAATTTCTGTTTTGAACAATTTCCGAAAAAAATATGAAAAAGGCGAAAATAAAAAAACAAAGGAAACAAAAACAGAAAAGAAAAGAAATACAATAAAAAAAGAAAAATAAATTAAGAAAAAAGGAAAACGAAAAAACACCGGACTGGGCAGGCCCACTGAGCGCGACATGCCACATCCCTTACGACGCCGCGCGCCTCCACCCTCGCCGTAAGGCGATGTATAGGAATTGCGAGCATTGGCCGCTGACCTGCTTGAACAACGCTTCAGAATAGCCTCGGATTACAGAATGCAGTCCGGAATGTAAGAGGTGATGGCATGGGCTCCTACGGGCACATTATCCAGGAGACTAAGGCAAGAGCAATTAATTTCGATCACGTTGAGATAGTCCATGAAGGGAGAAAGGCAAATACAGATGCTCACAATCTGGCGAGAAGCTCCATTTATCTAGATTTAGGCAGTCATGTTTGGTTTCAGTCTCCCCTGAGGGTGTTCGTGTATCATGTTCAATCAATTATCAATAAAGGGGTGTAGGGTTCTACAAAAACCATCTCTATATGTGTAAATCAGATATGTTTCTTATCAATAAAGGGGTGCAGTCCTCGAATATTCCGATCCCTACATGTTTTGAGTCCAAGTTAGCAACTTGGAAAGCACAGCATGGCGGTAACAACTTGTTTGGCAAATAACTTACCGGAGTGGCTGGCTTGTATGTGCGAGCGACCGACTCCCTCGTTGGGCCGACGGGCATGATCCCCGGCCTAGGTGGACGCGTAGGCAGCTGCGACCGCTCTCCAGTGGCATGAAACTTCTCGTCAGCCTACAAGATACTTTAGATGTCAGGAGTTGTAGAAAAAGAAGGTTCAAACTGAGGAAATGGGACTTGTCATATTTTGCAAATATAAAAGTTGAAACTTACAGCATCCCTCAACTCTGCCCACTCCTCATACTCCTGGCTCTTCCGAGCATCAGGGACCTGGGATTCCCCTCGAATCCTTGGCTTCTTCGGCAGCGCGGAGGGCCCCGCCTCCAAGTCCGTGGAGGGGCCCGCCCCCACGTCCGTGGAGGGGCCCGTCTCCTCCGAACCCTCGTCGACAGAAGCAGAGGGTATGTCCGAAGACACGTCGCCCCCACCTCGCCCTCGTCCTCCCTCACCTCGCCCTCGTCCTACACCTCGCCCTCGTCCTCGTCCTGCACCTCGTCCCCTTCGAAGGAACTGGAGCATCGGCACCTCCCCCTCCTCCAGCATCTCCACCCTCACCTGCATTGAGAAAGGGTGAACAATTAAGCATAAAGACATGAACAAATTAATAATTGCATCACCTCTACTCTCACCACTGTCAGACAGGTAACGCGGGTTCGAAATAGGTTCTCTTCCACTTTTAGTAACTTTCTTCTGGCGCACCTTCTTCAGCAAGGAGGCCGATGATTCCTTGCCTTGGCTCATCTTGGTCAATCACCTGCATTGAGAAAGGGTAAACTTTTAAGCATAAAAGACATGATCCAATTAAGAAGCATGAAAACGTAATGCAATTAATAAGCATGTTAAAAGACATGATCCAATTAAGAACAAATTTTTATCTAGAGTGCACCAAATGCAGTAGCATCAAATAATCAACAATCAAATTCATGTAATTATCATCAGTCGGTCTCGCATCATTCCTGGAGCCTCCAATTTCCACTTAGATACGTTAAATGATTTCCACCAAGCTTAGTACTAAATTTTATTCCCCACATTGCTTAGTACTAAGTTCCATAGTAGTTTCTAAAGCTAGATATTTTTTCACTTTACAAAGTGGCTACCTAACATATTTCTTATACAAGTCTGGGTAAATTTTTGAGTGCTCGTTTGAAACTGGTGATCTTACCACCTCTTTTTGCAACTCATTAGCACACACAACACACATCAATACAATACACACATTGTATAATTACAATCATGAGCTCACACACCCTGACCACAACAAGTTTCGGCATCCATAAGCTCTAAATTAACAAGAGGAAGGAGAAGAGGAAACAATACCAGACGCACACGCGCAGGGCTAGGGTTGTGAGGGAGAGGAGGTGGCTTGTGGAGGCCGGAGGCGAGCGCACGGTGTCGGGGAAGAACTCGGACGTGCGGCGCATCTGCGGCGTCGAGGAGGAAGAGGAGGTCGCGGGGCAGCTGTACGCGCGAAGGGGAGGAAGGAGGCGCGCGGTATCACGCCGGCGACGTGCTCTGCGCCTCGGGCTTCATGGCGACGGCGGGTGGCGTATCGGGTGGGGCGAGCAGAGGAGCGGCAGCGGCTGCAATCACGCGGTGGGGCGGCGCGGTGGGTGGCGTACGGGGTGGGGCGGCCGGCGGCGGGGTCGGGGATTTAGGGATTGCGTTTGGGGGATTTGGGGATGTTGTGGCGCGCGAAGCCATTCGGGCCGATTTTGGCTTAGCCATTCAGTTGCCGTCGGCGTATGGTTTTGCTTATTTTTTTTTCAAAGAAATCACTTATTCTTTTAATTCTTCTATTATTTTCTATTTTTTTTCAATTCTTCTATTATTTTCTATTTTTTCATTATCAGGGTTTTCTGATTAATGCAACTGAATCTGCATTGCTACATGAATAATAAATAAAAAGGGTTTTCTGATTAATGCAACTGAATCTGCGTTGCCTACCTTCTCCAGTGGCCACTCTGACCGGCAAATCGGCAAATCATCGCGTGGTCGTGAGACGGCAGATCGGCCTTCGATCCACGAGCGGCAAGATGTCTCTGATGATTTGCAACCGTCGGAACAAGTGTTGAGAATGTTGCTAATCATCAGAGATTCTTGCCGCTGCTTGGATCCGACCGAGGGAACGGTGGCTCTTGAGTGCCTGCATATCAAATCCTCGTCATACACCCGAATGTTTTGTGTTTGAGCGCCACTTCGATCCACGGAGCGGCAAGACATCTCTGATGATCTACAACCGTCCGGCAAGACGTCTCTGATGATCTGCAACCGTTTGGAACGGTCGCAGGTCATCAGAGACGTCTTGCCGCTGGTTGCCCAAAGATGCCTCTCCGAGTGACGCTGGAATATTTTGTGTGAGTGAGTAACCTGTCTGAGGAGGTGGGCTATATATAGGGTCGCATGGCTTACGAAGTGGTCGTTATAGTGCTGATCCGACGGCTCAGAAGCGCTCAAAAGAAACACACTGCTGATCTAACGGCTCACAAGCGCTGGAAGGAAGCACACGATCCGTGTGCTTCTTCCTGATTGGGCATACTACAGCTCACAAGCCCTGAAAAGAAACACACACCGCTGATCCAACGGTTCCCAAGCGCTCGAAAGAAACACACCGCTGATCCAACGGCTCACAAGCGCTGGAAGGAAGCACACGATCCGTGTGATTCTTCCTAATTGGGCATACTACAGCTCAGAAGCGCTCAAAAGAAACACACCGCTGATCCAACGGCTCACAAGCGCTGGAAGGAAGCACACGATCCGTGTGCTTCTTCCTGATTGGGCATACTACAGCTGACAAGCCCTGAAAAGAAACACACACCGCTGATCCAACGGTTCCCAAGCGCTCGAAAGAAACACACCGCTGATCCAACGGCTCACAAGTGCTGGAAGGAAACACACGATCCGTGTGCTTCTTCCTGATTGGGCATACTACAGCTCACAAGCCCTGAAAAGAAACACACACCGCTGATCCAACGGCTCACAAGCGCTCGAAAGAAACACACCGCTGATCCAACGGCTCACAAGCGCTGAAAGGAAGCACACGATTCGTGTGCTTCTTCCTGATTGGGCATACTACAGCTCACAAGCCCTGAAAAGAAACACACACCGCTGATCCAACGGTTCCCAAGCGCTCGAAAGAAACACACCGCTGATCCAACGGCTCACAAGCGCTGGAAGGAAGCACACGATCCGTGTGATTCTTCCTGATTGGGCATACTACAGCTCAGAAGCGCTCAAAAGAAACACACCGCTGATCCAACGGCTCACAAGTGCTGGAAGGAAACACACGATCCGTGTGCTTCTTCCTGATTGGGCATACTACAGCTCACCAGCCCTGAAAAGAAACACACACCGCTGATCCAACGGATCACAAGCGCTCGAAAGAAACACACCGCTGATCCAACGGCTCACAAGCGCTGGAAGGAAGCACACGATCCGTGTGCTTCTTCCTGATTGGGCATACTACATCTCACAAGCCCTGAAAAGAAACACATACCGCTGATCCAACGGTTCCCAATCGCTCGAAAGAAACACACCGCTGATCCAACGGCTCACAAGTGCTGGAAGGAAACACACGATCCGTGTGCTTCTTCCTGATTGGGCATACTACAGCTCACAAGCCCTGAAAAGAAACACACACCGCTGATCCAACGGCTCACAAGCGCTCGAAAGAAACACACCGCTGATCCAACGGCTCACAAGCGCTGGAAGGAAGCACACGATCCGTGTGCTTCTTCCCGCCATTTCTCACTATATATATATGTATTCATGGCCTCCATTGGCATAGCACATCTAAACTCATATCTGCAACCTCATCACTCTCCCATGGCTTCCACCGCACCCACTCTAACCTACTCGGAGGCGGAGGCGCTTTGCGCCTCGAACTACCCCTGCCCACCCGGCTACAACGTCCCCGCCGGCTGGAGGCTGAGCACCGGAGGCGTGCCGGTCCCTCCTTTCCCTCAAGGTTTGGCGCGCCGGGCGGCCATCACGAACCACTACTACCTCGAGCTCACTCCGGAGCAGCAGATGGATTAACGCTGGCAGCCAGACTATCGCCCAACTTGGGACGCCTTCTTCATCGAAAGGCGTGAGAAGGCGCTCGCCAGGTATGAGGAGGACTGCCCGCGTCCTTCGAACTTCAACGAGGCCGGCCGTCGGCTATGGTGGGCCGGCCGGACTCTCAAGAGGGTCATGGACTACATCACGGCCGGCGATAACCCCCGCCTGCGCTACCCTCAATTACAGTCCAGGCGACAACCCCCGTCAACGACTACATCACGGCCGTCCGATGACAGCGACGACGACGACGGCGACTACGACGACTACAACCACGAGTATTATAGGCCTAGGCAAGAGTATGACTAACCTGAGCCACATCATTGGTTAGGACAAAATGGTTTGTTGTCATTCGTCTATGTACCCAAGTTTGTTGTCATTCGTCTATGTACCCAAAGTTTGTTATCATTCGTCTATGTACCCAAGTTTTTGTTGTCATTCGTCTATGTACCTAGGTTTTGGTGGGGTTCCGACGCTCCGGGGCCCCGCTTCGGCGAAACACCGAATCCGCTGGGAAAACCCTAACGTTTTCGTCTACCCCATAGACGTGCGTCGAAAGGGGGTAGGCCAGTGGAATTTTTTGCTTGGTTGTGTTAGGTTAGTCCATAGGAAGGTGAGAAACCAAAGTCTACCCCAAATCAACACAAGATTCCATCCGGTTCTCCCAAAACGGGAGTTTTCACCTCTAAGTGCAGAAACTCACTAGAGAGAAAGTGAAGCCGGTCACACCCCGGAGTAGGATATTGAACATTTACAACACACAACACACTTGTATACATATGGTATGGCACAACCTAGGTTTTGGTGGGGTTCCGACGCTCCGGGGCCCCGCTTCGGCGAAACCCCGAATCCGCTGGGAAAACACTAACGTTTTCATCTACCCCCATAGACGTGCGTCGAAAGGGGGTAGGCCAGTGGACTTTTTTGCTTGGTTGTGTTAGGTTAGGCCATAGGAAGGTGAGAAACCAAATTCTACCCCAAATCAACACAAGATTCCATCCGGTTCTCCTGAAACGGGAGTTTTCACCTCTAAGTGCAGAAACTCACTAGAGAGAAAGTGAAGCCGGTGAAGCCGGTCACACCCCGGAGCAGGATATTGCACATTTACAACACACAACACACTTGTATACATATGGTATGGCACAACCTAGGTTTTGGTGGGGTTCCGACGCTCCGATGCCCCGCTTCGGCGAAACCCCGAATCCGCTGGGAAAACCCTAACGTTTTCGTCTACCCCCATAGACGTGCGTCGAAAGGCGGTGGGAAAGTGGACTTTTTTTCTTGGTTGTGTTAGGTTAGGCCATAGGAAGGTGAGAAATCAAAGTCTACCCCAAATCAACACAAGATTCCATCCGGTTCTCCCGAAACGGGAGTTTTCACCTCTAAGTGCAGAAACTCACTAGAGAGAAAGTGAAGCCGGTGAAGCCGGTCACACCCCGGAGTAGGATATTGCACATTTACAACACACAACACACTTGTATACATATGGTATGGCACAACCTAGGTTTTGGTGGGGTTCCGACGCTCCGATGCCCGCTTCGGCGAAACCCCGAATCCGCTGGGAAAAGCCTAACGTTTTCGTCTACCCCCATAGACGTGCGTCGAAAGGCGGTAGGAAAGTGGACTTTTTTACTTGGTTGTGTTAGGTTAGGCCATAGGAAGGTATTTTACATGTGTTGTTTTTATTTATTTTACATGTATATGTTGTAGGGTTGGGTTCCGGGAAACTCGAACCGTTATTTTAAGGGGTGGGATACTGAAATTGGGAGCGAAATTATAGGTCCAATATATATATAAATTATAAATACATTAAATATTATATAGAGAAATAAATAAATAAATATTATATAGAGAAATAAATAAAAAAGGTTCATCTATACGCCGACGGCCGCCGTCGGCGTTGAAGTACACGTGTATCAACGCCGCTGGACGTTCCGTCACGACGTCCTTTTGTACGCCGACGGCTGCCGTCGGCCTTACCTGGATACGCCGACGGCGCTTCGTATGCCGACGGCTGTGTGGGCGGCTGCCCTAGCTCGTGTTGTACGCCGACGGCCCCGACATTTAGCCGTCGGCGTACAGTACGGCCGTCGGCGTAGTGTGGCTTTGCCGTAGTGTCATGCCCTGACCATTATGGAGCGGATTATTAGCAACCGTATCCTATTTGCATGTGCTAACTAAACACATGCTTATCAAAGTTATTTAAGGAGCATCATGCGTGTAGCACGTAAGCTAGCTAGCTAGCATCCTCGATTATGATGTAGTGTCTTCTTCTTTTCTATGCCCATGATGCAAGTAGCAATAGCCAGCGCCATGTATACATGCATACAAGTAGGCTCTCCTACATCTTAAAATGATTTATCTACTCTATAATCAACCCTTCACGTTGATTGCAAATTGTGGTTCCCCATGTACTGGCCAGCAATACTATATATCAAGCCACATGGAAGCTTAGTCAGCATCTGCCACTTGGTAATCTCACCGGCCAGCCAGACGCAACATGGCTTTGCCACTTCGTGAACCCATGAGGCACACACGTGGCTTGATTACCATTAGTCTTTGTTGTTGACAAGTGTTTGATTACCATTAGCCCGTTACCTTACATATGCACTGTCGGTGATTGACCGGAGGAAAGCGACGAACCAACCTATTACATGGCCTGTTGCATTGGAAGAGAGGGATGACTAATCTGATGTGGCAACACCTGGCAGCCAGTATATCCAGCTTGTGCTGAGCTCACAGATTGTGTTGCTTGCTTCCTGATCCTCCTACATCTTCCATCTACTGGCTGTGCTTCTTCTTGTCTACTGTACATAGCTGCATTATTTTCCCTTGGGCCTATCAGCATTATTGTACTACTTAATTGCGATTTGAATCTTGACAGGTTGATTCCGGTTGGTGGTCGTCATGTATTAGGGGATGGATGATCTGGAAGAAACCGATGGCACGATATTGTGGGCCTTGTTTCGGTTCATATAATTGTACTAATTTAAGTTTCTTGTCTGGGTCCAACTAATGTAGTAACAGCACCATTTTTTTCCCCAGAAGGGAACATGTGATTCACGATCATGTCCAATAATTTCCATAACAATTGACTTTTATTGTTTGATTTTAAAAACGGCAAGTACAATTGCTTAAACACCAAATGTATATATGTACTAAATGTTCATGTCACCTCTAGACAATTTGTAGAGTACTCCTACAGTAGGTTGGCTTTTTTAGTTATCCATAGATCAACATGAATATTATCTCGTGTTTTGTAGTGTTGCTTGTTTGTCGACAAGTCAATATTTTCTTCATCCAGAACTTGTATTCTTTTCATGACTCTGCCCTCCATTGAATTTTCAGATTACTAGAAATCGACTTTGCCAATTCTTCAGCCATCCATCTCCTCATCTATCTACATCCCCAAGTCCAATTGGAATTGATATTATATCGTCACGACCAATATGTCCATCTCAGTCCAATGTGAAAACAAATAGTTGCAAAATAAGCAAATAAATTATCAAATCACGACATATAGGAAATCCATATTGTCCTCTTTAAGCACCTTCATGCACACCAGGTGCACACGTCCGTTACGCACATGTGCACTTCTTAATTAATTTCTAGAAGCAGGCTACAAAATTGATAGTCTTCCACCCTTTTCGCTTACGGTGGTTTTTTCGTGATAGGATTTACCTAACCACAACTTTAAATTTCTAGATAAGCACATAATACATTGGTTGATAATATTTGGTATTGGTGGACCATTACATATAATGGTGGCGCATCTTCTCCGACTCTAGGGTTCTTTCGAGTTTTGACTTTTGACTCTCGAACAACTGCCAGTTAGCGAAAATTGGCATTGGTCGACAATGGTGGTGGTGCCTGAAGAGAGACAAGTAGAACCTGGTTAAGCGTACCCAGGGACGGATACAAGGGGGACGAGCAGGGGCTACGCCCCCTATGCTGTGGATTTTAAGAATTATAGCCATGGCAGATCCTAATCTAAGAGATTCTAGCTAGTTTTGCCCCCCTCATGCTAAACAGAACACTAATTAGTCTAACTTTGCCCCCTCAAGCTCAATTTCTGGCTCCGTCCCTGAGTGTACCCAATGGTGGAGACATGATTCCATAACACATAGGGAAATCCCATAATTAAGAAAAGTTACCAAACAAGATTTTAGCAAAATCTACAAACTACAAAAAACTATAAAGAAGAAAAAACTTCAACACTCCAGGTTGCCCGGGGCCTGTTTCTGCCACTGGGAGCACCGGTAGTGGGTGTGCCTTCGTTAATAAACACAAATGACAACACTATCGTCGTAGTTACACGACACCGTCGGTTAGTTAGGCAGAGGAAATTTGCAATGCAAGAAAAATATAAATGGATAGTAGCTAGCTTTCTAAAATGATCACGTACGGAAACATTGTCGAACAACCCATAGGACAATCTGTAAGGAAGTTATATGAGACCCCCGGCAGGACAAAATGGAAATGCAAGTTAAAATTGGACACAATGGATAATAGGGTGCCTAGAAATGGATAGTAGCTAACTATCCAAAATGAATCGAAGCGAGTAAGTGAGAATATAGAGGATCCGCCGATCTCGTTGGGACAATGTACATGCATGTTACCTACCACCTCGCTGACCGTGGACCCCACAGGCCAGCCACCGATACCGACGCACGCGCTTGCATCCCGCTCCTTGCCATATTTGCTCTCCGCGCAACTATAAAGCGCGCTCGCTCGCTCGCGAAGCCACATCCATCGATCCACCCGTCGGAACCTACTAAACTTTTCTTGGAATCATAATCAATGGAGCCCCGGGCCACCGCCGGCACGCCGCCGCTTCCGTATGCGTACGAGCCGCTGCCCGGCGACGCCCATGTCGACGAGCGCCGGACCGGCGGCGTGAGGTGGCGCGCGTGCGCTGCCATGCTGGCCGCTTCGGCCGTGGTGGCGCTCGTCGTGGCCAGCGTGCTCGCCGGGTCCAGGGTGGACAGGGTCGCCGTTGACGTGGCCGCCATGCCTGCGTTGTCGGAGACCGGGAGGAGCAGGGGCAAGGACGCCGGCGTGTCGGAGAAGACGTCGGGGGCAGTGGAAGAAATGGGGTTCCTCGGCGCGGGCGCTGACGCCGACGGGTTCCCGTGGAGCAACGCGATGCTACAGTGGCAGCGCACCGGGTTTCATTTCCAGCCCGAGAAGAACTGGATGAACGGTACGCACGGTTCCGTTTCCAATTCCATTCGAATTCCTTCCATTTTCGAGAAACTGACATCCTTACCTTGATTTGTGTTCGGTTTGCTCCTGCTACTGGTTGCTCCGGCGATGGTGATGCATGCAGATCCTAACGGTATGCTCCGATCCATTCAACCAGATGGAATATTCTTGCTCTTAATCTTACAGCTTGATCGATAGCCTCTTGTCTCGGAAGAGCATGCATGGATCTACGGAGTAACTAATCTATTTGACTGAATAATGGGCAACATGTGAATGGATAGAGAGCTCGAGATAGAAGCTAGCGCGTGTACATATTCTAACTCGGTCCTATTTCCATGGGTCTATAGGATTAATTTGCAGCGCTTATGATTACCCACCTTAATTTGCCAGCACCACCGCGTATATATCCACCTAATCACCGATTAATTAATTTGGAGCATGTACATCGAATGCATATTTGTATTCTAATAGTACTATCTAGCACTAAGATATGTATAGATAAATATGTTCAAGCGTCAAATTAATTTGGTATGGAGGGAGTAATATGTTCTTTCAAGGACGGTGTGGATTGATTTGATACCCTATTCCATATGCAGGTCCGGTCTTCTACCGCGGATGGTATCACCTGTTCTACCAGTACAACCCGGAGGGCGCCGTATGGGGCAACATCGCGTGGGGCCACGCCGTGTCTCGCGACCTCGTCCACTGGCGCCACCTCCCGCTCGCCATGGTGCCCGACCAGTGGTACGACATCAACGGCGTTTGGACCGGTTCTGCCACCGTCTTCCCTGATGGGTCGCTCAACATGCTTTACACCGGGTCCACCAACGCCTCCGTCCAGGTCCAGTGCCTCGCCGTCCCTGAGGACCCAAATGACTCCCTCCTCCGCAATTGGATCAAGCACCCGCCAACCCTGTCCTCGTCCCGCCTCCCGGCATCAGCCTCAAGGACTTCCGCGACCCCACCACCGCCTGGTTCGACGAGTCCGACCAGACCTGGCGCACTGTCATCGGGTCCAAGGACAACAACGGCCATGCCGGCATCGCCATGGTGTACAAGACCAAAGACTTCGTCAACTACGAGCTCATCCCCGGGATGCTCCACCGCGTCGACGGCACCGGCATGTGGGAGTGTATTGACTTCTACCCCGTCGGCGGCAACTCGTCGTCGTCCGAGGAGGCGTTGTACGTGATCAAGGAGAGCAGCGACGACGACCGCCACGACTACTACGCGCTCGGGAGGTACGACGCAGCGGCCAACAGTTGGACGCCGATTGACCCGGAGCTAGACCTCGGGATCGGGCTCAGGTACGACTGGGGCAAGTTCTACGCCTCCAAGACCTTCTTTGACCCAGCCAAGAACCGCCGCGTGCTCTGGGGCTGGATCGCTGAGACCGACTCCGAGCGCGCCGACATCGCCAAGGGATGGGCTTCCGTGATGGTATGCATCTATCGTTTATCTTTGCATACTTCATTCTGCATATATCTCAATTGATCAAACTTTTCTTGCGTGCAAACCTGCTAAATCAAATGTTGATGCATGCATGGCTGTGTGATGGGTCGGCAGCAGAAAACTTTTAATCACGTTGTTAGGGTATTGTGGCTGCCAGATAATTGGTCGTTGGATGGAGTTGCAGTCACGGATGTATTGATTAATGTCGTAGTCTCGCCGTTTCATGTTTCTTTCTCGTTTAACAGCCTACCTAGCGATAGGTTGCTTGTCGCTAGCCATTTCGCTGTTGAAGATTTGAAATCTTCGCTTCATCTTTAAGATGACAACAGAATAGTATACATACATGGTCGCCACCCCAACTGGGAAACGAAAACGTGCAGGCATGTTATGTTCAATCCCAACTCATGCATATACAATATGCCAGTTGACCTAGTTGTGCACAAGCTGCAAACATAGCCCTTTATTATAATCCTCGAGGTACACGAGTATGTTAGGTCAGCTGAATTTCAAGTACTTATTCTTTGATCAGTTTCAAAATCTCCCCCCTGCATCTTCCAAGTGTTGGTCAATGGGTGCAGATCAAGTGTCATTTTTCAATGTAGCCAACTGTCATATGTCCTATAGACACAACATGTGCACGCCACGTCGATCCCACGTGGAACCATGTGCATGCCTAAATAAACGGATAGTATATGTAGTTATTGGTGTTGACAATTATGATTGAGACAAGGGCGGATTAGTTTGTCCGGCCCTAGCTAACCCCCAAATATGAACTTTCTTCTACCTTTCTGTCTTGGATTGGATCAGCCTATCTGTTGCTAATTATTTACTTGGTCGTGCAAACGTGGAGCAGACTCAGCAAGCAATCTAATTAATCGAGCTTGAAAATTCCTTACTTATTATGTGAAGCCTCTAGTGCCAATTTTTGTTTTGGTCATGGTTTTTGTTTTCCAAGTTGTTTGGTGAGATGTGCATGCATGCATCATGCATTATCCATCCCGTTGAACCTGTATGTCTTCCTTGTGGAATTATTGAACTAGGAAATTAATAGTTGATGTGTGAGTGCAGTGTATCCCGAGGACGGTGGATCTCGACGAGAAGACCCGGACCAACCTCATCCAATGGCCGGTGAACGAGGTCGAGACCCTCCGCATCAACTCCACAGACCTCGGCGGTGTCACCATCGACCACGGCAGCGTCTTCCCGCTCCCGCTCCGTCGCGCCACCCAGCTCGACATCGAGGCTTCGTTCCGCCTCGATCACGCCGCCGTTGCAGCCCTCAACGAGGCTGACGTCAGCTACAACTGCAGCACCAGTGGCGGCTCCGCCAACCGTAACGCGCTCGGTCCCTTTGGACTCCTCGTCCTCGCCGACGGCAAGGAGGAGCAGACGGCGGTGTACTTCTACGTGTCCAGGGGCCTCGACGGAGCAATCCAGACCCACTTCTGCCATGACGAGTCGCGGTCCTCGCGGGCCAGAGACGTCGTGAAGCGGGTGGTGGGCTACACCGTGCCGGTTCTAGACGGCGAGGCCTTCTCCGTCAGGGTGCTGGTGGACCACTCCATCGTGGAGAGCTTTGTGATGGGCGGGAGGTCGACGGCGACATCGAGGGTGTACCCGACGCAGGCCATCTACGCTGACGCGGGTGTCTACCTGTTCAACAACGCCACCAGCGGCACCGTCACCGTTGAGAGGCTCGTGGTGCACGAGATGGACTCGTCCTACAACCAGATCTTCATGGCCGAGGACTTGTAGTTACCCTCCTCCCATGGATGGCCTGCATGGATGGTAACGATAACCACCCACACTACACATACATACATACATACATACTATTGATTGATCGATCCGGGGATCGGTCGGCGGAGGCTTCCTCTTCTTTGGATGCAGAAGGAGATGGAGTACTAGCTACTCTGTTTATCATGTTGTTGTTTTCTTGGTTTTTGTTATTTTGGGGTTTGGGGTTCTTGATGAGAGGGATGGAATTAGCATAGGTGGACGCATTGTCCTGTTCCGTCCTGCCTTCCAAGTGTAACTACATATTGGCAGGATGGATGATATCCTGCAGTTGTGCTCCAGAACTGTGATGATGCTGATATTGAACCAATCTATCAATTGTATATGAATTTACTTGGAAAATTGATTCTGAATGCAGTGGCTTTGGCTGTGTAGTCGTTTGACTACACATCATTTTGAGAAATAGATTCATATATAGGCCAAAAATCATGCAACAAAATTACAAAAATAATAGCAACACATCTATTTGACATCATATGTTTTCCATTACCTTACGCTTGGCTCCGCCACTGTCTGAATGTGGAGTACGTGTTGATGAGATTTCTGAATTATTGTTTCCATCCATCTTCAATCTCGTAGCAAATTACGCGTTTGTGCGACCTGCTTGCATTCTTGTCTTTAAGAACACGGATCCTAGTATTGATATCGGAGAGTAGTGCATCTCCAACGTACTTTCGACTCTGCTCCCTTTCAAGGAGCCTAGATTGGTTAGTCCGGATAAGAGCATCTCCAACCGGAGGCCCCAAATCCGGCCCCAAACTGTGACCGGACGCGTCCGGGCACGGTGACCGGCCAACCCCTAAAAACATGCTTCTACAACATAACCCCAAAAAATCCTCCCCAAAACCATATTGGACATGCACGTAGATCAAATGGTGGATAGTGCAAACATCATACGAATAAACATAGTTTTAACATACACAAACAAGTTCAAACATACACAAACATCGGACAGAGTTCATCGGACACGAATCATCGGACACACCAGAGCGGAGCGGAGCGGAGGTCTCACAGACCATGGAAGATCCGGCCGGCCTCCAATGCGTCACGTCGTTGCCTTTCGCGACGGCGACGGGCCCGCGAACCCCGGCTTCACGTTCCAGCTCCCGGTTGTGAGCGGCGAAGGCTTCACGTTGAGCTTCCCGGTCGTGAGCGGCGGCCTCCGCATGTTGAGCTTCGCGTTCTCGAGCGACGGTGTCAACATGGTTCCGTGCTGAGTGGTGGCTTCTACACGTTCCCGTGCTTCGCGGTCCTTTGCCGAGCACGGCGTGCCTGTCGAGCTTGGCTCTCCACTCGGCGGATCATGACCCTCCTCTCCTCATCCGGCGTGTAGTCCACGAACGGGCTATCCTTTAGCGCTTCCCAACATGGCCGAACTTCCACTCCGTCGTCTCCGGCTTCCCCCCAAGCGTGTTGTACAGTAGGACGGCATCTCTATCTATGAAAATGAAATAGGAACTCCATAAACCGGTGCTAAATCATTTGAGAATTGGATCCAACATTGTAGAAAATTTGACAATAAAAACTTACGGAACCCATTTGGGCAAAGCATCTGGCGAACTTGTTCACTTCCGCCACTATGATTTGCCATCTTTGGCGTAGGGAGCCCTCATCGCGGACAAATTCCGAGTTTGCATTGAAAACTTGACCGATCCGGCCCCAAAACGTAGCACGGTGGAGTGTTCCGATCACAGGATCCTCCGGGGTGGACAACCACGCATTGACAGCAGCTTATCATCGCCGACGGTGTACGCCGAACCTCTAGGAATGGCCTACGGAGTACATCGGACATCAAATTCCTAATCATTCTACTCCTATCTAAAATGTGAGCATTCCAACCGGAGGCGGAGGGGGAGATTGGGAGGCAAACCTGCGGAATCACCGCCATTGCCGGGTTGGACGCGGCGGCGGGGCGAACTGCCAGCGGCGGCGTTGCACAGAGCCGCTGAAGACGGGCGGCGGCATCCGGCCCGGGGCAGCTCCCAATCTCCTCCTCCGCCTCCGCGAACGCATGCCAGTACAGCTCGTTGGCGGATTCGCTGCCGGAGCCGGCCATTGGGACGGAGAAGAGTGGAAATGGAGTGGAGTGGAAAGGGATCGGAGGAGAGTGAAAGCTAGGGTTCCGACCGGGGTGGGGAATTTTCGGATATATGTGGGGTCATGTTGGGCCACGTCCGACATGGCGGGCGTCCGGACGCCCACAAACCCTCCCCACATATGGGCTGGGTTTGGGGTGTGCCGGACAGCCCGGACGTTTGGGGTGGCTTTGAGGATGACTCCAACGGGGCGACGCAAACGGACGCGCGTTTGGTCCGTTTGCGTCGGCAACACGACGCGCGTCCGGCCCAGGTCCGCCCCTTTCCGGCCACTGCCCCCAACGGCCCGACGCATCCAGTCCGGACAACTTTTTTTTCCAATATTCATTAAACATAGAATTTTGGAGATTACATTGGGAATTTATAATAAAATACGACCTATAATCTAGGCCTTCTCCTCGTCGTCGTCCTCCTCGGTGGTGGTGGTGGAGTCCCCGGCGCATCGATGGCCGGGGGTGGCGGTGGAGATCCCGGCACGTACTCCGGCGCCACTGCCGCTTCTGGTTCCGCGGCGGCCGGAGCCCACGGCGGTGCGAACCACCTTGGGTCTGTCAAGGCGAGCCGAGATTCCTAGGGAGACCAGGGCTCCCAGGGATTGTACGCCGGAGCAGGTGGGCGCGGTGGAGTAGCCGGCGACTACCTCCTCCTCCGGCACGGCGTCCTCCTCCTTTGGGACGGCGTCCTCCTTCGGCACGGCTTCCTCCTCCTTCGGGACGGCGTCCTCCTCGGGCACGACTTCCTCCTCCTTCGGCACGGCAAGCGCCGCCTGCACGGCCACAGCTTCGTCTTCCCGGTTTGCCATCGGTGCGATGAGGAGCAGCGGACCGCGGCGAGGCAACTATATAGCCGGCCGTGCGCGGTTTTGGAATAGCCGGGCCGTCGGCCTAATGTGAACGCCGGCCGGCGATCCATCTCCCTACATTAATCTACACTATCATTAAACCTAATTAATAACCGGCCGCCCCATGACCGGGGCCAGCGACGGACTAGCTGGCCCCTCCTCCTCTCTCTTTAGTCGCTACGAAACACGTAGCACCGCCGGCGTTGTACCAAAATTGGCAGCACATAGGTGGCGCCGCCGGCGGGGATAGGGCATCAGTTGGCGGCCTCCTCTGCCGCCTTGGCGGCCTCGGCATCGCGTTGCCGCTTGCGCCTGGCTGCGCGTTTGGCAGTCTCCGCCGCGCGACGTGTTTGCTCCATCTCGGCCTCCTCTGCAGCGTCTGCAACGGCGCGCGCAGCGACCCCGGCGACTCCGGCGGCGTAGGCTTCCTCCTCGGGGTCGTAGACGTCCCC
Organism: Poa pratensis; assembly: GCA_947311845.1. Classification (NCBI taxonomy): domain Eukaryota; kingdom Viridiplantae; phylum Streptophyta; class Magnoliopsida; order Poales; family Poaceae; genus Poa; species Poa pratensis. Next base: position 22,697,287 of record CAMZMU010000044.1, read on the forward strand.
GTAGGCATCCTGCAGAGCCCTCCTCGCCTGATCCGGCAGCTGCGGCCGCGCTGTGGAATCATCCGGCCCACGCCGGGCTCGTCACCATGCGCCGGGAGAAACTGCCGCGGTGGCGCCCTCGCGCGCTCTGACGCGCGCACTCGACCTGGTCGGCTAGATGTTGCAGCGGCGGATCCATGCCGGAGAGTGGAGGTGGTGGCCGCCGTGGTTGGGGAGGAGAGCTAGGGTTTGTGCTCTTGGCCTCGGCCGGCCGAAGCACATTTAAAGAGCTCCACCGCCCACAGTTAATGCGGGGTAGGTGACCGTTGTATCACACTGACACGGGGGCCAAGCGCGGGCCAGGTGCGGACTAGGGCAGGACACAAAAGAGCTCCGCTAGCGTCCGGGGCCGACGCATCGTTGGCCCAAATTTGGACCAGGAATGCGTCGCGGCGGACCAAAAAAACGGACCGCGGTCCGTCTGCGTCGACTCGTTGGGCCGTGTTTTTGACCCTCGCGGACAGGAACAGAGGCGCGCGGACTCGATGCGTCGAGTCATCCCGAGGGCCTCCTTTGGGTGGTGGTTTTTAACCTAAACCATGTCCGGGCTGTCCGCCCGGACGTTTTGGGTGGGTTTGGGGCCTCCGGTTGGAGATGCTCTAACATGCCAAAGCCTAATTCGTACTACCTGCTCTTGGGACAACTACAATACATTAACTGCAAGCAAGGTAGCTATGGCAGTTTACCGACAGTGACACTGTGACAGCCGTGCTTCGATCGATAGATGTAATAACATGTCTACCTGGATCGATCGTGGTGGAGCAAGCAGTGGCACGTCGAGAATGTTCGAGTTTAGGATGGACCGGATGAGCCATTAACTAACGTAACTAGCTTTTTCGCAAAAAAAAACTAACGTAACTAGCTAACTGACTGACTAACTAACTTCCTTCAAATTCTGCAAAAGAGTCTCATCCAGATTTTCTACATTTTTCTCTATTCAAATATGTTTCGGGCAAATAAAATGTCTGGTTTGCACCCCTCTAGGAGAACCTATAGAGCGCTCGAAATGCAAGGGGGTTTACGCATTCATACACAGTTCCATTGTTCCAACATTGTATTTTCATTGAGACCGGACAGATCAACACCGGAGTCCGCCGAACCTAAGATTTGTTCCGTCAAATCCTTTTCCCTCCTTCATCCTAGACCTCTTCTTCTCTTGCGTAGCTAGCGGCGACAGCACCAGCGGTTATTATCCTCTTCATGTTTTGACTAATTAATTAGCGTCACATAATTAACCCTTGGATTTATTTTGATCAAATCGATTGATTAATTTCGGCTTGGGAAAAAGGTGAAAACATGTTCTTCTGTGGTTTATTTTGAATAAAATTGATTGATTAATCTCTTGCGTTGCTAGGGACTTGGGAAAGTGGTAAAAACATGTTCTTCTGTGGTTTATTTTGAATAAAATCGATTGATTAATTCCGGCTTCACTCAGCTATAGCTGGATGATGACAAATCAACGATTTTTGCGAACCAAGGGGTCCGGAGAACTGGACGCCTCAGAATGTACAACGTCTTGAACAGAGCAAGCAATCAGCTGGTAGCTGGTTGGGAACAAATAGTTGGAGAATCAGGAGCGAATTAGCTTTGTCTCGGACGTTTCATGCAATACATTTCACCAGGAGTCTTTGGGGCCCTTGGTGGTATTTTAATAGGTAGAAGTCACCCTAGTGAGAATTCCAGAAATTCTGCTCCCAACGGGAGTTGAACTCTGGTCGTTAGGATACGCCACTGCGACCCTAACCATCAGGCTATTGCCTTGTTCTCAGCTTAAAGTATTTTTGGCAAATTCATTCGGTCTAACAACTTATCCTGCTAGGCTGCGTAAGTACTTACTAGCTTTGCTTCACTATCTGGTAGTTTCGGCCAGTTCGCAAGTGCACACAGACGGACGGGGATTCAGTGACTGGCCGTCACGTTGTAACTGTCCCCCCATTATCCACCGTAGATTCTTCATCCAACGGCTACGATTGAGTCAAAACGAGATCTCGAAATTCAAATATTTTAGAAAAAATTCTAGTAGGTCGTATATGTCCCGTTATGTATTTCTGTGAAAGTTTCGTGTCATTTTGATTGTCTGTTTATTCGTTTTAGGAGGGGGCATATAGGGAATCGATGACCGGCTCCCCGGATACATCCGTAGACATATTGTGGGGCAAAATAACCTAGTCCGGTTGGAGACGGTCTAAGGTGTACTCAATAATTTATTTAAAAAATTATCACAATATGTTTTTGTCAATTAGAAAACTAATAATCACTAGGAGACGACGCGAATCAAACAACTGAAAAATCGACTAGATCGATGAGAGCACTACCATGGCTTGAGTACGCGTTGATGCATTACTCATTATATAAGCCCGGCCGATTTCGCGGCCTCTCCGCCCCCGGCTACTGTTCATCACTGTAGCAAATGAACAGTGTTGAACAGTACCGGGGTGGGCCCCACATATTAGCCGCACGTCACCACAACATTTTACGGAGAACGACAAGCAAGGCCAGAAGTTGCACGGCAAACCTCCATTTCTACGAAGCCAGGGACCTAAACGCAAAACCGGGCAAACCCAGGGACCCAGTTGCAAAAACCTCCGCATAGCCCCCTTCCTCCTTCTCTCTCCCCGCGCGACCGCACCGTTGCCGCCGCCGCAACGGCCCTCCCCGGTCAGATCGATGCTCACGGAGGGATCCGCCGTCCTCCCCGCCACCTCCTCGCCGTGTTTCGTGTCCCAAAACACCGCAACCTCGCCGGAATCGACGTCGACGCGCTCGCAGCCCGCCGCCGCGTCCGCACGCCGTAGTCGCCGTTCCGGCGACCTACAGGCGGCAGCGCCGCCAGTCCCGGGTTGGCTGCATCGACGCGCATCCAGAGCGCCCGCCCGAGCGTTCTGCCTCGCCGTGGTTCGCCGGCGGCGTCCGCGTCGCCGCCGCGGGAGCTCCACCCGTCGGTGACGTCATCATCGTTACCACGGGTCTGGGCGGGACAGTGGGCGGCCTGCTGGGCCGGCCTGCTTGCTCGGTGGCCCGCCCAGTCCACTCTATTTTTTTTTCTTCCCGTACTTTTTCTTATTTCCCAAAACTTCCAAAACTTTGAAAACACAGCTCCAATCAAATTCAGCCCAATTTTAAAAAATGTGTAAAAATAAAAACAGTCATTTACAATACTTTGGAACCCTTTCCAAACTATTGCAACTCTGAAAATTTTGAGATTATACATGAAGCCTCATTTCACACCTTTACGACATTTAAAAAATATGTATTTCACAAATTTCCTCTGCACTGAAATAAAATCCACAGAAATAATATCAGTAATATCATTCGATATGATATAGCCAATAAAACAATTTGGTATGAACCATCCTACTTAAACACATTTTGCTAAATCATTAAATATAATTACCCATTCATATCCTGGGCTTAAATATACGAAAATAAAAATACCACACCTGTCATTAATGAAAAAAGTTGTTTCAAAATTGTTTTACGGCATTTAAACCATTTTGCAAAACTACTGAATGTCGTGAAATCAGTAACTTCAACTATATCCACCGAAAAACATTTGAAAACATTCATCAAAACGATCACAAAAGAAAATTGAAAAATACAATTACCCATTTATACCATGGGCTCAAAAATATCAACATAAACATACCACAAATGTGAATATTAGGAAATAGCTGTTTAAAAAAATCCTAACCAGTATATTCAAATTATAGATCAAATTCTAAAATAAAACATGCTTTGCATAATTTATAACACTTCATACATTTTGTTTTATGGTATTCAAACATTTTTGCAAAATTACTAAATGCTGAATTGACTATTTATTGAACATGACCAAATTTAAAAAATGAATATTTCAAGCATTCACGTACCTCCAAAATCCACCAAGGACGCGCCGTGATGGCGCGCTGAAATTCAACTAGTAGTATTCAATAGTGACTTGACTTACTGACGGTCAGCTAGTCCTTATCTTTATTTCTCGATCAATGATGCTGAACATAAGTAACCTAGGCCATGAGAACAGAAGACATTGTAGCATATGTATGATTTTAGGGTAAAGAGAATATCAGCTAAGCAAAGCTGAATTAATTAGTGTTTTCTAAAATTATTACTACTCCAAGGCACCGTGCTTCAGTCAGGTAAGTTTGACCACATCTTTCCCCCAATAAATCTGGCATCCCAGCGCTTCATCTGACTACAGACAACCAAGGAAGAAGAAGAAGAAGAAAAGGAGGAAACAGCAAAAGGCAATGGTGAAGAGCCGCGGCAGCATCGCCTTCTTCACGACCTACCGCCCCACTGTGCCCCTGGACATCTTCTCGTGCCCTGTCACGCCGCCGTCGCCGGCCCGGCACGACGACGATTTGCTCCTCACCGATGGAGTCTCCTACAACCAGAACGCCCGGCCCATCCCGGCCGCGGCGCTCAGGGAGCTCCTCACGTTCCTGCGGAAGAAGAACCCCAAGCTCGCCGCGGAATGCGGCGTCACGCCGGACGACGCTGTCAGGCCCTGCATTTCTGCTGCATTTCTGCTACTCAGCTTCGTCAGTTAAGCAGCAACAAGCTTCGTCAGTTAAGCAGCAACAAGCTACAGTAGTAGATCGATCCACTTCCTGGATCCTCTGTGCTTATGATGCTGTGGTTTGTAATAAAAGTACTAAGCAAAACTAGCGTGGTCCTACTCTTTGGTTATAAAAGAGCAGGAGAGGGAGGTTGGGTAGCAGGCTATGAAAACCCAGTTTTATTTCTACCATGTCTTTTTCCTTTACCAGTTTACTGTTTTAGAGTAGATCGGGGCACCGGCCTCTTCCTTCTCCTTCCTCTCCGGCAAACCTCCGTCTGTGACCGCCGGGTCCTGACAAAAGTGGTATCAGAGCAGTCGGTCCCGAGCACCGCTGCCCCTCCCTCCCCTACATCCCTCTTCTCGCGCCTTCTACACCGACATGGCAGCTGGACGCCGGTCAAGGTCCGCGTCGCGCGACACCGCCGCCGCGGCCGGGAAAGGCGTGGATGTGGCCGCCGCCGCAGCTGAGACGCATGCGGATCCGGTGGACCCTTCTGACACTGGTGGCGACGACGAGGTCAACGACAGCGAGCTGGAGGCTCGCATCAGCGCCTCCCTACCAAGGACGGTCATGGAAATTGGCCGCCGCCTCGATCTGCATCAAAAGGACACCGCCAACGCCCTCTACAATCTTCAAGGTGAAGTTGCTAAGCTCACTTCGATTGTGGCGAACATGTCTTCCACACTAGCTCGTCAGCGTCCAGATCCTCCCCCGAACCGCAGAAAACAGCTCGCTTCGCAACTCACCACCACTGCAAAATAGCTCACTTTCGCCGATCACCGAACAAGTCACCCCTCCCGCCACACCGCTCACAGCACAAACTCTTCCTCCGTTTCCTCCCCAATTGGGCAGATTTCGTCCAGACCAACTACCCCCCCCCCTCCAGCTCCCAGCTACATCCCGGAATCTTCATCCCAAGCTTTTCATCAGCAGACTACCATCCCCACAACTCCTATAGTAACCATTCCACACTACACCCAACAATCCAACCCACAAACACAACCCCAATATTACCTTCCACAAGCCCAAATACAAAATTTCACTACTCCACAGCAGCCGGAACACATTTCCCAGCCACCAACACCACACAACCATTCCTATGACCCACACATTCGTGTCCCACAGGTGGAAATCCCTTGTTTCATGGACAAAACTCTAGAGCATGGCTGCTGGAATGTGAAGACATTTTGCTCTAGTTAATATACCCATGGAAAACAGGGTGAAATGGGGTATAGCTCACATCAGGGGACAAGCTAAAACTTGGCTGAACAGTTCTGGGTACAATTTGCAAACCATTACTTGGAATGAATTGAGCGGTATTCTGGTTGACAGATTTCCTGATAATGCCACAATGGATCCTATGGAACAGTTACAGCTATTGAAGCAGGTCACTTCAGTAAACAGTTATATCGACACATATGAAAACTGGATGACTGTAATGAAGAGGGAAAAGCCTTATCTGTTACAGGATTTCTTTGTCGACAGGTTCATCAGTGGTTTAAAAGAGGGCATTAGACACACTGTCCTTTGCCAAAAACCCAGCTCCTTGATGTCTGCTTATTGGTATGCTAGGCACTATGAAAAGGCACACTTAGCAAATTCAAGAAGACCAGCAAATCCAGCTCCTGTCCAGAGGCCAAATATTCCTGTGGGGAACAGACCCAGAAACAGAGAACCAAAAAAATGCTGGTACTGTCCTGAAAATTGGTCAATTGGACACAAGTGTCAGCAGATGCAGCAAGCTCTGAATGTTATTGAACTGCAGGGAAATTTTCCTGAAGAGGAACCAGTGGCAATTCAACAACAACCACCATCCTGTGATATTCCACAGGCAGCTCCACAAATTGTTGTACAACCAGAAGGGTTCCTATTCCTCAGGGACAAGAAGAAGATGATGATTTATATAGCATTTCAGCTGCTGCTTATTCTGGTTGTCCTCTGATTCTACATTATCATTCATTTTGAACTTTCAGAAAGCAAAAGCTCTGGCCTTAGCTGATACTGGCAGTACTAATACATTTATGAACCATCAGTTTGCTATCAAGCACAATATTCCTTTAACAGTAGCACCTCAAAGAAATGTAAAGTAGCTGGTGGTGGCTTATTGTCTTCAGAAGCAATTGCACACAATTGCTCTTTTACATACAAGGCCAGAAATTTACTGGGATTTCAGAATATTGGAACTGCAAGGAGCTGATATTATACTGGGAGTAAATTGGTTCAAGCACCACAATCCAGTCACATTTGACTTCATTGCTAGAACAATCACATTATCAGTTCAGGGAAATTACACACTTCCAGGATCATTTATTTCCTAAGAAGAATTTCATCATTTCTTCTGAGAACTGCAATAAACTCATTGCTCAAGGAGCACAAGGCTATTTATTGTTAGCTATGGATGATAATGCTGATGATAATTCCCAGGACAAAAATACAGAGATTCCTGAGGATATTACAGAATTGTTGCATCAGTTCCAGGATATATTCCAAGCTCCTACTGGATTACCACCAAAGAGATCATCTGATCATCAGATTCCTCTTATACCTGGTGCCAAACCTCCAAACATCAGGCCTTACAGAATGTCCACAGTCAGAAAAATACTGTGGAATTAATTATCAAAGAAATGCTGAAAAATGAGGAAATCAGGCCCAGTCAGAGTCCTTTCTCTTCTCCCATAATCCTGGTCAGAAAAAGGACAAATCATGGAGGTTGTGTGTTGATTTCAGGGGTTTAAATGAGCTGACAGTAAAGAACAAATTCCCTATCCCTGTAATTGAGGATTTACTGGATGAATTACATGGAGTTACTGTCTTTCTAAATTTGACCTCAGATCTGGCTATCATCAGATTAGGATGTGTGAACAGACATTCCAAAAACTGCTTTCTCTACTCACCTTGGCCATTATGAACATGTGGTGATGCCCTTTGGTTGTGCAATGCCCAGCTACATTCCAGGAGTTAATGAACAAGTTATTTGCTCCCTTTCTGAGGAAATTTGTGCTAGTATTCTTTGATGATATTTTAGTTTACAGCAAATCAGTAGAGGAGCACAAGAACCACTTGTTACAAGTAATGAGTGTTCAGACATAACTCCTTAAAAGCCAAGCTCTCCAAATGCACTTTTGTTCAGTCACAGGTGGAGTATTTGGGCCACATTATTTCTGGTCAGGGAGTACAAACTGATCCGGCTAAAATAGCAGCAATGGTGAACTGGCAAACACCTACCTCTCTGAAGCAACTCAGGAGAATTCTGGGAATGTCTGGTTATTACAGGCGTTTTATCAAACATTATGCAACAATCTGCTCCCCTTTATATGCTATGCTTAAAAAGGATTCCTTCAATGGGGTCCTGAACAGGATGCAGCATTTGCACACTGAAGCAAGTGATGTCTACTCCACCTTTATTAGCTCTGCCAGATTTCACTAGCCTTTTACACTGAAACAGATGCTTCTGGTTCTGGATTGGGTGCAGTACTCATGCAAAATGGCAAACCTCTAGCATACTTCAGTAAAACTTGGGGCCAAACAACAGTGCCAAATCAATCTATGAAAAAGAAGCTATGGCTATTCTGGAGGCAGTAAAAAGTGGAGACATTACTTCTTAGGCAATAGTATGGTCATTAAAACAGACCAGAGCAGTTTAAAATACTTAGCCAGCCAGAGGTTGCTGGAAGGAATACAACACAAGTTAATGCTCAAACTGCTGGAATTTGATTACAAAATCGAATACAAGAAGGGAGTGGAGAACAAAGTAGCTGATGCCTTGTCTAGGAAATTTTTGGACAACACAGACGACACAACACAACAAATGGAGGAGTGTATGGCCACCTCTGTTGCTGTTCCTGTCTGGACAATAGAAGTTACTGCTTCTTATGTTGGTGATGCTCATTGCATCAAGTTAATCAAGAGATAGCAATTGACAAGGACTCACATCAGTACTTCACCTTGCAATCTGGTATCTCAGATACAAAGGAAGAATATACATTGGAAAATCTTCTGAATTGCAATCCAAAATTTTCTCCTCTTTTCACTCATCATATTTGGAGGCCACTCTGGTAATAGAGTTACATATCAAAGAATTAAGCAAGTTTTCTACTGGCCTGGCCTGAAGAAATACACAGCTGAGAGAGTGGCAGAATGCCCTGTTTGTCAGATTTCTAAAACAGAAAAAGGCCATATCCTGGTCTGTTGGATCCCTTGCCAATTCCCAAGGCAAGTGGTCTGAAATAAGCATGGATTTTGTGGAGGGTTACCTAAATCAAAGGGAAAGATGTTATTCTGGTGGTAGTGGACAGATTAACAAATATGCTCACTTTATTCCTCTGTCCCATCCTTACACAGTTCAGAAAGTGGCTCAATTGGTAATGGACAACATAGTAAAGCTCCATGGTCCTCCTTCAGTAATTGTTACGACAGAGACAGATTTTTACCAGTAAACTGTGGCAGAGTTGTTTGCAGCAATTAAACTTCACTGAACTTCTCTACTGCTTACCATCCAGAATCTGATGGCCAAACAGAAAGGGTTAATCAATGCTTGGAACAATACCTCAGATGCATGACATTTGCTGAACCAAAGAAATGGGTTGATTGGTTACCAGCTGCGAATGGTGGTATAACAGTTCCTATCATACAAGCATCAAAATGTCTCCCTTTCAAGCCTTTATGAGTATCCACCTCCTCTGTTTACTCAGTTACTACAGCAAGATGATATGACAGTGGAAGCACAACTGGCAGTAACAGAACAGAACACAATGCTGGCTACCCTGCAACATAATATGGCTGCAGCACAAAAGAGTATGAAAACTCAAGCTGACAAGAAACGCACTGATAGGTCCTTTGTGGTTGGAGATATGGTTTATCTGAAAATGCAGCCATATAGAGAGCATGCTGGGAAAAGGAAATCCTCTGAAACTATGTTCTAAGTGGTATGGTCCTTTTCGAGTACTACAGCCAGTGGGCAAGAGAGCTTACAAGCTACAGTTACCTGAAGGAGCTCAATTGCATGATGTTTTTCATGTCAATCAATTGAAGAAGCATTTGGGACCTAATGCTGTTCCTAACCCACATCTTCCCCTTGTGGCCGAGTCAGGTAAACTAAAAATGTTTCCTGTTGCTGTTTTACACAGAAGACAAGTCCCTCGCTCTACAGGTGCTTATGATGTTGCTGTTCCGCAATGGTTGATCCACTGGGACAACATGACGGAGGAGGAGGCGACCTGGGAGGACGTGGAGTTCATCACCAAGACCTTTCCGTCGTTCAAGCCATGATGTCTTGAGATGAGGCGGGGGTATTGTCAGGCCCTGCATTTCTGCTACTCAGCTTCGTCAGTTAAGCAGCAACAAGCTTCGTCAGTTAAGCAGCAACAAGCTACAGTAGTAGATCGATCCACTTCCTGGATCCTCTGTGCTTATGATGCTGTGGTTTGTAATAAAAGTACTAAGCAAAACTAGTGTGGTCCTACTCTTTGGTTATAAAAGAGCAGGAGAGGGAGGTGGGGAGGCTATGAAAACCCGTTTTATTTCTACCATGTCTTTTTCCTTTACCAGTTTACTGTTTTAGAGTAGATCGGGGCACCGGCCTCTTCCTTCTCCTTCCTCTCCGGCAAACCTCCGTCTGTGACCGCGGGTCCTGACAGACGCCGTCAACGGCCGCGTCACCGGCCTGGTCTTCGTCTCCGAGAGGGACGACGGCCTCGAGACGCTGTACGTCGCCCTGCGCTTCCCCGCCTCCGCCGGCGACAGGGCAGCGGTGAACGTGCTGAGCCTGGCGGACGTCTACGGCGCCGACACCTTCGGCGGCGTGCGCATGGAGGACAGCGGCTGCGTCGCCGGCGGCTTCGACGGCGTCGGCCACTCTCTGCTCTACGTCTCCACAAAGGAGCCGGCGAGGACGCGTCGTACACCGTGGACCGTCGTGTACAAGACTAACCTCGCCGACGGCAAGACCGAGCGCCTCACTCCACCAGGTAATTAAATTCAAGGGAAAACACCATCTCCTCTGTCATTTCTCAACACGAACAATTCGGGTGCTTCATTTTTTTAGTGAGAAAGTCACCCAGCTAGTTCTCCAATATAGTTTTAGCTACATTCATGATACAATTAGGTACCGGAGCATACATGTATAGTACAGTATATATCATTCCAAATAACAGGATTAGTTGTACAGCAATATTTTTTGGATGTTCAATAATAATGTACAAAGTTGTGGCTGTCGGCTGGCAAATTGGGGCAATTGATTGTAGGAGACTTCAGGTCAAGCAAAATATAGCACTCGGTCTCGACTTTTAATTGGCTATACAAAGTCAACGCACCGTATTACAATGTCAGATGATATAAAATGCTTGTATTATTGGCACATATCAGCAAGATCAGTTAATTAAAATATCATCTCTTATGTAGTAGTCTAATACTTAACCAAGTTAGTTTGTTGCATTTTTTAACTCAAATTTTGGTGCTTAATTTTTCTATGCTATTAAAAAATCCTAGTTATTCCTAGGTAAACTAGTTTTTGCTAGATTGATGCTAAAGTTAGGAAATGGGACAATTATATTATGTAAATGCACTCATCATTGTTGCAGATCAGTATGATCTGAGCCCCTCGGTGTCGCCATCTGGGAAGATGGTCGCGGTGGCCAACTTCCGGTGGAATAAGTGGACAGGTGAGATTGAGCACCTGAAGACCGACATAGTAGTCATGAACGTAGACAAGCAGGCACAAGGTGGTCTGCGGCGCAAGATCGTCATCAGAGATGGCGGGTGGCCGACATGGGGCAGCGACACTGTCATCTTCTTCCACCGAGGAATCGACACGATTCTCCCCTCGGGTATGGCTGAGACAAATTGGGGTGTGTTCCGATACGACATCACATCAAAGGAGACGGTCAGAGTGACCCCGGTGGAGTTCGACGCGGTAACTCCAGCGGCTATCAATGAGACCAAGGTGGCCGTGGCCACCATTCGGCAAAAGTCCAAGAAAACAGACGCGCGCCGCGTGGTGGCAGAATATCGCCAAATCGAGATATTCAATATGAACATACCTTATCAGCCGGTGCAAATCACTATCAAAAGTAGGCCAGAAGAAGACCACTACAACCCCTTTGTTCTTGACGACGGTACACGCATTGGTTACCACCGTTGTAGAAAAGACAATCTACTTGAGGTATGTCGTCTACAGTCTATAGTACTGCTTGGTGATACATCAAACGCTTAACAAAAGTTGCTACGATTGTTCAACCTTGATAATGTGTGGATTGAATGCAGAATGAAGGTAGTGTCCAAAAGAACTTCCACAGGCTGCAGTCCCCGCAGTCACACGCGGACGTGGGACTCTTCAGGGTATCTGGTGTGTTTCCAACCACCTCGAAGGATGGATCCAAACTCGCATTTGTTGATAACAAGTTCAAAGCTGTGTATCTCGCCGATAGCAATGGCCTACGCGTCGTATATGAGGTATACCGTAAATTTAATTTGGTTGATGTTAGTAAGAACAAAAACTTAGAATCCAAATTATGTTTACAAGTTTTTCTGGGGACTAGTTTATTCTTGATCAAGTAGTATGGACCACTCCTCTTCGCTAACATCATTAATAAAACATAAGAATAAATAGAGGGATTATGACCATAAGAGCAAAGGTTTTCTCTTTGTTATTTCTACAAATCGAAATAGGTAACCAATTTCTAGGTTATGGAATATATTAAAGTTGCGTTAAAAGAGTAAGAATTCCACGGATCCTTTCCGCTCTAATCAGATAAAGGGGGGTGAGGACCCGCTAAGCTCCTACTTTTTCATGTTTACAATCTGGTCCCTCCAATTACTATAGAGATGAACCCAGAATATGAACCGTAAAAGAAAACACCCATGAAACCAATAACTGGAATACCGGTTACAGTACCTATCAGCCAAAGAGGAATTCTTCCAATAGTATCAGCCATTTCTTTCCTCCACATTTTATCAAGTGGTCATGCTAGAGACAAAAACAATCATGGATAGTTATAAGGATGGTATCCTTTAAAAAAATAAAAACTCTAATATAATAGAAAATGAAACGAAACGGTCGATCCATTCTTATGCAATCATATTCACATGGTTCGTACTGTCAAACTTTAAATAAAAAATTTGATGCCTCTTTATGTATTTAGATAGGTAGATGAAAATCATTTGTATTGTAGCTTTATTCAAAGAATTGGGTTTCATATTGTATTTTAGTTTTCTCTTCTTAGCTGTGCAGATTATAACAGTAATTAGTGGTCATATTTGTGTTTGGCGTTGTCGATTTCAAAGCAAAATGTCTTAAGCTACCAGTGAAAGTACTCATAAAGGATTCCGTTGAAATATACCTACATTCCACATTACATAAACTATGATAAGAAGAGTGTTATGCACGCTAATTTATTTTCGTTGATTTTGTAGATGAGGGGTTCCAACAGCATATTCTCTACGGCGTGGAATCAAAACCAAGACAAGGACACATTGTACGTGTGCATAGGTCCATCCTTCTCTGCTGCCAAACCGCTTGAGATCTATGCCATCTCCAACGTGTCCGGCCTGGCACACTCAGGTCGAAGGGTTGAGCGCCTCACCGATGGGCACTCCAACAACGCCTTTCCGTCTAGCAACCCTGAAGGCACCAAGTTCGTGTTCCGGTCGACGAGAGACGGAGGGGACAAGCTGCACAAGAACCTCTACATCATGGAGGACGCGGAGGTTGGAGAGTTCAGCGAAGGCAAGGTGACACGGCTGACCAATGGGCCATGGACCGACACTCACTGCAGCTGGTCTCCAAGTGGTGACTGGATCGTCTTCTCCTCCTCGCGTGACAAGGCGGCCAGTGCACCGGAGAACGACATCCTTGATCCGGGCTTCTTCGCCGTGTTTCTGGTCAAGGCAAGTGACCCCACGGTGGTGGTGCGGGTGATGAAGAGCTCGGACAGCATCGCCGGCCACGTGAACCACCCGGTGTTCAGCCCGGACATGAGAAGCATCGTCGTGGCCGCCGACCTCGCCGCGGTCTCCACCGAGCCCATCTCGATGCCGCAGTTCTTGCACTCTGTGAGGCCCTACGGCGACATCTTCTCCATCGACCTTCGGGACCCAGACGACATGACCAAGAACCAGGACATCAAGGAGTTCCATCGCATCACGCACAGTCGTTACGAGTACGCCACGCCCGAATGGACCAGGTTCTCCACCGACGACCCAAATGCCCGGTGGAACGACATGCTTGTGCGATAATTCATTTTTACAGGAGCCGGTAGGTACCGGAGCCCCGTTGGCCACTTACAAGCCACCACCTGCCCCAGTCGACGCGTGAAGGATTCCACGGCGCGTGCAGGTTTCCACGGGCGAACCTGCCCCAGTCGGCGCGCGCATCTCAAAGCACAGATCAACGGCAACAACCTATCCGGTAGGTAACCATGCTTGTGGGCAAAACAAAGCTCGCTTTTGGTGCAGCATGCCCGCGGTAATCCTACCTCGCCTTGAGCGACGATGACATGGGTACATCGCACCACCCCAAGGAGATGTTGCCTGGTCTTCACTATTGTCCTTTCTATGTACTCCCTCCGATCCATATTAGTGGGCATAGCTTTGTCTAAATTCATATGTATCTAATTAAGTATTTAGACTAGATACATGTGTATCTAGACAAAGTTGTGCCCACTAATATAGATCGGAGGTAGTACTAAAACTATTTTTCCATGCATAGTGTAATAATATTTATCCAAGATACATGTATAATCATTTGATCATGCCATAAAAAATGTACCATTAATTCAATCCTCGTTTTGACGCGCGCCGACATTTGAGATATTATTGATCCGTCTCCATAGTGCCAATAAGGGGGTGCATAGAACATCGAGAAAAAAAAAATCTTTGCATATTCACATGTGTATGCCTTAAACCCAACATTTTTATGTGTCGTGGCACCATATCTGCACCATGGTCCGCTCCGCTCTACCTCCGCCAATAGATCCCATCAAACAGGTGATCCTCATCAGGACTCCATTGGCAGGGGTTCAGTTTATCGATACATCTAAGTGCATCCACTAGCTAAATTATGAAACTGTAATAACATGCATGCATATTGGTTCATGTTCTGCCTTTTTTCTTTTGCAATTTTGTACTACCTCCGTTCGGTTGTCTATAGTGACTTCGTCAATTTTATCTCATGATTCGGATCTCCACCAACATAGTGTACATATTCTAAAAACTCAGATATGTTTATTTTATATCTAAATCAAATGAAACCCATCAAATGTTTAACAATGATGGTTTGTTGAAATTGGTTTCCATGTTTAGCATCACATTAAGATCCATGTTTTTTTAGGTAAAAAATTAAGATCCATGTTTACTCTAATGGACTTATCATTTTTGATTCTTCAAAGAATTGAAAACTTTGGAGGTCAACAACATATTGTAAATTATGTGTTCAGTAGAAACTTGATGTTTTATTCAACTCACGAAGTAAAGTGCACGCGCGGTTACAAGGTGATACAATCGAACGTAGTTCGTGGAGTGATGCGAATGGAACAAAAACTACATGCATGCGGAGGTGGAACAAAGAAACGGGAATTTGCGACCAATAGATTGGAGTAGGTGTTAATTTTTGGGCGCGACGAGCTTCTCGATTTCCTGCAGCGCCTGGATGGCGGCCTTGATGTAGAACGCGATGGGCGCGGAGACGGCGCCCAGCGGGTTGGCGGCGATCTCCTCCTTGACGTCGTCGTCGGCGGAGGGCAGCGGCGCCGTGGGGTCCTTCTCGAACTGCTTGGCCTGTACCAGGTATGCGTCCATGCGCGGCGTCGCGAAGAGCCTGACGGCGTCCATGTCGCCGCCCCTGGCCGCGTACCGCTGCCGGCCGTGGGACGTCTCGGAGGCTAGCGCGTAGGGCCGGCCCTCCGCCTCGTACAGCTCCTGCGACTCCATCAGGTCCAGCAGCTGCAGCAGCTCGGCCCGGAGCATGCCCACCAGCTTCCGACCGCCGTCGTCCAGAACCACCACGTCCTCCAGCGCGTTCTGCGCGTCCGCCAGCTTGTACCGCGCGTCTTCCAGCTTCTTGCGGTCGGCCATCTCCCTGGCCTCCCCGATGGCGCCGGCGTGATCCCGCCGCGCCATCTCCGCCAGCACCGACCGCGCCTTGCCGCTGACGACGCCGGGATCGTCCGAGGGGTCCGGGGTGCGGTTGATGAGGAGGTCCTGCGGGGTCTGGTTCTGGACGCCGCCCTGCGCGGTGTAGCTGTGCTGGGCCTCAGCCAGCGGCGCGTCGTACTCCGACGTGTTGGTGCTGTCGAGGAGCGTCAGGTTCACGGCGACCTTGCGGGTCTCGCCGCTGAAGAGGGTGCCGAACTTGATGGTGATCACGCCGGTCTCGCCGTCGATGGTCTGCGTGTAGTCCGTGCCTTTCGCCACGGTCATGGCATCAAGGTCAGTGTAAGCTGCACGTCCTGCGCAACCACGGTGAGGAGGCCGCCGATCAGCTGCGAGAAAGGCACGGTCACGTTCCCGCCATCCGGCACGGAGCTGAACGTGCCGCCGGGGGACTTCCGGGCGACGTCACTCAGCAGGGTGTGGTCGGCGTCCTTGCCGAAGCCGAACGTGTACACGGACACCTTCCCCAGGTCGGGCCGCCGGGCGTCCGTGTGGTTGTTCTGCTGGCCGTCGGACATGAGGAAAACGTTGGCGGTGCGGGCCTTGGTGGTGGCGCGGCCGGCGAAGACGGCGAGGGCGGTCTCCATGCCGGCCTCAATATTGGTGCCTCCGCGGGCGACAAGGCCATCGACGATGGCCTTCAGGTCGGCCTGGGCGGCCTGGGTGATGGAGCGGAGGGGGCACAGCCTGGTGGCGGAGTTGGAGAAGGAGACAACGGAGAGGCGGTCCACGGGGGTGAGCTTCATGATCACGAAGTGCATCGCCTTCTTCATGCTCTGCAGCTTGTCGCCCTGCATGCTGCCGCTTACGTCCAGCACCGCCACCAGGTCCAGGCCTTCTCTGACGGCAGTGGACGAGGTGGCATTCAGCTCCACCAGCGCCGTCACCGCGTCCGCCGTCAGTGCCACCTCGTCCTTGCTGTAGATCGGCGTCTTGATCGTCACCAGACCCTTGGTGCTACCTGCATTGGAAGCAGGAGGCTTCTCGTCGTCGTTGAACGCCATGGATTAATTAGATGAAGATCGACCTGCTCGACAGAAAGAGAAGAGAGAGCTAGCTTCCTACATGGACGCGCATGAATACCTTCCTATATATACACAAGTGGAGCTATCACGACCACCATGGATCAATCTATGGATTCATCACCTTTTTTTTCAATATTTTGGATGATTTTCGTTCTTAATTCTTAGCAATGAATTTCATTACAAAAATATTGTGGAACTATTTATGTGAGAAAGTAAAATGAAATTTATACCAAGTGGTAATAAAATATTAATATGTTTTTTGTTTTGCTAATCTCAAGCTCGTAATTTCCAAAAAGTACTAAACTAATTGTGTATTTTCGACAATCAACTTAAACATAAGAATATTTCAGTCGATCTAGATGAAAGGATGTGACAACCTGCCACATGACTTAATAGGATTGATAGCATACTAATATCAACAAGGTATACTTTCTTTTTCTTTTCTTTTTTGAAACTCATCTCCAAGAAAACCTCTGTGTTAACCGGGCTTGGCTCAGAGCGCGCCTGGAAGATGGGTGACCGACTGGAAAGTTGTTCTCGGGTTCGCATGAGTGAGCACAAATCATGTAGAAAAATTATTCATGTCGAAAGAATTGTGAGACACGTCCGATTAAGCTACTTGGTCTTTGTGCTATATTCTCACTTCACATTCTACATGCATGGTAGTGACGTGTATCGGCGCCGACAGAGTCCATACATTAGCGTGTACACATGCCGTTGATAGTATGGCCTTTGTTTCGGCCATTATCGATGCATACATTGTGTTATCGGTCTTGAACGACGACTTCATGCATGAGATGGGAGAAACGAGCCGGTTGTGTGGTTGGGAAGCCCACACGACGACTACAGGTTGCCGAGAGCTATCACGAGCTCCCGGCCATCGATGACTCCTCCATAAAACAAAACAATACAACATATGAGAGCATCTCCACCGGGGCCTCTAAATCGGTGTCCGGCACCCCCCAATTAGGCCTCCTTTGCGGGGTGCCGGACATGTGTAGTTGTCCTGAGCAGTTTGGGCTGCGAGCAACTAGGTCGTGCGGCGTTGCGCCTCGTGTGAGAGCGGTGGCATGTCGGGGCGCCGGCCACGGAAGGTGGTCCAGGTGGATTGAGCAGGGCGTGATGGAGAGTTGGATGTCAGGGCGGCGGCTCCGCGGGTTCTGCATCATCGGGATCGTTTCGCCTTGTGTCGTGTGGGCAACAAGGTTGCTCGCGGTGTTGTTCGTCGTCGAGGCTCCCGGTGGGCTGGTCGCATCCATCTACGTTGGAATGTCCCGTATCTACTCCCCATAGTAGTTAAGGATTCTTCTCTCTGATAAGGGTGGAGAGATGGCCGACCAGTTGCAGAGTGGTGGGTTGTGCTTGGGTCTAGGTGTTTTCGAGATTCGATGCGGCGTTCGTTGTTTGGTTTTCACCCAGTTTTTCCCGTCAATAAATCGGACACCTTCTCCTTAATAAAGAAATACAAGGTAAATCTTTTGCCTTCGGTTAGAAAAAACAAGCTGGCCGGACATGTGAGTATATAGTTTCATCGTCCATGCCAAAATATACATACATTTCGTGTTTTATGATTTTTTTTTTTTGAACAACGGAGCGTCCCCGAAGGGACTAGAAACCTTATCATTAAATCATACAACGGGTGTACAGAAATAACACAGAGGACCCCATAACAGAAGGGAATAACGCATGGGCCCCTGACAGAAGTAGAAAGGACCTAATTGAATAATAGAAATTACACCAGAGTCCTTCTCTCTCCCCGCCGTCGAGCAGCACGAGGAAGCCGAGCTTGCCGTTGCCTAGCACCGTCGCGGGGACTGTACCACTTGCTCCGATGCCGGCCAGAATCGCAGCAACAGCTGACTTCAAGTAAGGCCTCACGAAGGAGGTTGAAAAAGTGCTGGAGCACACCAGCAATTGTCCGCGGTCGACGACGACCGACACGGATAAGCTCGAGCAGATGAAGGTTTCTATACTCCAGCGCCGCCGGAGACCACCCGCCGATGCAGCATCTCTTCCGTCCTCCACCACCATGGCGGCCAGCAGGAAGAAAAGCAACACAGCCCAGCAGCCGACCGAGACAGCGCAGACTCGCCACCGCCGCCCTTTGAGTAGCCGTCCACCATCGGACTCTGATTCCTGCCACAGATCAGAGGAGATAGACCAAAAAGATTGCAACGGCGTTGAATCCAAGTAACCCAAGCCTTATTGAAGAAGCCGCACGACGCGCTCGCCGGCATCGCCTTCGTCTCCCTCCACGGGAGCACCACAACCAGCAGAAGCAGCATCACGCAGAGCCGGGATTGGCTTGAAAATCCCCACTCCAGAGCTCCGGCGCGAACCTTATTAGGAGGGATGCGCGGGTTCCTCCACCGCCCTTGCGCCGCCGCTTGCCACCAGCGACGAGCAGCGCGGAGGAGATATGCCGTGACGCCATGGATCCGGTCGCAGAGGTCCATGGACCTACCCTCAGTCGACACATGGCCAGATTCAGGAAACTCCAAGTGAAATCTAGTCCTAAACCTATTTACAGGACACCGGGCACCTCTCCCGCCTCCGCTCCGACCACCATGGCCGCCGGAGAAGAAAGGGGATCGGGCCGGAAAAAAAGGAGCTCTCTCGACTCTCAACAGGGGCACACGAGAGGAAGGAAAGTCACTGTGCATCTGACACACATCAAGATCCACCTTGTGTTTTATGATTGGACTTTTACCAGCTTCCGTAAATGCATGACATACTTTGATTAGTTAAGATGATTTCTTGTTCTATGGTGGTTACTCCGATGATTTTTGGACAAATTAAAAATGTCGACACTTTGGAACTCTCATCCCATTGTGCCCATTATAGTGTGCAAACTCACGTTCTTGTCTCATGCATGCATACCCATCACGCCGGATGTATTATACTTCTTCCGTTTTTTAAGATAAAAAGTTTAGATATTCTACATGTTATCTACATGCATGGACATGCAAAGTAAAATGTGTTTAGATATATTCATATACATGTGCATGTGAGTAAATGCTAAAACGTCATATAATAAAAAACAGTGAGGGAGTATATCACAATTTTCATTTCTGATAATGGGATAAGTCTAGTTTTTTGTGATAATGGGATGAGTCTACTGGGAAACAGATTCTAGACCTCTCTTCACATGCCTCAGTTGAGTACGAGAGACCGAGATTGAATGAAGTTGTTGACGGAGCGGCAGGTTGCTTGCAGCAACCTGTAGTTTTCACGTGGAACTGATTAATACGCTGCAGACACAGGCACCGGTGTGACGTGTGAGCAGGATAAACGTGGCCGTGCGCTGTGTGCAAGCTTATCCATCCATGGACCATGGCGTACGTACGTGGACCATGTACAGGAATGAAGTCATATGGACTTCACTTAGATCATCGATTTCAGTTCGATCTCGATCGATAAGAGCATCTTCGAGCGAGGCCCGCAAAGCCTTCCCAAGCCGATTAATGCGTCCGCTCACGCAAAACTCTTCTCACATATGTGGTGAGTTTGGGAGAGTCCGGGCGTGTCAGCATACCCTCACTTTTTTTCATTTCTTTTGTTCTTTATTTATTCTTCTCTCCTTCTCCACCAGTCACCAATTTGGGGGACATTTGGGGAGGCAATAGTTGTATGAGGCCAACTTTTAGGGATGTTTGCGGACAGACGTTTAAGGGCTACCCTCGCTTGGAGATGTTCTAAGGCCGACAACGACGGTGCATGAGGATTAATACCGGCCCAAAGTGGACTTGCAGATCGATCGCTCTATTTTTGCATCTCTTGATGTCAGACAAGGGTGATGAATGCAATGCAATGCATGCCCGTCTTGATCGTTCACACACACTGACACTGGCCTGGCTTGGCAGACAAGGAGTAAACGTGGGATGCTCGTACACGAGGTGAGATGCATACGCAAGCGAGGTAACCAGACCCCCCCCCCCCCCCCCCCCCCCCCCAGCTTGCTGTACTAGGGTTTAGGTGCTTGTTGGAACTCCAAGTGATGACTGTGTGCTCATGCATGGGTCGTCTCAGTCGTTCACACTCGCGTCTTTATTTATCAATCGATCGGCCAATAGTCGTTATCCTTGAGTAGTCTTAATTGATATGTCTGGCCACGACTTGTAGGTACATGTTGGAGAATTGATCAGATCTAGCTAGCTCGGTAGGATTGCAGGCACATGCATGCATGTTGGAGAAGAAATATCTTTGGAGGCCCTAGCTAAGGCCTTGTTTAAAGGGTTTTCTGATGGATGGAGGAGTGGGTAAGCGAGAGAATTTAGTGAACATCCAATCTACATAAATGTCATCACAAATACTTTTCCCGTAAAATATATTAGTATGGACTAGAATTTTTAGTTTAGGAAAAAAATGAGATGCTCCATGAGGAAAAATATAATCCTTTAAAATAAATTAGAAGTAAACAAACTAGCGAGCATTTTCATGGATCCGGAATAATCTCCTCTAATCTTGTAAAAGACACTTGAAGTAAACAAGCCTAAAAGCGAGAAAACTCCATCCATTTCCTTTTGACATTCTTATGCCGCCACACCACAGGGGACCATGGGGACGTTAAAAAAGATCCTCTCACTGTCAACTAATTTGTTCCGACCTAGGATAATAAGCTCACGAGTTTGATCTTACTTCACCCTGAATGAAAGAAGAATCTATATCTAAGTTTAGCTAAGTAGTTGCCTTGTGTTTGGGCATGAAGAAGTGTCAAACCAAAATACCCAATAAATCTAAGCATTAGCTCCACTTGAAAGGAGGTCATCTAGACGCACTTTCCAGCACGGTTATCTTGTTACGACTTCACTCAATCAGAAGCGCAGCCTTAGGAATCCCCATCCTTACAGTTAATTAATTACTAATTGAGATATTGGCTCCCTAAAAATTCAAAAACAACATTTCATGTGTCAGAAAATTCTATAAAAAAAATATGGACGTAGGAATGCTTTAAACCATGCAAGAAATAAAATTCAAATAATTCTATTTTGAGCAACACAAAAGTACAAAAGTATAAATCTGAGATGAGTATTTTTAAATGTCTAAATAATATCCGTCTAAATTCAAAAGCAATATTTCATGTTTAAAAAAAATTTGAAAAAATTATGGACGAAGGAATGATTTAAAACATGCCAAAACCAAAACTCAAATAACTCTATTTTGAGCTAAACAAAAAAATACAAAAGCATAGATCGGAGATGAGTATTTTTAAATGTCTAAATTATATCCGAATTTGTTATTTTTGTGTAGCCAAAATACAAACTATTTGATTTTACACGCTTGTGGGATACACTATAAAGATCATGGGGGCGGGGGCACATAAAAAACTCTAAACTCTCTTGAAAGAAATGTGTTCCCGCATGTCCAAATCCTGCGGGGTGGGGGGGGAGGGGGCAGCTCTCAACTGCACTAAGCTTCTCCTATGTTCTCAATGCTCCGTTCTCTCTGAGTCGTCATGTATAGTTTTCGAAAAAAAATCTAAATTGTCGATATTTTAATATTTAAATGTTGCAAAGCCTGGGGTAGAAAAAAGGGACAAATGATGTAGTTACAACTATTTGTTTCTATTGCGTTGAGTTTTGAAGGCCCGATACGAAAGAAAGTGGCCTTATTAGTAGTGATGGAAATGATCAGGTCGAGAAGGAATAACCTAAAGCCAACATTTTCATTCAATCATTATCGACTTTATTTTTTTACGTTCTCCTTCATATTTGTCTGGGGTTAGTGTGGGGAACTCTTCGACCGCCATTTTCAAGAATATTTCTTGAGTTGGATAGCCGATTCCATGTTCGGAAGGAGGAGGAACCAATTTTGTTTTCATGGATGATATATTTTATTTCATTTTGATCACAATTTTTCCTCGGAGCTTGTCATTCCTGGTCATCATATGTTGCTAGCTACTGGATGTGTCTATGTTGTTGTGGATTGCGTCGATGTTTTTGCGATGTGTTATGAAATTTTCTGCTCTTTTGTACCACACTCATCTTTGAATGTTCAGAGTTACGTAGAGTGTATCTCTTGTCAATTGACATGAGTAACTGTTTTTGTGTTCTGTTGTACTCTTGATCCTTTATAAATATGTGACAAAAATTCATTGTTATGTCCATCTTCCAAAAATTTGCTAGTCATTATAACCGTTTGTAGTTTGGCTAGTATCGGGAGATGGGATTAATAAAATTTCATTTTCTAAAAAAAGTATCGGGAGATGGGATGAGGGCGTTGTGAGTGTCAGCTTCATTTAACATGTTGCTCTTGAAAAAAAAATTAGTTAGTTCTGTCATCAAGCGGTAAATTCAGTTTCATCAGGTTAGATATTAGATTTCTTCAGTTTGTTTTTGTCTCACAATCTCATGCCTCTATTATACACTTTCCTTAGGAGCACAGTCGCCTGCTTTTTTAAAATACCAGTTTCTATGTTTTTTTTTTCAGCTGCACAAAAAGCGCTGAAGTTTTTCCGAATGCTGGTTCAAGGGTTGATTAAAAACCATGAAAAAAAACCTGTTACCGAGAAACTGACCGGGTTTCTCATTCTTACTGAACTGATTGGACTGAAGGGGAAAAGATAAATGAAGAAGTGAGCGGTAGGGAACAATTGCAATATCATCAATTGATGAATAAGTGAAGCGCTACTTGCTGCGGAAAAAAAAAAATCTCGCCCCCAAGCTTTAATGCTCCTTTTTTTAAAAGGACCGTGCTACTAAGCGCACGTGCCCTACATTAGATTTCTGTGGGCACGGATGAAATTTGCTAATTAAGCCATGCATGCAGCCACCACGTGGACTTCTTTTTTCGTTCTCAAACTTTAAAACATTTTATCTCTTAAACCGTAATTCAAAATCTATCTTCGTTTTCACAGTTGGCTTTGTTGCGACAAGATCTTCAAAAGTAGATCTCATCTTGATGTGTTTTGACAACTTTTTTCTGACCTTAGTTGCCAGATTACAATCACTTAGTTACCAGTCATTATCCAACTTGGTTACCGGGTAAAATATCAAGTGGATGCCTGCTCTTTTGGACTGCGTTATTCACCGTGTGATCTTTCTGTGACGGTAATCCCATATTTTACGTGTCTAGATTGGATCAAATACTCAAGTTCTGAACAGGTTGATCATGGTATGCCAGTTTTACTTTGTAAAAATGACCTGGTAACTATGTATTATTTGGATGGTAACCATTAACCAGCAATATGGCAACTACAGTATTATAGCCTGACAACTGACGGTGAAAAAGAAAGTTTGTCAAAACATTTTAAGATGGGATCATGTTTCGAAGTACTCGTCGAAACGTACCCAGCTGTGAAGACGGATCTTCAATTGGATTTATGGTTTAAAAGATAATGAGTTTTGAATTTTCGAATTATAAAAAGATTCCATGGACGTACAGGAGAACAATTCTAAACGAGCGCCGGATGGAAAGAATTCGTGGGTCACGTTCCCTAGTTTGAAATTCCGTTTAAAAAATAATCGGAATGTTTTCATCTCAAATTTTTTTTTTGACAAAAAGTATACAGGTACATGTACATGTCTACTATGTTCGCCTAAATTTTCAGAGAGAGTGATCTGCACACAAAAAGATAACTGTAACAAGTAAAAAAATCACCTGTCTCATATCTATGATTTTGCATTTTTGTGTAGTCTACGATACAATGTGTTGCTGAGAAAAACTATGCAGATCTGTATATAACATGTATATGTATCCACAAATTTCTATAGAATTTTTAAAACTTAAATATATCATTTTCGAAATTTTAAATAAGGATCACTGGAGCATAGAGCTCGGGAGCCAAATATCCTCTAGCAAGTGCACTACTTATATTAGTCGAAAATCCATTCGCATCGAGGAGCTCGCCAGCATCATCCGGGGTCGCGTCAACGCGATCGGTAGGAGCTCGATCGCGCGGGATTGATCAATGGGGGACAGCCGTGGCAGCATCGCCTTCTTCGGGACCTACCGGCCGCCGGTGCCGCTGGACATCTACTCTTGCCCGGCTGACCCGCCGCCGTCCTCGTCGAAGGATGAGCTGCACCTCACGGACGGCGTCTCCTACAACCAGAACGGCCGGGCCATCCCGGCGGCAGCGCTCAAGGAGCTCCTCGCGTTCCTGGGGAAGAAGAACCCGAAGCTCGCCGCCGAGTGCGGCGCCACGCCGGACGACGCCGACAAAGGCCGCGTCTCCGGCATCGTCTTTGTCTCCGAGAGGGACAACGGCCTCGAGACGCTCCACGTGGCCTTGCTACGCTCCGACGGCAACGCGGCAGTGAAAGTGTTGCGCCTGGCCGACATCTACGGCGCCGACACTTTCGGCGGCGTGCGGCTGGAGGACAGCGGCTGCGTCGCCGGCGGCTTCAAGGCCGGCTCCCGCACCGTCGGCCACTCGCTCGTGTACGTATCCACCAAGGAGCCGGTGAAGAAACGCCGTACGCCATGGACTGTCGTGTACAGGACCAACCTGGCCGACGGCAAGACCGAGCGCCTCACCCCGGAAGGTAAAATCGGTTACTTGCTACGGAACTAACGGGGACACACATAAAACCATATAATCATTGCCGTTGCAGGTCAATATGATTTATGCCCGGCGGTGTCGCCGTCGGGGAAGATGGTGGCGGTGGCCAACTTCCGGGGGGAACAAGTGGACCGGCGAGATCGAGCGCCTAAACACTGACATCGTCATCATGAACGTGGACAAGACGGCGCAGGGCGGCCTGGGGCGCAAGGTCCTCGTCAAGGACGGGGGCTGGCCGACGTGGGGCAGCGACGGCGTCATCTTCTTCCACCGAGGGGCCGACACGAAGCTGCTCGCCGCGACCGGGACGACCCAGATAAACTGGGGCGTATTCAGGTACGACATCGCCACCAAGGAGACCGTTCGGGTGACGCCGGAGAACCTCGATGCCATGACTCCGGCCGCTATCAGCGAGACGAGGGTGGCCGTGGCAACCATCCGGCAGAAGTCCTTGCAGGCCGTGATGACCGTGCAACGCGTGGACACGGAGTACCGCCACGTCGAGATCTTCGATGTCGCCTCGCCGGACCGGCCGGTGCAGATCACCCGGAAAACCAGGCCGAAAGCCGACCACTATAACCCTTTCGTGGTCGACGGCGGCAGCCGCATCGGCTACCACCGCTGCAGAACCGATGATCTCCTCGGGGTAATGACTTTTGCTTTGCTTCATTCATCAGAGATACTATATGGTTGCATATAAAACATGCCACTGCGTACGTGCAGAAGCAGAATGAGAATGGAGTTGTTGCCCCAGTGAAGAGCTTCGACAAGATGCAGTCTCCTGTCAACGACCCAGTCCTCCCTGCCACTGGAAGCGGGGGCCCATCTGCCAACGAAGTGAGGCCCAAGAGAGCAAGGAAGAAGCCCGGCTGGCTAGCTGGTAGCAGCTGGGTGGCGTAGCGTTATTCTTCTGCTATTTATCCAGAGGAGAACCTTCTGTTCTGTCTCGTCTTGTAACTGAATGATGAACGGCAGTGCCGTGTGGAACTAGCCCGGGGGTGGTGGGGAGGATCCGGCTACCTAATTAATCCAATTGTTCGTGAGAGTTCCTCGTGAATGCCTGTTCCCCTTAGCTAGGTGCTTACAAGTGGTAATCAGAGCCTTTCCCGATCCCCAAATTCCCACAAAAATCCCCACCCAATTTTTTCTCCACCCAATTCTGGAGTTCCCCACCCACGCCTACCCCACTCGATTCGCTGCTAGAGCTCGTGCGGAGGCCATGGAGAATCTGGATCCGGCGTCGCGCGCGATCTACGATCTCATCCACTCCGCCACAACGGAGGAGTTCGACAAGCGCTTCCTCGAGTACGAGAAGAGGACGCTCTCCCACGTGCGTGATTTCGTCGTCGACACGGAGAAGGAGCTCAAGAAGATGAACGCCGCCATCGACGCCGTGCGATCCTCCGTCACCACGGATCTGGAGGCTACCAGGACCTCCGTCGACGCCGTGCGCTCCTCCGTCAACGCGGATCTGGAGTCCACAAGGACCTCCATCGGCGCGGATCTCATCGATGTTCGGGACACGCTGAGCTCACAGATCGCGTCGCTGGCGTCGGCCCTCGAGCGCGCGCCGAGGCCGGAACCGGGTACGATGGCAGGTCGCCCTTCGGCTTCGACCCAACGGGAGCCAGGGAGCGGAGCTGCAGGCCAATCATGGCACGGCGAGCAACAACAGAACCGGGGGACGATGGGTGCCTCACACCCCTCTCCTCCGGTCGGAGGTAACCTCTCCGGCCGGTCTCTTTTGCAGCAGTTCGATTTGAGTTCGCCGCACCACCGTGCTGACCATGCTCCGCTTGTTTCTCGTGCCTCGTTGCCTCAATTCGAGGGGAACAACCCGAAGCTGTGGCAGATTCGCTGTGAAGAGTTCTTCAGGCGCGGTCACACGCCGATGTCGCTCTGGGCCGCCGACGCGTCTGCTTCCTTCACTGGACCTGCAGCGACATGGTTGGAATCATACTTGCAGAAGAAGCCATCACCGTCATGGACTGAGTTTACAGAGGCAGTGCTCGCTCGTTTCAGTCGCAACCAGCACTCAATCCTTTGCCGGCGTATGCTGCATCTGTCTCAGGAGACCACGGTGGAGGATTACGTGCAGAAGTTCTCGGAGTTGGTGGATCAACTCGCAGTGTACGAGCCCAACCCAGATGTGGTGAACATTACCACTAAGTTCTTGGATGGCTTGAGGCCGGCTGTGCGTGTGCTTGTTGCAATCCAGCAGCCGAAGACACTGGAAACAGCGTTCTCTCTGGCTCTGCTGTATGAGGAATTGGGGGAGGACACCGGGCTCGTGCCGCGGCAGCAGCTATCGACTCCAGTCCCTCGGCGTGTGGTTCATGCTTCGCCGTCACTTCCGCAACCGCCGGCGAAGTGGATTTCGAAGACCGTGGAAGAGAAGCGTGCCCTGAGTGCCAGCGAGGAGAAATGGAACAGCCTCAAGGCGTACAGGAGAGCGAAGGGCCTCTGTTTCACTTGCGGGGAGAAGTACAGTCGTGAGCATCAGTGTAAGACGTCGATTCCGCTGCATTTGGTCCAGGAAATGGTTAACTGTATGAACTTGGATGGTGATGATCATGAAGAGCAATCAGATACTGAGCAGGCGGCTCTGGAATTGGCAGTGAATGCGATGGTGCTTTCAGCCGCAGCACTGTCGCCTGAAACAGCAGCACCTCGTACAATGCAACTGCAGGTGCAGATTCAGGGACATTCGTTCTTATTCCTGGTTGATTCAGGCAGTTCTGCTTGTTTCATCGATCAACAGCGAGCTCAGTTGCTTACGGGTTCAGAGAACTTGGCAGTGCCAGCCTCAGTCCGCGTTGCGGGCGGCGCGATTCTGGAGTGCACCAGCAGTTTCCCAGCCTTGCAGTGGACGGCAGATGGGACTACATTCTCGGACAGCTTCAAGGTGCTGAACTTGGCGAGCTACGACGGAATTGTGGGTCTGGATTGGCTCGGCAAGTACAGCCCCATGCTCACGCACTGGGAGGAGGGCTGGCTCGCGTTCCAGTACAAGGGCAAGCAGGTGGTACTGCACGGGGACGAGCCCCGGCTCTGTACACACGCACTGGTGGAACTCAACCTTGTGCACGAGGCTGACAAGGAGAAGGCCCCAATTCCAACTGAGGTACAAGGGATTCTGGATCAGTTCGCGTCGGTGTTCGAGGCGCCCAAGGGGTTGCCGCCCAGGAGGAAGTATGATCATAGAATTCCTCTCGTTCCAGGTGCGAGGCCGGTGTCCATCCGTCCTTACCGCGTCGCACCAGAGCTCAAAACAGAAATTGAGAAGCAAGTGCAGGAGTTGCTAGATCAGGGCGTGATCACGCACAGTAACAGCGCATTCGGCGCCCCGGTGCTTCTTGTCAAGAAGGAGGAAAAGGCGTGGCGCCTTGTGTTTGATTATAGGCCGCTCAACGCACTGACAATCAAAGGGAAGTATCCCTTGCCAGTTATCGACGAGCTGCTCGACGAGCTGGCCGGCGCGCAGTGGTTCTCGAAGCTCGACCTTAAAGCAGGGTACCACCAGATCAGGCTCGCTCCCGGGGAGGAGCATAAGACTGCCTTCCAGACGCACAGCGGGCATTATGAATTCAAGGTGATGGCGTTCGGACTCACTGGAGCTCCGGCAACATTCCAGCATGCCATGAACGCGACACTCGAGCCGGTCTTGCGGAAATTCGCGCTCGTCTTCTTCGACGATATACTGATCTACAGCCGCACTTACGAGGAACACTTGCAGCACCTCGCTACCGTGCTCGACATCCTTCAGAGGGACAAGTGGCATGTTAAGATG
Source organism: Poa pratensis (assembly GCA_947311845.1). NCBI lineage: Eukaryota > Viridiplantae > Streptophyta > Magnoliopsida > Poales > Poaceae > Poa > Poa pratensis. The sequence goes on from CAMZMU010000044.1 coordinate 22,726,351, forward strand.
TCCAAATGCGCGTTCGCACAGAAGCAAGTAGCTTACCTGGGACATGTCGTGTCTGCAGGAGGCGTCGCAACTGACCCTTCCAAGATCCAGTCCATTCGCGACTGGCCCACGCCATGCAATCTGAAGGAACTGCGCGGAATAGTGGGTCTCACGGGCTATTACCGCAAATTCATCGCCAATTACGCGTTGATTTGCCAGCCTCTCACCGCTCTGTTGAAAAAGGGGGTGCAGTTCGTCTGGACGTCGGTCGAGGAGACAGCATTCCAAGTCCTGAAGCAAGCTTTGATCACGGCGCCGGTCTTGGCTCTGCCGGATTTCTCGGAGCAGTTCGTCATTGACACCGACGCGTGCGATGTGGGAATTGGCGCTGTTCTCTCGCAGAAAGGGCACCCCGTGGCCTACGTCAGCCGTGCGCTGGGGCCAAAGAACCGTGGGTTGTCAGTTTACGAGAAGGAATACTTGGCTATCTTGCTGGCGGTACAGCAATGGAGGCCTTACCTGCAGCTCCGCGAATTCAAGATCCGGACAGACCACAAGAGCCTCACTAACCTGACAGAGCAACGCCTGCATACTGAATGGCAACGGAAGGCGCTCACCAAGCTGATGGGGTTGCAATACACAATCCAATACAAGAAGGGGGTGAACAATGGAGCGGCGGACGCGCTCTCGCGTAAGCCACCAGCGAGCTCCGAGCTGTTTGCGTTGTCCACCGTGCAGCCAGTTTGGTTGGCATCTGTGGAGCAGAGCTATGTTGCCGACACTCGCGCGCAGGCCCTCTTGCAGCAGCTAGCAATTGCGCCAACCGCGGGCTCTGAGTACAGTTTGGACAGAGGAATCATTCGCCACCGCAACAGGATCTGGGTTGGGGATGATGCTGCTCTGAGGACACAGATCATCTCTGCGTTCCATGACAGCCCCCAAGGCGGCCACTCCGGGTTTCCTGTGACGTATCGAAGAATGATATCTCTCTTCAGTTGGCCGGGCATGAAGGCCATGATCAGGGAATACGTCCGCAGCTGCCGCACTTGCCAGCAGGCGAAGCCGGAACGCCTGCCGCCGGCGGGCCTACTCCAGCCACTTCCCGTGCCGTCAGCTCCTTGGGAGGTGGCCACGATGGATTTCATTGAGGGGTTGCCGACCTCAAAGCAGTACAGTTGCATCCTGGTGGTCGTCGACAAACTGACCAAGTACGCACACTTCATCCCTCTCCGCCATCCGTTTTCTGCTAGCACGGTGGCGGAGCATTTCGTCGACAACATCTACAGGCTGCATGGAATGCCGGGTGCCCTCGTCTCCGATCGCGACCCCATATTCACCAGCAAGTTCTGGCAAGCTGTCTTCCGGGCCACGGGGACAGAACTGAAGCTGAGCACTGCCAATCACCCAGAGACGGATGGCCAGACAGAGCGAGTCAACCAATCCATCGAGTGCTACCTCCGTTGCTTCATCAGCGCGCACCCGAAGCAGTGGGCCAAGTGGATTTCGCTGTGCGAGTTCTGGTACAATACAAATTGGCATGCGTCGACCGGCAAATCTCCATTTGAATTGCTCTACGGACGCCAACCCAGGTACTTTGGTGTTACTGCATCTGACTCTATAGCTACTGTGGATGTCCAGGAGTGGCTCCAGGAGCGGGAGCTCATTCTGGATTCAGTGCGCCAGCATCTCTTGAGGATGCAGCAGAGGATGAAAGCTCAGGCCGATAAACACCGCACTGAGAGGACCTTCGAGGTCGGGGATGAGGTGTTCTTGCGCCTACAACCGTACATCCAATCGTCCGTCGCGCGGAGGGCTAACCACAAGCTGGCTTTCAAGTTCTTCGGGCCCTTCCGTGTCCTGGAGCGCGTGGGCGCGGTGGCATACAAATTGGAGCTGCCGCCGGCGAGCAAGATCCATCCCGTGTTCCATGTCTCGCAATTGAAACCGTGCGTGGGGACGAGACCGCAGGTGCTGACCACATTGCCTGTCGCTGATGCTGAGTTTCAGGTCCCAGTTCGGGTTCTCCGGCAACGAGTGAAGCAGCGGGGCGCGCGCACGGTCACCCAAGCACTGATCGTGTGGAGTGGCGCCCCTGATGAAGAGGCAACCTGGGAGGATCTCGAGCAACTGCGACAAGCTTTCCCAGGAGCGCCTGCTTGGGGACAAGCAGGTGTTGAAGACGGGGGGATTGTCAACGACCCAGTCCTCCCTGCCACTGGAAGCGGGGGCCCATCTGCCAACGAAGTGAGGCCCAAGAGAGCAAGGAAGAAGCCCGGCTGGCTAGCTGGTAGCAGCTGGGTGGCGTAGCGTTATTCTTCTGCTATTTATCCAGAGGAGAACCTTCTGTTCTGTCTCGTCTTGTAACTGAATGATGAACGGCAGTGCCGTGTGGAACTAGCCCGGGGGTGGTGGGGAGGATCCGGCTACCTAATTAATCCAATTGTTCGTGAGAGTTCCTCGTGAATGCCTGTTTCCCTTAGCTAGGTGCTTACATCTCCTCACACAAATGTGGGTCTGTTCAGGGTGTCGGGTGTGTTCCCAACCATTTCCAAGGACGGATCCAAGCTAGCCTTCGTCGACAACGAGTTCAAGGCCGTGTGGCTTGCCGATAGCCAGGGCTTGCGCGTCGTTTATGAGGTACTCCTATTTTTCTGTGAGCTAATTGAACTTCTTATCATGCTAACTTCCTGGCAGTTCAATGTATTAAGAGTTTAAGACCGGTACTGAAATTTCTGATAAACCTTGCAGAAGCGGGGATCCAACAGCGTGTTCTCGACGGCGTGGAACCAGAATCCAGACAAGGACACATTGTACGTCTGCGTGGGACCATCCTTCTCGGCAGCCAAGCCACTGGAGATCTATGCCATCTCCGGCGCGTCCGGGCCGTCAGCAAGCCGGAAGGTCCAACGCCTCACCAACGGGGGCTTCAACAACGCCTTCCCGTCCAGCAACGCGCAGGGGGACAAGTTCGTGTTCCGGTCGACGAGGGACGGCGGCCGCGAGAAGTTCCACAAGAACCTCTACATCATGGAGGACGCGGAGGACGGGGAGTTCGGCCAGGGCACGGTGACGCGGATCACCGACGGGCCCTGGACCGACACCCACTGCAACTGGTCGCCCAGGGGGGACTGGATCGTCTTCTCCTCCACGCGCGAGATGCCCGCCAGCGCGCCGGAGAAGGCCTTCCTGGACGCCGGCTTCTTCGCCGCGTACCTCGTGAGGGCCAGCGACCCCACGGTGGTGGTGCGGGTGGTGCAGAGCTCGGCTACACTGGCCGGACACGTGAACCACCCGATGTTCAGCCCGGACATGAAGAGCATTGTCTTCACCTCCGACCTCGCCGCCGTCTCCAACGATCCCATATCGATGCCTGTCTTCCTGCACTCCGTCAGGCCCTACGGCGACATCCTCTCCGTCGACCTCCGCGACACGGACGACATCGCCAAGAACAAGGACATCCAGGAGTTCCACCGCATCACGCACAGCCGCTACGAGTACTCCACTCCCACGTGGACCAAGTTCGCCACCGACGACCCCAACGAGCAGTGGAACATGCTCGCCGTCAAGGGCAGCGCCACCTTCAGGCCGGCCTGCCCCTACATGTACCCTGACGGAGGAGAGGGGTGGCACATGGCCGGACACCTCACCATCCCAAAGAGATGCTGCTAGTTCACTTTTCTACTTTGGGCTGCAAGCCCATCGAAGTGTTTCTGTAGGTGAAACCCCCTGATATTGCATCTTGCTCTCGTAGTTTCATTCCGTCCCTGAATAATTTGGACCTCAATTTCGCAGTTGAATAAAGTGTGATTTGTGCTTTATATTCTTCTTCATGCATTCCACTCATTGTTAAATATGTAGTGCTAATCAAGAATGGTAGAACATCAAATAATGTTTTAAAGCAAGACATGCCAAGGCACATCCATTATTAAACTTCCATGGAACTCAAACATGAACACAGCAGCCAGCAGAAAACCTGATAAAAGCACCAAACTCTTCTACTGGCAGTTCATCAACAGCATACAACAAATCCAAAGCAACAGTGTACGTCTGGATCAGACATTCTACGGGTACACCGCTGACATCCCGAAAATGGTGCACAACAAGTTCAATCCTTCTCAAATATACTAGAAATAAAGAAAACTGCACTTCTCTTCATCAATCGGCCGTGGTACCCAGACACTAAACAAGGTGCGTGGTGGATCTGGTGGTGCACATTACTTGCCCGTGCCCGTGTTGATGACTTTAACTGCGTTGTTCACGCCAGCAGTCTTCTCACTCGGGATAGCTCCACCCTGTGGAAGATCAAACTTCCGGCGGTTAAAGGACCTCTGCTTCCCTGGTGGCTGAGGGTCAACGATATCCAGCATCCCCTCTAGTTCCTCCAGCATAGATTTCTTTGACGTCCTCACCATGTAGTCAGGTCCCTGGGTGCAGAGAGAATAAGATTAATAAAGGACGTACCCAGTGCTGAGAGCTCCCGCACTGTGCGGGGTCTGGGGAAGGTGTCAGTGGCAAGCCTTACCCTCACCTAGTGCAATGTGAGGAGACCGCGACTCGTGAGAATAAGATTAATGACCAAGGAATAAGATTATTGAAAGGTAACAGAATGATACTAAGAACCAAGTCATACAAGACAATTATGCCAAGCAACATTAATTTTGCTGGTTATTTCGAATGAGAACTATGGAGAAAATATCTGATAGATATGCATGTACATGAGAGAAACTAACTGAGCATAATTTTAGTTCACAATCACCTACATGAGCAAAGGCAGGATGACATGAAAATATTAAATATCACAGGGCTGGAGCACATTTCTTCTCCACTATACTTACACAATGAACAACATGGCCTCATAAATGTTCGGGGTATTATAAGTTCAGCTATCATAAGCTGAAAAAAAGCTTACATGCCCAGATATTTTCGAAAAATGATTGCCCCTGCATTCCATATACCATTACCAGGGAAATCATTCAGTATAAAAAAATAAAACATACACAAGTTTGGATCCAGGCACTTGTTGATGAACTGAAGACTCATTAAAACCATAAACCTCTCTTAAGTCCTACTGGGAGACATGCAACCATGGGCAGATCCAGAGGGTGGCCAGGGTGGGCCATGGACCACCCTGAGATTTTGAATTGTCCCATATACCATGGCTGCAAAAAGGAAAAATAGCCCAACTTGTCCTCCGATCGTGGCTTTTGTACGATAGAGACAGCCGCAGAAGCAGGACCGTCGCTGGCGGCATGCAGCAGTCCAGCAGTAGGCGCAGGCGCACCACTCCAATAATATGTTCATGTCCACCAATTAGGTACAAGTCCAACCTATAATTCTCCAAATTTACAACTGGTTTGATGGATCACTCATTTGATGTCCAATGAATGGTGGACAAATACTTAAATGCATAATTGATTATTGTGAATAATTTTATTGTAGAATTGTGGAAGAAATGAAGTGTACCAGAAACAATTCTTCTTTTTGGAAACATGTAGCAAAATTAAGATTTGGTTGTGTATTCCAATATATTTGTAAGGCCGTAGTTCTATTTTAAAATTCTATATTAGTATGTTGGCATTTCTTATTTGTTTATAAAAAGGTTATATGAAGCGGACCACCCTGGTTCGAAATCCTAGATCCGCCACTGCATGCAACAGTGCCAAAATTTAGAATACTATCACGACTTGGGCGTAATGAATCACCGATGATACTACTATAAGAAGTGAGAGAAGCATAGATGCATATTCATAAAAGAAAAGATGCTCAATCGCATGTTAACCTTTCTACTGTGCATTGTAGTTTTTTCAATGATAATGTACCGCTAATCAACACCTTCAGATGCCAAAGCACGAATAGAAAATCATGCTTATGTACAGAATTCTAATACTCAACCCAACAACGCAGTGACTGAATTTCAAATTCACAGCACAGGCATGGCAAATGGCAAAAAGGCCATGACGGAGCTCACCACAAGTGCATCGACAGTGAGGAGCAGGACAATAATTTTCTCCGAGAACCTCTGGCGCTCCTCATGGTCGTGCGTGATGCGGCGCCTGTACGAGAGGTTGTAGAACAGTGACCTCAGCTCCTTGAGCTTGGCCTTGGCCACAGCGAGATCACGCAGGCAGCGAAGCACCTGGGAGCGGTGAGCGAGGTGCGCCCTGTAGTTCAGCTGGATCAGCAATGCAGCATCCTGGGGCGACAGCTCCTTGGCCTTCCCCTTGCCGTTGCCCATAGCAAAAGCCTTCATCGGGAATGAAAATGGCCGATTGTCAGTGCAAATGCAATAATCCCTAGTAGTATATTGCAAGGAAGCGAGATGGAGTTCTTGACTAGCTGATATCATGGCAGAGGAGCACATTGAGTGTGCAGCCAGTAATAAGACGCAGATCTAGGCAGTGGAAACCACCGCATCCTGTAAATATCCAACCTTTCTGCCAAATCTAACTATATATATGCACGAGAGAGCCATGGATCTCTCGAGGATCTACTGCAAATCCCAAATTTTGTCCAGATCGGGCTGAAACCGTGCTCACCTTTCGGATGGCGTCGCATCCGGCGGTGTTGTCCTCGGGGATCTCCTCGATCTGGACGCATTTGGCCTTCTTCTTGTCCTCCTTGGCGGCGGAAGACTTGATCTTCTTCTCCTTCTTCTCGGGCTTGCGGTGGTAGCGCTCCTCTTCCTCCTCCTCCTCGTCGTCACTGCCGCTGAAGTCCTCCTCCCAGGTGTATGAGTTGGAGTAGGGCTCGAGGGCTCCCTTGCCCTTGATCTCGGTGCCCCACTTGGTCTTGGCCTTGCCGGCGGCGCCCTGCTTGGACTTGGTCTGCCACTTCCACTTGCGGTCGAAGCCGTCGTCGTTGGGGGAGGCGAGCTCTGCCTCCCACTTGAGGGACCGGTCCCCGCTGCGCGGCTTCTCCTCGGCGGTCCACTTGACCTTGCGGCCGCGGGGGACTGGGCGGCGTAGGTGTACTTGCGGCGGGCGGGCTGGGGGGTGCTGGCGCGTGCGAGGGCGAGCTCGAGGGCGGCGACGCGGTCGGTGAGGTCGTGGAGGAGGAAGGCGTGCGGGGAGGGGGGAACGGGGAAGGGGGAGAGGAAGGAGTCGGTGGGGTGGTCGGGCGGCGGGGGCGGGAGGAAGAGGTCGAGGTTGTCGAGGTCGTGGTGCGGGAAGGCGAAGGGGGAAGGGGAGAATGGGCAGGAGGAGGAGGACGGCGGGGGGAAGGGGAAGTGGGGGTCGTCGAGGAGGCGGAGGAGGTGGCGGTGGGAGGAGCCCATGGCTGACGGCGGGCGGCGACGGCGACGGCGACGGCGATGGAGATGGCACTGGTGAAGGGGAGCTGGTCCTGATCTGAGGAGAGTGATGGATGGAATGGATTAGTAGGACCGTGCCGCAAAGCACGTAGAATGTACGCGTCAGTTTATTCACTGGCGTGTTGGCCTTTTCACACTGAATTTTTCTCTTGCTTTCAACGACGACAGTGGCAGAGCTCACACACATGGATGGACGCACGATGCTGGATCTCTGCGACTTTTGGACGCTTGCGTTGCACTGTTTATCCTCTGCTCGCCCACTCTCACCCATTTGTCACGTGCTCTCGTGCAACTCCCGAGTATTCTCATTGAGATCAGTAAAATTGTCTATATGCAATATCATAATATACAATTGTTTCTAATCGTTTGGTGTAAGGATGACTCCAACGGGTCGACGCATCGAGTCCGCGCGTCTGTTCCTATCCGCGAGAGCCAAAAATACGGCCCAACACAGCGACGTGACAAATGGGTGAGAGTGGGCGACTCATTCCTGACCCAAATTTGGGCCAGGTTTGCGTCGGCCGCGGACGCGCGCGGAGCGCTATTGTGTCCTCCCCTAGTTCGCCTCTGGCCCGCCCATCAGACCATTCCCCACCCCAATCTCCTCCGCCTCCCTCGCCCCTCCCGTCGCCACCCCGCCGTCGGCACCCAGATTTGGCATTGCAGGCCAATCCGAGGAGGCCGTCTCCTGCTCCTCTTCCCCGCCGTCACCGGAGCAGCTTCCTTCCCGCCACGGCCGGTGAATCTTGCGGCCATCTCTCTCGCAGCGCCCGCAATACCCACGCCGCCCACAAGGTGTTCGGCAGTTTGCCCCGGCAACAATTCAGGTACGAACTCAGCCATGGATAGCTCTCATGAGTGGTATTACAAGAACTATATCATGTACTAGTCATCTTCGGACGATTCCTCCCATGATGAGAGTGACGGCCTGGTTGCCACCCTCATTGTCAATGAGTACGTAGAGAGGATGCGGCCAGTGTTCCGAGGGTCGTTGTCTGGCCGTTTTGAAGCCTTGGACCGGAACCGGAGAGCTGGCCATGTCCAGCTCTATGGGGACTACTTTCGTCGGGTGAAACCCACATATCCTCCCAAGATTTTTCGGCGCCTTTTCGGATGAGAAGATCTTTGTTCAACCGTATCCGGTTGGGGGTGATGTATTTTGATGATTATTTCATATGCAAGTCAGATGCATGTGGTACCCTCGGCTTCTCGTCGTATCAGAAATGCACCGCCGCAATTCGCATGCTTGCATATGGAGTTGTCGATGATCTTGTGGACGAGTACGTGTGGATGAGTGGGTCCACGTGTCTCGAAGCAATGTACAAGTTTTACAAAGTTGTGGTGCAGGTGTTCGCCCCGGAGTATTTGAGGGAACCCAATTCTGCGGACATGGCCCGGCTCTTGTACATCAACGAGGCCAGAGGCTTCCCGGGGATGATTGGTAGCATATGTTGTATACACTGGGAGTGGAGGAACTGTCCATTTGCTTGGCAGGGGCAGTACAAGGGCCATGTTGGGGCGTGCACTGTCGTACTTGAGGCCATGGCATCACAAGATTTGTGGATTTGGCACTCGTTTTTTGGCATGGCCGGCTCGCACAATGACATCAATGTACTGCATCGGTATCCGGTGTTCAACAGGCTCTCCAATGGCCTGGCACCTGAGGTAACCTATGAGATCAATGGTCTCTAGTACGACAAGCCATACTATCTTGCTGATGGCATTTACCCTACATGGACTACATTTGTGAAGACCATCCCTAATCCAAACGATGAGAAGAAGAAGAGGTTCTCCAAGGAACAAGAAAGTGCTAGAAAGGATGTGGAGCGTGCATTCGGTGCCCTCCAGTCACGATGGGATATTGTTCGATACCCTGCTAGAACATGGGACAAGGACACCCTGTGGGAGGTGATGACAACTTGTGTGATCATGAACAACATGATTGTGGAGGATGAACGCGATGAGAGTATGCATGATAATGCATGGCAGTTTCAGGGTGAGTTGGTTGAGCCCCAGGGATCGTCCACATTTGCTCAGTTCCTCGACTTCCACCGTGACATTCGTGAGAAGGCGGCTCATGTTCGGCTCCAAAATAATTTGGTGGAGCATGTCTGGAAGCACTACGGGAACCAGTAGTTCCATTTGATGAACTACTTATATGATATTTATTTGGTTTGTAATACTATGAGTGGAATAATTTGTTATTTGTGAAACAATTTGTATTATTTTCTGAATTATTTGGATTGTAATAAATATTTGTTGAACTATTTGGATTGTATTATTTGTATGGTGTGATTGACTTTATTATTATGTTCAAAACCCTGGCCAGGTCAAAAAACAGAGATCAAAAGATCAAAACCCTAGCCGGGGAAAAAATGATCCAAACCTTGGTCGGGCGGACACAATGCGTCGGCCCATTGGGTGCAGTGGCCAGAAAGGGGCGAACATGGGCCGAACGCGCGTCCGTTTGTCGACCCAAACGGACAAAACGCGGACAAAACGCGCGTCCGTTTGCGTTGGCCCGTTTGAGTCATCCTAACGTCTGATACAATCATCACGACAATCAATGTCATGACACCATCCAGAAATTTGTAGGTGATAAACTACAATAATCACGAACAATTGTTCTTGTAGACGAGAATGTTAGGTATCGAATCCTTTTTACCGAGTTAAACGAGTACTCGGTAAACTTGGCTCGTTTATTGTTCAAAACAAAAAATCGATTCGACTCTTTTTCAGCAACAAGTTCGAGCCAAACAAAGTCGAGTTCGGTCCTAGTTATATGAATATGATTCTCAGCTAGTGTGATACGGTTTAGAACTATTTGGTGTATGACGTCGATGGTATGAATTTAATGTGAGAATCAGAGGTGGACCCAAGAATTTGTGGAGACTTGGACGCGTCCTAAGATGACAAGAAAATCTCGAGCGAGGGAGCAAATAATTTGTGAAGACTTGGGCGCGTCCCAAAGCGGCTGGAAAACTGGAAGTGAGGGACTATTTCCAAACGGTTACCTGTATGGAGATGCAACCAAATTTATACCATCCACTAGAGGTACACAAAGAAGCTAGTGTACTCACGCTTTGTATAAAAATCGTTGTAGTTACTTTGTTTGTCTTTTACTTTTGGGTATTCACTCGGACGACCGATCGTCCAGATACCTTGTCTACCCATTCTTTCTATTCTCACCCTACTCATACGCTGATGCTGCTCTTTCATCCTGGCCAGCTCCCCCTCCTAACTATACTTGGCCATGGGCCGGGCCGGGCCTAACAAAGCCCACGGGCAAAATCCCAGGCCCGGACCCAGGCCCATCCGACCTTCGGGCCTATATTTCAGGTTCAGGTCCACCCATGACTGCAAAAACCCATCGGGCTTTTGGGACTCTTCCTTAAAACGCCAATATGCAAAGCCTAGCCCCGACCCATGGACAAGCCCATCCCCGCCCAGGCCCTGGAATTTTGAGCCGGACCAGGCTTCCCATGGCCAGATATACTCCCAACACATATCTTTCTACCCGTAGAGTCCTCCCCTTCTTCTACACTCATCAATGGTGGCCACGAGCTGGTTGGGGATGCCATGGATGAACTCAAGATGTGGAGGTTGTGAGATTTGGGAAGGTGATGGGATTGTGGGGAGTTTGGAGTCGTCGGATTTATCACGACGGTGCTCCCGTGAGTAAGATTTGTCACCGGTGAGCTCGATCCGGCAAAGTCGTGCTCCAACACAAGGTTAGTTGTTGTCAATTTTTGATGTGGCATGAGTGTTTTTCAAATGCTGCAAACTCGTGCGCGTTTTGTTCCGAACATGCAAACGAGATTATGCGACGATATTGAGTGTATGCTGCAAATGTTGCTTCAATATTGCAAATATTTCCGTGAACAACTATACAAACGTTGTCCTCCTTGTTGCATATGTGTGTTGACTTTCTTCTCTGGAATGTGCTCCAACCCGTGGATATTCTAAATGCTACAATGCTTTTTGTACGGTTTTAACACACCGAAGGATGAAATGCTACAATAGTAAAAAAAAGATGTTGCACAAGGTGGCTATGGTGCATAGATAATGATATTGTATAGTTTCAAAAAATTATGAAAATAATTATAAATGTTCTTCTATCAATAGATATTAACTCGAAACACTTTGAATTTTGAGCCACATTAAAAAGAAAAATCTGACAAATTTTGGAGATTTCAAAGTTTGGTACCTTTACTATTTTAGATATGCACTTTTGTCATTTTTACACAGCATATACGTAATGTTCGAGACGAAAATTTGCACAATGATAGAATACATCATTTTCTACATCTAGATTTTTTTTTGTTTTTTCTAAAACTTTAAATATAGTTTTCAAAATTACCAAAACAAAGATCTATATGTAGCCCAGGCTACAAAATGCTGCACTACTCCATGTTGTCCTAAAAAAAAAGGGGCCCATGTCACGTCTCACAACTGACAGGCAGGGCCCAGCTTAAGTGGCGATACCGTCTGACCAGTTTAACCGCCGTCTCTCGCGCGCGACCAACCAATCCCCTCCTTAAACCCTAGCCTCGCCGCCGCCGCCGCCGCCACGCCATGGAGACCCTCAAGCGCAAGGCGCTAGACACCCCCGCCGCCGACGTGGACTCGCCTCTCAAGCCGCCTCCCGCCGACGCGGGGCTGCCGCCCGCCCCTGCCGCCTCCGAGCCCGTCGCCTGCGTGCACGACGTCTCCTACCCCGAAGGCTACGATGCGTCCACCTCCGGCTCGCGCATCGTCGCCGGCGGCGGCGAAGGCGCCGCGCCGGCCAAGACGTTCCCGTTCCCGCTCGACCCTTTCCAGTCCGAGGCCATCCGGTGCCTCGACAACGGCGAGTCCGTTATGGTAATAAAAGATTACAGCAGCTTCCCGTGCTAATTACGCTGCCCTTGGCTTAGCTACTCTAGCAATTCCACTGTAAAAGCTGGTTTTTTACTTGCTCTACCTGCTGGACTGGGCAATTTTTCTCGCTGATAAAGTTACCACAATTTAGCAGTCTGCCTTTCATGCGTATTTACCAGGTTTCAGCTCACACGTCAGCAGGAAAGACGGTGGTTGCTCTGTACGCGATAGCGATGTCCCTGCGGAATCAGCAGCGGGTCATCTACACGTCTCCGATCAAGGCCCTCAGCAACCAGAAGTACAGAGAGTTCAAGGAAGAGTTCTCCGATGTCGGCCTCATGACTGGGGATGTCACCATCGAGCCAAATGCCTCTTGCTTGGTACTGCTCCCATTGCCAGCTTCGTTCGAACTTAGTCTGTGTATGTATCTGTGTTCTGTTTGGTACTTAGAGCGTGCTCGGAAATGTAGGTCATGACCACAGAGATTTGGCGCAGCATGCAGTACAAGGGGTCCGAGGTCATGAGGGAGGTCGCTTGGGTTATCTTCGATGAGGTGCATTACATGCGTGACAGGGAGAGAGGAGTGGTGTGGGAGGAGAGTATAGTGATGGCTCCCAAGAACTCGCGGTTTGTGTTCCTCTCCGCAACTGTACCTAATGCCAAGGAGTTTGCTGACTGGGTAGCTAAGGTTTGTCTGCACTTACCTCCCTTGTTCTGTTGTTGCCTTGGCTTCGATACTCCTAGTTCATAAGAAATTTGCCACTCAATAAGTTTAAGGGATATCACATATGTATCATTTTGTTGATGCACATAAATATCTATTTTCTGGATGGCATTTGATGTGATACATGGTCAAGCATTCATCTATATTTTCGATATATGTGTATGTAATGAAGGACGGTTATATTTCTCAGGTACATAAGCAACCTTGTCATATTGTATACACCGACTATCGGCCTACACCTCTCCAGCACTATGTATTTCCTGCTGGAGGTGATGGCTTGTACCTGGTAGTTGATGAGAATGGCAAGTTTAGAGAGGACAGTTTTCAGAAATCTCTGAATGTCCTTGCACCTGCCAGTGGTGGTGACAAGAAGAGGGAAAACGGGAAGCGACAAAAGGGCGTCACGGCAGGCAAACCTCATGAGGACAGCGACATATTCAAGATGGTGAAAATGATTATTCAGCGTCAATATGACCCTGTGATTCTTTTCAGCTTTAGCAAAAAAGAATGTGAATTTCTTGCTATGCAGGTAAGTTCTTTTCTTGATTGGTAGTCAATGATAGAAATAGCTCAAGGAAGTAAATGTCCTAGTTGATTTTGACTATTCCGCTTGTTTTGTAGATGGCCAGGATGGACTTGAATGGGGATGATGAGAAAGTGAACATTGAAACCATTTTTTGGAGTGCCATGGACTTGCTTTCAGATGATGATAAGAAACTTCCCCAGGTTTCAAATATGCTTCCCTTACTGAAACGCGGCATTGGCGTTCATCATTCTGGTCTGTTGCCCATATTAAAGGAAGTGATTGAGATACTTTTCCAAGAGGGCCTCATCAAGGTTAGCAAATCTTACTGATCACATGGCTTTTTGGGCTCCCGCTATTCCTTGCCTCAAAACTAGCGTGTTGTTGGAATTGTGGTAGTCTTACCAATACTCAGCCTAGACGCATATTACTTTGTCTTTGGATGAATAACATTATAAGCACATATTCTATTAATTTTTCCTTCTTGCTTGAAGATAAAACTGTGTACCTTAGGAGGTGAGGTTATATTTGTGGGTTTTCACACCACATGAGCAGATGATGAATTAGGTCTTTATTGTAGTTTCTGTTGAATTGTAGCTTTGTATTGAACATGGAGTATTTTTTCTTGAATCTGCAATGCAAAATGTGTATTTATATATTTTTTGTAACCCTAGGTTTCTGTGAAAAAAAAACACTGTAAAATTTGACTGAAAGAAATTGAGAGGTCTAAATTTTTGTCAAGTACTTATTGTTTTTACTCTCTGACATAAACTGATGATTTGGAACTATTTATTTGAAAGGTAAGTGTAATATGGGTTTTGTGACTTCTGATTTCTTGCTGACACTGAAATCTGGTGTCGCAGTGTCTGTTTGCAACAGAAACGTTCAGTATTGGATTGAACATGCCTGCAAAGACTGTTGTGTTCACAAATGTACGAAAATTTGATGGGGATCGATTCAGATGGTTGTCAAGTGGAGAGTACATCCAGATGAGCGGCCGTGCGGGTCGTCGAGGTATTGATCAGCGTGGTATCTGCATATTGATGGTAGATGAGAAAATGGAACCCTCGACTGCCAAAATGATGCTGAAAGGAGGTGCTGATAGTTTGAACAGGTCTGTATCATATATTCCTTGCTCCTAATTCTATCTACAGATTAGATTTATAGTTTAAGAAAGGATACGGAAATATGAAAATAAGAGCTTCCGTTCGTAAAATTTGTACAAAATATCGACTGATTCATAGGCGTGGATGAATTAGAGTCATTTGCTCTAATCCAAAGCATAAACAAAGACAAGGGTAATCTTTCTAAAAAGAACTTTACTTTCTAAAAATGAAAAAAGTACCCGCGGAAATGTTCAAATTCCAAATAAAATAATTTAAATAATTAAAGTAAAGGGTAAAATACTGCCATATCTATTATGATAACTAAACAATGTTATTTATGCATGCTATGCCTGTTCCTTGCATCTTGGAATCTTGAGTTACAATTCCTTGAGTTCTCATCTACGGCTTCTGTATTTTTATGTTTCTTTCAGTTGTTTAAGTGCACATTTTTCTTCTATGTTGCTCGCTCTCACATTTATTATGTTCTTGATTAGTGCCTTTCATTTGAGCTACAACATGTTGTTAAATCAAATGCGCTCTGAGGATGGTGATCCAGAAAAGCTTCTTCGGCACTCATTCTACCAATTTCAAGCAGATCGAGCTCTCCCTGATCTTGAGGTTTGGAAATGAAATTGTCCATGTGTCTTTTCTTTGAAGATTTTTTTAGCATTTGCTGGCTGATCCCCGTCTGTTCATTCGCGATCCTTTTAGGCTTTTAGCTAATACTAGAAAACATCTCTGGTAGCTTTGCGCATACATGCATGTTCTTTGAATCCTATGTATTCTTTTGTAAGTTTGTTGTATATAGAAAAGAAATATTTGTTTTTGAGGGCAATTACCGTAGGGGAGGCCCCTACGGTTAGGATTTTCAATATAATATGGGGGAGTCTAAAAGCTCCAAGTCAAATACAAAGGAGGTCTAAGGGGGATGGAAAGTGAAGTGAAAAAACATATTACAAAGAAAGACCTAATATGCCCTCAAAAACAGTTCCTAGTCCACTCTAATAGTGGCGCAACAAAGGAACTCTTGATCCTGTGTTGGTGAAGCAACATGTCCCCTCGGAAGGTGAGCTTCCATCTGTTCAAATTTGGGTGAACCTCTCTAAAAATCAGATCGTTGCGAATCTTCCATATATTCCATGCTCCACAAGCAAAGATTTCCATGAAGAAAGGTTTATTAAAACGTCCCTTGGCCTCATTCACCCTTCTGGTAACATCATCGCTATTGTTCCACGTTACGCCAATAGCCTGCCAGCAAGATTTGGCAAAAGCACAATCAAAGAACAAGTGATCTCTTGTTTCTAACGTGGCCAGGTCACACAGAACACAATTAGGACCATCCTCAATGTGCCAATTTTTTCGGACCATCATATCTTTGGTGTTTAATCTGTCTAGCAGCAGCAGCCAGGAGAACACTCTCAATTTGGGAAGGCATTTGGATGACCAGATGGACTTGATTGTGTCGTTCTGGGGAAACTGGGCAAAAATAAAAGCATAGTATTTTGCCGAAGAATAGCTCTTGTTACCCCAAGCAAATACATGGGAATCACTCGCATCCGACTCATGGTCGACTGTATCAAGAATTTGCAGAAGGTGCTCACGCTCCTCAAAAGCTTGCACAGATAAAGGTAGAGCAAAATGCTGGCTTGGTCTCTGGTCCGAAGCCATTGCAGCAACCGAAATGTCCTCATTGAACACATACGAGTATAGGTGAGGGAATTTATCACAAAGGAGCTCATTGTCACACCAAAAATCCTTCCAGAGAAGTGTCATTTTCCCATTGTTAACCTCTGTCTTGGTGATGCTTCTGTAAACATTCACTAATTTGAATATATCTCGCCACCAAAAAGATCCCCGAGTACTTTGGGCTTGAGGTGGTGATTCACCATACAAAGACCAGACAAGTTTAACCCAAGGGATATCAGCTTTGCAAAAGAATTTGTGAAGTTGTTTCAATAAAAGTGCACAGTTCTGAATTTCCAGGTTCAGTACACCAAGCCCTCCATATTTTTTCGGTCTGCAAACAACCGGCCATGCGACCAGCGAGTGAGATGAGCCTGTGATATCATTTTTGCCCCAAAGACCATGTCTCCTGCCTCGATCAAGGATTTTCAGCATTGATTTTGACAATTTTAAGGAAGCCAAGTAGTGAGTAGGGAGAGAGGAGAGGACCGAGTTCACTAGGGTCAGTCTCCCTCCAGAGTCTAGAAACCTCGCACTGGCATTTAGTCGTCTCTCTAGTTGATCAGCTAGAGGCGACAAATCATTAACCGTAGGTCTCGTGGTACCAAGAGGCAATCCCAAGTAGGGGAAGGGCATCGATCCAGTGACACATCCGAAGGTCTGAGCTAACTGATTTAGCTTTGAATCATCAATGTTAATGGGCATCATGCAAGTTTTATCATAGTTCACTTTGAGTCCTGTAGCTTGCTCAAATAATTTCAGAAGCTCTTTGAGCACCAGGAGCTGTCTTGGACAAGCTTGCATAATAACGAGCGTGTCATCCGCATATTGGACTATGGGGAAATCCGTTTCAGCCAGTGGAATTGGGGCAATGAGGTGGCCTAGTCCAGCAGAGTGGTTTACCATAGACTGCAGTAAATCAGCACCCTCGACAAATAGAATTGGCGATAGAGGGTCACCTTGTCGCACACCCCGTCTACAGGGGAACTTTTTACCAGGCACACCATTAAGAAGCACCGCTGAGAAACCAGTAGAAAAAATTAATTTAATCCACATGATCCATCTTTCGTCATACCCCTTGCATTTAAGAATCTCAATAAGAGCCTCATGCCCAATTGTGTCAAATGCTTTTGCAAAGTCTAACTTGAGAACAATTGTTTCTCTCTTGGAATGATGACATTGATGAATATATTCGTAAGCCCAAGCGATGCAATCTTGAATGGTCCTGGATTTAAGGAAGCCATATTGGTTTGCATGAACAAGTTTCAGAATCTTTCCTTGCAATCGATTTGCTAGTAATTTAGTAAGGAGCTTGAAGCAAGAATTCAGTAGAGAGATGGGCCGAAAATCATTGGGGCTCTCAGGTGATGGAGTCTTCGGATGAGGGTAATAAAAGCATCATTGATACTCTGAAGGTTCACATCACCTGTCCAAAATTCATGACAAAGTCTATAGAAATCCCACTTAATTATTGGCCAGCAAGTTTTTATGAATAAGCCATTGAAACCATCTGGACCTGGAGCTTTATCAGAGGGGAGATCATGAACCACTTCATCAATTTCAGCATGTGTAAAAGGAGCCGACAAGGATCCAAGCTCAATGGTCGGATGAATGAAAGTTGTGAAATCAAAAGTAGGATCCAGTGGCACAGCAACACCCAATCGGTCTTGAAAAGTTTGCTTGAGGATACATGCTTTTTCATGATGGTCATGGGTTATAGTACCATCTGCTCGGGTGAGAGAAGAGATGGTGTTAATCCTGTACCTGATTGTAGCCATCGAATGGAAATAAGCCGAATTTTCACTGCCGAATTTTGCCCATTTAGCTGTGCACCTTTTCCTCCAGTATTCCTGTTTGCAATGTAGCAACTTGCTTAACTTATCTTTCACAATAATCCTGAAATTCCATTCAGTTATGTGCAGTATGCGTTGCTCTTCTATATCATCAATCCTCAAAATGATTTCATTGCAATTGCTGATAAGCTTATTGATAACCGACAAGCTAGTACTCCATTTCTTCAGTCCTTTTCTGAGCAGCTTCAGCTTAGCTGAGATGGATTTAGCACTGTCACCCGGGCAGTGGATTGCCCAAATATTACTCACCACATCCATAAAACCTGGCATATTGATCCAGTAATTTTCAAAACGAAACACACTGGCTTTGGGGATTGTTGTACCAATAGATATCACGCAAGGGACATGGTCAGACGTGGGACGTGCCAGGGGATGAACCAATGTATTGGGGAATTTCAGAGTCCAGCAAGGAGATGTAAAAAACCAGTCAAGCTGTTCCAATAATGGATCTGACTGCATATTACTCCAAGTATAAGCACGACCTTTTAGTGGCAACTCAACCAGGCCTTGATAGCTAATTAAATCATTAAACATGGCTATGTCATTGAGATTTGCTCCTGGTCTGTTTCGGCTGTCTGAATACCTATAGAAATTATAGTCTCCCACAAGTAACCAGAGAGCATCATCTACTATGTCAAGACTGTATAGCCATGCAATAAAATTCTCACGTGCCTCGCCCTCACAAGGACCATATACATTCACCAAGTAGAAAGACTCAGCAGAAATCAAGGATTGGAATTTAATTACAATCCCAAACATTTCAGATTGAATAACTTCTCCACGAAAATTGTTACCCGTCCACATGACAAGTAAACCTCCAGATGCCCCGTCCGATGGAACAAAAGCGAATTGGTTGAAACGTTTAGGTGCAAAGTTTTTCAAGTATCCAATGGTGAAATCTCCCCTTTTTGTTTCTTGAAAGCAAACAATCGAAGCCAAACTTTCATCAATTTTGTTGCGAATCAGAGGCCACTTCTCAGATAAATTTATACCCCGAATGTTCCAACATAAAAGTCTCCAAATACGATTTAAGGTGTTCATTAAGCTTGGCGAGCACGACGGAGGCGATCTTCAGTAATCTCCTCAGGATCGATGTTGCACTCCTCGACACCAAGGCGTTGCATCTCTGAAATCTGTAGAATCTCGGGCGGAGTGGCGCGTGGGACAGAAGAAGCACGGCGACGAGGTTGGCGATCAGGTAATGCAGCATGCATGAAACCATCATTGTTCTGGCGGGTACAGCGTTTGACCTGAGAGGCCACAGTGGGAGTTTCAGTCTTGCGCGGACGACCACGGCCGCGACGAGGAGCCGCCAGAACAATCTCAGAAGATGATGCCTCGACATCTGTAGCCCCTTCCGTCACAAACCCCAGATTGAGCGACGCCAACACATTATCATCAGGTAGAGAGCTATCCAGAGGTTCAGCAAAAGGAGCACTTAGCTGGAGCGTTACCACTCCATGATCAGCAACCAAAATTAGCGGGACAGAGACAGTCGGGAGCTGAAACACCACAGCTGGTTCCAGGCGATTTAATGCAGCAAGTTCAAGCCCCTGATGGACAACAGACCGAAGAACATCCAGGAACTGACAGAAGTCCACCTGGTCAGACTGGGCTGCCATAATGCGGCGTGTATACACTTGGCGTATCACATAACCCAGAAAAGCAGCAAACGTGGGCAGTGCATGGACCTGAATGTCCATATCTCCTCCACCAGCACGAACAAAGAAGAAGTCACCAGATAAGTCACCTTCCATGAACCTTTCAGCAGCCAACTTAGACTGCTCAAGAGGAGGGCAAGAGGAAGGGGAGGGAACTGAATCGTCCGGAGTGATAGTTTCCTTTTGCAAGGGCGCCATAATTTTTGGAACCCAGATTTTCCGCTGATGACAGGATTTTGCGTGATGCCCTTCCACACCACATTTGAAGCAAGTAATTCGAGGACAGGATTCGTAATTGTGGCCCATAAGGTTGCATATCGAGCACATAGGCGCCACCGGGCAGTCTCTCATCTTGTGGCCCAGTCCATAGCAGCCCAAGCACTTGATTTTATTTGTACAGTTCCTCTGTGTATGGCCCAGGTCCAGACATTTAAAACAACCACGCATCGGCCCATTTTCCAGATTCTGAAGCAGGCCACGAGGGCCCTCAGCCATCTCTTTATCTGGGCTCGGATTGTTGATAGCACAATCAGATGCAGCATGACCGCGCTCATTACAGAGACGACATCGTCTCGTTAATTCAGCAATTTTCTTTTTGGAAGGAAGACCAAAAAATTTAATGGCTTGAGAAATCTCCGGGCTGACATAATTTGATTCAAAGAGGTCCAGCGCATGGTCAAGCTGATCAGCAATAATGGGGGGCAATAAGCCAGAATTAATTTCCTTCCAATAATTTTGCCCCGCAAATTTTGGCATAGCATCATCAGTCATCATGTCAGGAGTAAACGACGGAAAAGATCCGAAATTCAAACTCAAATTCGTTCCTGACTGATCAGCAATTGGTGAATCCACAGGATAATCGAAAGAACCAAATTTGATGAAATCCTTAGGCACCAAAGGGATAGAATCAGAGGAAGTAGAGGCCTTCAAATCCTTCGAAAATTTAACTGCATCCAAATTACCCAAGAAACTAAGATCACGATGAGCCACCATGGGTTTCATCGGAGACAGTTTAGTATCGAAAGCACCAGCTAGCCAGGCAGAAGCAGCATCCTCGACATGAATTCTAGCCTTTTCCGCGTCACCTCGATAGAGGGAGAAGTGGCAAACAAAATCGGGCCAGACTCGATCAAGAAGACCATAGATAAAATGACCAACTTTGTTGGAAGCCACCGAGAAACGAAAACGACGATCGCTAAGTTTGAAAACTTTAAAACCAAGGGAATCGCCTCCAATACAGCATTGCAGAGCCAAACCCACCGAGGATTCATCCAGAGGAAAGCAGGCAGAGGAGAAGGATACCACCAAGAAGAATTCCTTGAGACCAGCATCCGGGGAGAAGTGGACAGTTGATTTAAAACGGCGACGAACCTGAGCAGCTACTGCCAAACCGGGAGAGAAGTCCCAATGCAGAAGCCCGTCCATGACTCTAGGAGAGGAAGATCACGCTGAGGAAGCTTCATGGTCGCCGGCAAGGGGGCTGGAGGTGGTGGCGGTGGAGGTGGAGGTGGAGGTGGAGAGGAGAGCCATTTTTTTCTTTCTCCTTCCTTTTTCTTTTTAAAAGAAATATTTGTTGGGGTCTTCCTACTGTTTCCATGAAATTAAAAAGAAAGAAGAGAGGAAAAGTTCCTTCCTGATACAGCAATGTTTTTTTACTTGCTTTTGCCCATGTATGATACGGTTGCATGTTTGGAAGATTCTTCAGAGTGCCACTCGCTTTGTTTGTTACGTTCCTGAGGCTTCACACATGCATAGTTGCAGTTGCAGTAACACTTGTGTTGTACATGTGTCCCGTTGTTGCTAGCCAGCCTGCATACCAGTTAGTATAGCAGTTTGTGTCGGCAAACTGGCTGTTATCAGTTATCACTTACCGTAACAGTGCCTTTTTGTTACCATCAGAAGAACTTCTACCAACAAAATACCCCAGCTACTGAAGCATTATATCCTGGAAGGAACTTATCCTGACATTCCTCTGTATTTTGTGCAGAGGCAAGTGGGGGAACTGGAAAAAGAGAGAAGTTCCATGGTTATTGAAGACGAGGAGAGCTTGAAGGATTATTATGATCTCTTGCAGCAGTACAAAACTTTAAAGAGGGATGTCCGTGATATTGTACTTTCGCCAAAATATGTTCTGCCTTTCTTGCAATCCGGAAGGCTTGTTCATGTTCAATACAGTACAGATGAGCAACCCACCTTCTCTATTGACGAAAATGTCACATGGGGAATTATAATAAACTTTGAAAAGGTGAAAACCAATGCTGAAGGTACATATTACTCCTCTTAGCTATTTTTTTCTCTTCTGCTCACGGGTTCACTCAAGTTGTTTGGAAGTGGAATTCCATGATAGATGTCTTAGTTGAAACATT
The DNA here is from genome assembly GCA_947311845.1 of Poa pratensis. NCBI lineage: Eukaryota > Viridiplantae > Streptophyta > Magnoliopsida > Poales > Poaceae > Poa > Poa pratensis. Next base: position 22,748,415 of record CAMZMU010000044.1, read on the forward strand.
TTTAGATGGATCTGCAACTGAACATCAGTCTCAAGCAGAAGCAGTTAACTCATGAATAACTGCAATGAAGTTTTAATACGTCATGATCAGTTGATCATACATGTTTTTCCTATGGTCTTTACACTCATGTGAATGAGCTTTAGTTAACTGTGACTGATATAGTTACCTTTGGCATTATAGTCTAGCTTCCTACTCTTGGGTATGTACTGGCCTGCAGCCAAGTGCCTCTTCAGTGTTCACATAAGTAAAACCACACTTGTCTCAAGTAAGATGGACTGGATGAAACCATGTCTCTAAGGAGTTAGCTTGATCCAAAGCTAAATATATTATTTATATCATTATATGTTTAAGCCTAGTTATGAGAGCATAAGGTCGGTTGTTTTAGATGAACTTTAAGACTACCATCTCTCTTTTGTTCCTACTTTGTCTTGTTTTAATTCCTGAAGTTAGGTTACCATTGTGATTCTAACACTGACTTTTAAGTTAATCTTTACAACACCTAAGAAGGAGGAATACTGAAAGGTGTTTGTAGTTACCTGTCTCTGATGACTTCTGGTTTTTGTTCTTGCAGACAGGAGGCCTGAGGATTATGATTACACTGTTGATGTCCTCACCAGATGTTCTGTGAACAAGGACATGATTGGAAAAAAAACTATGAAGATTATTCCCCTCAAAGCCCGTGGAGAACCGGTTGTTATTTCGTTGCCGCTTTCTCAGGTTGTCTACTTTTCCCATATCACCAGTTAACATGTCATCTTCTAACCGTTTATCGCATTGCAAATTTGTTGGTTTTCTCCCTTTAATCCTAAATTGAACTGAACGGACAGATTGATGGACTAAGCAGTGTTCGGATGTACATACCTAAGGACCTTTTGCCTGTTGAAGCTCGAGAAAACACCTTGAGGAAAGTTGAAGAAGTGCTTTCAAGGTTTGCTAAAGATGGGATTCCTCTATTGGACCCTGAAGAAGATATGGAAGTAAGAAAATCTAATGCATGTCGTATTGTGAAGTTTCCTCTTATTTCGTTCTAATGATTTTGTTCCATTTAGGTAAAATCAAGCTCCTACCGGAAAGCTACCAGAAGAATAGAAGCGCTCGAGAGCTTATTTGAGAAGCATGACATCCGTAGTGCTCCCCATATCCAACAGAAGCTGAAGGTGTTTCATGCTAAACAAGAAATATCAGCCAAAATAAAGTCCATAAAGAAAACAATGCGGGCTTCGACGGCTCTAGCCTTCAAGGACGAGCTCAAGGCCCGAAAAAGAGTTCTTCGTAGGTTGGGGTAATGCATCCTTTGACACCCAAAATGATTTTTGTCTTTGGAGTGCCTGCTCCTTAGAAGCTTGCGAAATGAAATTTCTTGTTATAGAATATTTAGTGAACGAGGTGATACATGATAGGATAGGGGTGGCACCGATTGAAGAGAAGCTAGTCCAACACCGACTAAGGGGGTTTGGGCATATCTAGTGCAGGCCCTCAGAAGCGCCAGTTTAATAGGTGGGACTCTACAGGGTTGGGAAAACACGATGGGTAGAGGGCGATTAAAGTTGGCATGAGAGGAGGCGGTAAAAAGGGACTTGAGGGTTTAGAATGTACCTAGAGTTTTGGCTCTTGATAGGACTGCATGGAAATCACCAATCCATGTGCCGGAATAGTAGCTTACTCATACTTTTTCCCCTCTTTCACGTTTGGTTTCTTATGTTTATTGGATTTCATATCTGGCGTACCCTAACTTGCTTGGGACACAAGGCTTAGTTGTAGAATATTTAGTGAACTAGGCATCGTAATATTCTCATGTTTATCACAAAGATCCTTTGCTGTTCTGCGCTACAGATGGTGAATTCTTAGGAAGTATTTCTTGCGGAAATATCATCAGGACAACAAATTTACGATCTTTCTGCTTGGGCACCTAAAGAAAACAAAGACATAATACAACTATTTGCTAAATTGGACGATCATTGTCATGCACTTTAATTCTAATGATAACCTCATTTTTTGAAAATTAGAGGTGTATCTCGTGGGTAATCATTGTAAATTGCAGTTTGGCTGTATTGTGATTATATGAAGATCATGTTGATTGTCTCGTGTGAATTTATAGAATTGTTATGTTAAGTCAATTTCCAACTTGTTATGTTGCATACATTCTTAACAGGGTATATTGTTTCTTTCAGATACATCACCAGGGAGGATGTTGTGGAAGTAAAGGGCAAAGTGGCATGTGAGATCAGCTCAGCTGATGAACTGACATTGACTGAGCTTATGTTCAGTGGTACTTTGAAGGATGCTACTGTCGAGCAGATGGTGGCCCTGCTTTCTTGCTTTGTTTGGCAGGAAAAGCTTCAGGATGCGCCAAAGCCAAGGGAGGAGCTTGACCTGCTCTTCTACCAGCTGCAAGAGACGGCACGGAGGGTTGCAAACCTCCAGCTTGAATGCAAGGTACCTAATTTACTAGTAAACGACCATCTGAAAATTGTTGATGCTATAGAATTGCAGTCTAATGCCCTGACCTGCTGTTCTGGCCTAATGCTGAGACCTGTTGATCTGGCCTAATGCTAAAACCTGTCTGTTGTTCTGGCCTTGCCAATTACAGATCGAGATCGACGTGGAATCTTTTGTGAACTCCTTCCGTCCTGATGTGATGGAAGCCGTGTATTCGTGGGCCAGAGGGTCCAAGTTCCACCAGATCATGGAGATGACCCAGGTGTTTGAAGGCAGCCTGATCAGGGCCATCAGGCGGCTCGAGGAGGTCCTGCAGCAGCTGATCCTGGCGTCCCAGTCGATTGGCGAGACCCAGCTCGAAGCAAAACTCGAAGAAGCAGTCAGTAAGATCAAGAGGGATATCGTGTTTGCCGCATCCTTGTATTTGTAACACCTCTTGCTAGCGCCATGCATGCATGGTTTGGCGTCGTCAGAAGAGCTCCAGTGAGCATAGAAGGTTATCTATCACTGTCTGCTGTTGTTTTCTTGAACCGTGTTGTCTTCATGGCTGATAAAATTTTGTCACCTTGTAGGTTGTAGAAGTCCTGATTGAATTGATTAGTGTTGGCCAAGGACACCATCTGTACCCCACTGATATTTTCCATGTACACAGAAACTACAGATGCACTACTTGATACCTTGTTCTTAAGAGTAATCATCTTATTCGTGGAGAGTATGAGTGTCCAGATAGGTCTTGTAATGCTACCTCGACTTCACTCGGATGCCTGCTTGTCACGAGTCATCTGTTTGTGAAACCTTTTGGCAAAGACAACTATACATACATGGCCAGCTGCGGCTAGTCTGAACCCAACTCCCACTCATGTTTTGCACTCGCTCCATTTCTTTTTTTATTTGCAAAGCCTGCGTACAAACAAGATTGTACCACATACACCGATGAAGTACAAGAAGAAAGCTCAGAGTACATACGCAGGGGAAGAGGAACCAGAACAAGCTACAGCAGCTTCACCGGCGACGAAAACGAAGACCACCGACCTCCAACTTGCCACGGCCCGAGGGCACCTCCTTCCTTGAAGATCGCCGCAGAGCCCGTCCGCCGCGCAGCGACGGAAACTTGTACCGATAAACGAACACGGCGAGCGCCCTCCCACTCCAGCAACTCCACCTTGCCGCAGCCGCCTTCGTCTTCAACGCCGGCAAAGACCACGAAGCTCTCCCAGCTCCGATTTCCAGCCGCCAGATCCGCCGCCAGCACGGATCCGACGGAACGCCGACAAACTCGAGCACCACGCCGGGCCTCGAGCCGCCGCAAGTCGAGCGCGATGACGACGAGCTCCAGGAGCCCCTCCGCCGGAGAAGATCGCCTCGACCCCAAAACACCGCCGCCAGCAGCACCTCCTCCAAAGCAACGCCGGCGAGGTCCCCACCCTATCCTACCATATATACAAGCCGGAGCCGGGGATCCCTCACCCTCCCGCCGCCGAGGCGGCCGGCGGAGGAGAGGAATCCCGTGGCTCAGCGGCGAGCACGCGGTGGATCGGCCGAGTTCGCCCAAAAAATCGCCGGTCGCCTCTCTGCAAACAGTGACGAATTAACTGAAGTTCTAGTTTTGTTCTATGTTTGACTTCTCAAAGTTTAATATATGTCACCTCAAATTTAGTATATATGAAGTTTGAAAATATATTTTACAACGAATATAGTATCTTGAACATGATTGTCCAGGCTTCGTTTAGTTTTTGGATCAGCTACTGCTAACGGAATATGAACACAAAAATACCCTTAAAACAGAGCACACACGAAGCAAAAAGGAACTAAAATAAGTCGTACTCGTGTCATGCCTTGCGTAGATTCAGGATCGTCGACCATAGCTCCGTGTGCACAGGCACAACATACATGCAGGACCATCGACAGACCATATCTAGCTAGCTCCTCTTGCTACTAGCTGCAATGAGATCATCAACGAGACAACACAGATCACGATGAGAGGAGCCTCCTTCCGCCATGGCAGCGTGACACACCGCGGCAAGGTCCGTTACCCGCTTCCTCGCCGCGTCCCCTGGTTCTCCGGGGCACATGAACCTCGTCGGCGCCGGTGCCACATCCTCGGCCGGGACTAGCTCGTGCTATTGGAACCTCGTGCTCCGTAGGCCGGCGCCATGCGGCCACAGCCGCTCCCCGATCCCCAGGAATTCGGTCACCAGCTTCTCGGTGATGAATTGCTCGAACACCATCGGCCACGTCAGCACCGGCACGCCGGCCGCCATCGTTTCCAAGAGTTCCACCCGCAGTGCGTCACGAACGCGCCCACTGCCGGGTGCCCCAGTATCGCCTTCTGCGTCGCAAACATATTGAAATTGACTTTCATTTTGTTCAACAACGAGTTGCACATAAGTTGTTGATGTCCGGTTTGTATCCAGCAAAGATCAAATCACAGATGGGTTTACCAAGCCACTTCCAGAGATCTTGATGAATTCAAACATAATCTAAACCTTTCCATAGCTTCCGAGGTTTAGATTAAGGGAGGTGTCAATAATAAATGTAACTCTCTAGTTTTTTTTTTTGAAAACTGCATCTGGATTAATACATGGAAAACATCGGTATTACACTGTAAACATCCAGACCCAATAATAGAAACCACCCAGAGAAAATAGAAAAAGACACACGCAACCCCGGGAGTTCCTGTAGCTCGAATTCCGCCGCCGTCCATGTCCTCGCCGCCGCATCGCCGGAGGCTCAGTGGGGGACATAGAGAAATAGATCAGCCGCTGGGTCACCTGCACAAGCCGATTAGAAGCCAAAGCTTCGTTGAAGTCGCCGCATGTGTCGCTCGCCGCACGCAGCGAGTCCTTGGCGTCGAAGAAGGAGAATCGGCGGGGGACACGCCCCAGCTTGAGCAGGATGTCGAGCCCGAGCCAGCAACGGCCACCGGAGCTCGCAACAAACACATCAAAGGGGAACCTGCAGAGAACACCAGATCCAGCAAAAATCCTCCTTGCGCCGCCACCACGACGGCCAACTCGGAGAAATCGACGAAGGGCGAGCTTATTTAAAGGAGACTCCGGTTCCGCCACCTCCAACTTCCCGCCGCACCATGCGGCCACCGCTGAAGATATCGTCGCCGCTAGCCACCAGCCGTAGCTCGGAAGCGCCGACAGCGAGCTCCACTCCGGCATAGCGCCATACGCCATAGAGGCAGACTCTAATACTAGTCTAGATCTACTATATACAGAGCTCCGGCACCTCACCAGCACCAACTCCGGCCAGCTATTCCGGCGGAGAGGCCAGATCGGCCCGGTCTTCAGAAATCGACTCTCAACGGTACTGTAGCCAGCGAGAGCAGATGAAGGGGAAAGTGAGCTTCGGCGTTAATGTAACTCTCTAGTGCCTGCGTGTAGTGCTCCACCTCTTTGTTTCCTCTCCCTCTGTAAATACCACCGATGGCGCTTTTCCATCGCTCTATAAATGATCCCCTCAAATCACAGAAACACCCAAAACTCCATGATGTTATCTCTTTTTCGCTGGTTGATACATGTCTCAACATTATGTAATCTGTGATTTGTATTTTTATTGAACACTTTTGAATAAGAATAAAGAAATAAAAATCTATATGCATCAACTTGATGCAGATGCTGGGATATCCTTTTTTCGGAAAAAAATGAGGTCATCGACGAGACGGCACAGGTCACGGTGTGAGGAGCCTCTTTCCGCCATAGCAGCGTGACACTGCTTGGCGAGGAACGTCACCCTGTTCCTCGCCGCGTCCCCTGGCCCTCCGGGGCACATGAACCTCGTCAGCGCCCGTGCCACATCCTTGGCCGGGACTAGCTCGTGCTCCGTAGGCCGGCGCTGTCCGGCCACAGTCGCTCCCCGATCCCTAGCACTTCCGTCACCAGCCGCTCGGTGATGAACTGCTCGAACACCATCGGCCACGTCAGCACCGGCACGCCGGCCGCCACCGTCTCCAGGACGGAGTTCCACCCGCAGTGCGTCACGAACGCGCCCACCGCCGGGTGCCCCAATATCGCCGTCTGCGGGGCCCAGGTTTCGACGAGCAGGCCGATGTCTCTGACGCGCTCCTTCCACCCCTCAGGCGGAGTCCACTCCTCCGCCGCCGCCGCCCTCACCACCCACAGGAACGGCTTCCCCGACGCCTCCAGCCCGAGAGCGAGCTCGTCCAGCTGGGCGTTCGAGACGTGGGCCAGGCTGCCAAAGCACAGGTACACCACCGACCGGCTTGGCTTGGAGTCGAGCCAGTCGATGCACGGCGAGCCGACGCCAGCCGGTCGGGACGATGGTGATCGCGGTGGCGCCAGTGAGAGAGGCCCTAGGAAGTAGGCGCGCTTCGCGTGGCCTTGGCTCGTGAACATCTCGCAGTACTGCCGCTCCAGGTCCGACGAGGTGTTGATGGCCATGCCGAAGATGTCTCGCGTCGGAGTAAACGTGTTGATCCTCGTGGCGAGGTCCATCCGCAGGAACTCCGGCAGCTCGGTCATGGGTATCCGTACGGGAGGGCGGGGAACCGAGGGACCGTGACGCCGTCGGCGTCTTCCTCGACGACGGCACCGTGCTGCCTGAGGTGGCGCATGGCGAGGATCGAGAAGGCGCCGATGGCGCTGAAGACGACGCAGGGCACGCCGAGCTCAGCGGCGATGCCGGCATTCCAGGAGAAGTGCACGTCGGTGACGATGGAGTCCGGGGACTGCGCCCTGATGAGCGCCTCCTGGACGGGGCGCATCAGGGTGTCGCTCTTCGCAGCCATGTCGATGCACGACGACTCGGCCGGCGTGGCGGCCTTGCTGGGGTTCTCGACGCCCTCCGGGAGGCCGTCCACGGCCGGGAACGGATACGTCACTATCTTCACACCTTCTGTGATAGTATGCCCCTGCAGACGTCTATCCAGCAAGGATTGAACGATCGAGACGTTCGCCGGCGTGACGGCGACGGTCACTTCGACGGCGCCATCGAGCCTAACGCCACTGAGTCGGATGGCAAGGTCGGTGAAGGGCTCGATGTGACTGGTGGCGAAGAAGGGGATGAGGAGGACGCGCAGCTTCTTGCTGCAGCTGGCCATTTTTGCTCCGACGACGTGCGAGCGGAAGACTGCTGTCTTGTGTTGTGATTCTCTTCTTGGGCCTCTCAGAGCGATGTTGAACTAGTGTGTAGATGAACTTACAAAATACCTAACGCGGGGAACGCAGTTAAGTGATCCAATATTCCAATGTACCCAATGTCAATTGGGTTTTGTTAATTCAGCTGAGCACGATATGATTGATCACCACACATGCAACCCACATCATCGTCACTTTGTCCTGCAACAATTAACTAAACCCGAAACAAAACAAAGGAGCACCGTCGGTCCAATTAGCACGCAGAACGCAAGGAGGACCGGAGTAGATGCTCGGGCTCGCGGAACGAAGTCAAACTTTGAGCACACAAATTATACTACTAGACACCATAATTGGCATCAAAGGCAGAACAAGATCTACAAGACTACAACTTTCTATGAAAAAATTGCACAAGATCATCTTTGAGCTAGACACCATAATGCTAACGACAATTCATTATTAGAAGATCGATCTCATCCAATTTTCATACACCCCACGCCTATTGTGCGATTAATCTCTTTACCATGCGCTATGGCGCCCATGCACAATCTGGGCCGTCGGTTTCAGCTGTCAGACCGGCAGGATTTAGCGTTGAAAATGCGCTGGGTCAACGCTAAATCCTGGCCGTCGACGGATAGCTGAAACCGATGGCCCGGGATTGTGCATGGGCAAAACCCTATTGTGGGACTACTCACACACATACATGGAGATAGAGAGCTTGATGGAGAGGTTGCATCCCGTAGTGGAGAAGGCGAAGGCGACGACCACGACCATGGCGATGGCGGCGGAAGACTCCCCTAGGGGCGGTGGCCCTTGCCCCAATTTTTTCACGAAGATGGTTCTTTTACGAAGGAGCCTCTCCCCCTCTTGGCGGCTGCCAAGAGAGAGGCAAATTCGTGAAAATTGTGCCCGTCCCAAAAATTAGGCTTTCCCCTCTTTGTATAGATCTGGGCAATCCTCCTCGGCCATCCGACCAATTTCCTTTTTATCCAAACTATGGTCGAATCCATCATAGCAAGGCCTATAAATAATCATCAATGCTCTTCGGCTCCTAGGCCATCCGGCCAATTTCCTTTTTAGAGTCAATCCCATCACCCAATTTTGGAATTTCGTAGGTAGTAGTGTAACTTCGCTTAAGCCGGTGTCCCGGTCCTGTCCATAATCTATTTAAAACCCGAGACCTATAAATAATCATCAACGCGAAATTTTCTACCACTTTCAGGTTGTAAGTTTTTCCGTTTGACGTCATGTTCAGACCAATCCGTGGTAATTTTTAAAAACTGTTCTGAAGGGACAGATTTGTCCAATATCCAAGTAATTTCTACACATCAAAGTGGAAATAAATAACTTGTACACTTTTACAAATATGAAAAGGTTAGTCCAAATAAATATAATATGAATTATCAAATAGTATAGAAAATATCATAATAAACTACAAAGTTCATCTATACGATTCCGACGTATAAGTCCGTCGCCAGATAAGTGAGAAGAGGAGGCCCAACCATCCATTACCGCCATCAAGAACCAAAACACCATCGCAACACACCATTATCATCGGCCGCCACCATTTTCATTAGATCTTGATATTTTACTTGTAATTTTAATCCCACCTCGGAAGGCGACATTGTAAGAACTCATACTTATTCAATTGTTATACAATCCACGATGTTTTTCATGTGCGATCTAATCATGAGGTGTGAGTAGTTTCCGCCGGCTAAGGGAGAAGGCGTATTCTTGCAGCCCTGTGTGTAAGGTGAGACTAGTATAATTTCAATTAATGTATATAATTGTGCCAATATTTTTCATTGTCCGTTCCTCGAACCTGGACTACAATCGATCAAGGATCAGGAGGTGATTCGCTCCTGATCCTCCGGTGATGCTCCGGCGAGGTCCGACTGGGAGCGAGGTGGCCATGGTGGAGAGAAGACAAACTCTAGCGAGGAATTCCGGCCGGCGATCTCAGGGTCTTAAGGGTATTACCGATGATTTACACAAAACCCGCAGTTTCACAGTTGTTTCAGCCAAACAACTTTCAGCTTTGTCACAGTTCTCGGTTCACAGCAGCTTTTTCACAGTTCACAGCTGCTTTTTTGGAATCCAGAGCTGAACCAAACACACCCTTAGTCGGCAGTGGACTTGTAGAGATAAATGACGACATCATTATACGCTAATGCGGTAATCCGGTTTTCCCAAAGAAAACTTTAAACTCCAAGTCATTGCCGCAATGCAGATAGGGCCAAGTGGGACAAAAGATCCATGGTGGTTGTAGTTGTAAGGACGCCGATAAGTTAGGGCACGTCGCTCACATTTATTTTGCCAAATCATATATTTATCATTGTCCCGAAGCTTTCTTGTCTATCTTATGAATCTCGTGCATATATACATAGCTACAAGTGAATACTCTTCCCTACGCCTATTTATTTATTATTGTTAAATCCTACACTAAAACTAAGACTGGTTCGGTAACAAAAACGATATTTAGAAACAATCACTTGCCCACTTCATCCTACATAAACTTTTGGTAAATACTACCTATCGGAGGCCGATCGGAAACAAATCGTCGGCCTGCTCCCTAACCGTCAATCCAGTCTCCATCCAACACACGTCGTTTGCCTTTTTTTTCCGTCGTTGACCACGCATAAAACTAACCGTGATTTACGGACCCGTTACCAATATCCCTCACCAAAATGACAGCCCCTCACCCCGTGACTCTCTTCCTTGACCCGCTTCGATCCGTTCGCCGACATGCGCAGGCATGAAGCTCTGACCGGGGAGGCGTCGCCGGGGCTTCACTGACCGGCCGTCGGCGTTGTTCCTGTTAGAGGCGGTGAAAGAGCATGGTTGCCCCATGTGCGGTTTTGGTAATTAATGACAATTCTTATGGACTAATGTGTATATTGAGATTTCCCTATAGGTTTGTCCATAGGCAACGCTTGAACTCCATGTGTTGGATTCAAGGTTGAATGCCTTCAAGGTCATTGGATATAATGAACATATTTGAGATGATCGAGAAACAAGAAAATATATATTGTTGATCAAGACTAAATGGAAACGAATGTGGATTCAAGTGATCAACACACAAAGCTAAATGTTGTATCATGTGGGATCATGTGATCCAATGATATGGTAAGCAATCGTCTATATAGGTTTGTGAACTAACCCATGATATGTGTATGTGTGGAGTATCCTTGTGGGGTTAGGTATCTTTCCATAGGTTTGCATCAAAAGGAAGGTTTCATATAGCCTATGGAGGATGACGTCAAGTGGTGGGCGTCATCAAGATAATGGTCAAAGTGAAGACGTGCCTTAGAGAGGCTCTCCCATAATGGAGTATGGGGGATCAACATGTGAGTCTTCACCAAGCGAAGCGCAATCAAGAAAGATGGTCCACTTGAGAAGATCAAGATCGTCATCATCAAGCTCAAGTGGAATGCGCAATGCAAAGTTATGATCTTGATAGAGTTTCTATTTTACCGGTCTCATGATGTTAGTTGGGAGACCGGGTTATAGGATAGTTCCATCAAGAGGGGCTCTCGAATGAGTAACTTGGTCGTATCATCATAGAGAGCTCAAACCTTTGCATCCTAGGCATCATCTTTCTTGGTTGTTATTTGGCTTTTATCCATGTGAGAATTTAGAGCTTGTGTTCATCTCTATACCAAGCTCTAGTTCATCAAAAACGGATTTCATATGAATATCTTGTGGCGTTTTTGATTTTGGAGGTTTTACCGGTTTGTCTTTTCGAGAGAGGTCAAACTCTCTCCTTGTGGCTTCCTTCTCACATGATGGACTATGATGTTTCTCTGCATGATCTTGAAGTGCTCTTCGTTGGGATTCCAACGAGCCCAAGATCATCAAAAACGAAGTCCGGATGCAAAAGTTATTGAAGTTTTCATACCGTGTTATCTGCAGTTTTTGTCCCGGCAGTATTACCGCTCTGTTTTCAGCGGTAGTACCGTCGTGGTGCTCCAGAACCTGTTTTATGCGGTAGTAAGGGCTGTAGTAACGCCCGGGGCAGTAGTACCGCTGTGTTTTCAGCGGTAGTATCGCCGAGGTGCGAAAATGGCTCATAACGGTCAGTTTTGGGAGTTCTATTTGAGGGGGTCTTCTTCCCCAATGAACATAACTCTTTGAGCTCGTTTTTGGCAAGTCTCTCTCCTCCATTGTTGACCTTCTTGAGCTTGCCTATATCTCAATCCCTCCAATGATTCTTGCTCCTTCTTGAGGGAAAAGAGAGAGGAGATCTAGATCTACGTTTCCACCAATCAATCTCTCCTCTAAGTGAGGGGAACCTGTTGGATCTAGATCTTGGGATTCATTTGGTTGTTTCCTTGCTCTTCCTCCCATCTTCCTCCATAGCATTAGTTGCTTTGTGGGATTTGAGAGTGAAGGGCTTTGAGCACTTCTTGTGTTCTTGCCATTGCATTAGGTGCATCGGTTTGAGTTCTCCACGGTCATACGTGGATGTGAAGTTTGAGAAGCTTATTATCTTTGTGGATTTCTCCTTGGGTTGCTTGTAACCCTAGGAGGACTTTGTGGTGCCTTTGTGGGTTTCGGAGCCTCAACTTGTTGCGAGGTGCTCCGGACATTGTTGGGAGGCTCCAACTCATTGTGGAGTTCCCCGACCTTCGTGTATCGGTTTGGTCAACGCCTCAAAGTCGACCTCATAGTGGAACGAGCCAATCCCTTGCGGGGATGAAGCTCACGGAGAATAGAGTGAGCACATCCGTGCTATTGGAGCGCCTAGGTGGCTCCACACTCCTCCAACGTAGACGTACTTCCCTTGGGAAGGAACTACGGGAAACATCTCCTCGTGTCCACTTTGCGGTTATCTCTTCACCCGAACCTTTACTTATGCATTTACCTTTGTGATAGCCATCGAGCTTGAAGTTATCTATCTTGCTATCACTTAGTGGTTGTTCTTGTTTAGCATAAGTCGTTGGTGCACATAGGTGAACCTAGCTTGGTTAGGTTTCGTGCTTGATAAATTAAACGTTAGTTTTATTCCGCATTTATTCAAGCCTAAACCGTAATTATTTTAAAACGCCTATTCACCCCCCTCTAGGCGACATCCTTTGCACTTTCAATTGGTATCAGAGCCAATTCTCTTTTTGGCTTCACCGCCTAGAGAGTAAAGATGTCGTTTAGAGAATTAGTGCACGATCCCTCTTTTATATTCGATGGCACAAATTATGTTGTTTGGAAAGTTCACATGCTTAATCTTTTCAAGGACATGGGTCCAAATATGAAGAGAATCGTAGATATGGGTTTTCCTCCTCCAAAGGACCAAAATCTATCTTTAGAGGATGAGGAAAACTCTTATCTCGATTCTCTAGTATCTAATACCATTGTCTATGTTTTGAGCGATGTAGTCCTTGGGTCAATCATGCCTTTTCGGAATGCTCATGAGTTGTGGACAAAGCTTCAAGATAAATATGATGTGTCCAACATTATTGAGGATGATTGTACTCCCTCCTCATCCGGGCGTGATGAGCTCTCAACTTCTTCTACTTCACCAACATGTGGTAAGCCACAACCAATGAGATGGTGAGTAGTGATAGGTTTTGCAATGATGGTAGTGAACTTACTATTGATGATTCTTTACCTCTACATCATTGCAATGCCTCATCTTTGGACTCCAACACTTCTAGCACCATAAATGCTTTACATGCTTGTGTTGATAGTCCTTGCATATCTCGTCAAAATTGCTTATCTATATGTCATGATGATATGCTTGCTTATCTTGTTGCCATGATACAAATGCTTGTGTTTCCTCTAGTTCTTTTGTCACTAACAATGTAGAGGAAACCGTCTCTCTATGGAACAAGATGTGGACTTGAGTGGTGCCTCAAGTAGTGTTCCATCATCATCGACCATTCCCCTATTTTGCCTCGTGGCTAAGGCTTCAAAGGTATCTCCTACTTTGAACCCCAATATATCTCATGATGATGATGATAGTATTCCCTCCTTGAATAAGAAAGGAGAAATTGTCTTTCATGCTCTAAGCAAAAATAAAAATGCTCGCTCTACCTTCATTGAAATCTTGACTATTGCTATTGAAAGCAAGAAACTTATTGATGAGCATGAGGACACCATTGAGAAATGGAGAGTTGTGAGCATGAGGACACATTGAGGAAATGGAAAGTCGTGAGTGTGAGTATGCCAATGAATTGCGGACCTCTCTATTGCTCTTGAGAAAGAGCAAACTCGTAGGGCGACTCTTGAAGAGTCCCTATATAATCTTGAGAATCCCATGCTATTGATATTGCTAAACTTAATAAGGATCTTCAACATGCTCTTGCTCTTTCTAAAGTCCTCAAAGCTAAAAATAATGATGCTTGTGCTACTAACTCTATTTCTTGTGAAGCATCCATATTGAAGGAGAATGTTGAGCTAAGGGCTCAACTTGAGTTGCTAACTAGCAATTATAGGAAATTGGAAGAAAGTCATGAAAAGCTCTCGAGCTCTCATAATGATCTTCTAGTCTCCCATGATAGGCTAAAGTTAGCTCATGAGGCTATTTCAACTAAGGTAACATCTTGTAAGCCTCATGTGGACAACGGCACACTATTACTCAAAATGTTATATTGCCATGTGCTAGTCCTAGTATTTCATCAACCATGATATTGCTACATCTTGTGATGAATTACTTTCCATGCCTTGTTGCTCTAACAATGAAGCTTCTACTTCCTCTAGTACTTGTGTTGTTACTAACCATGTAGAGGAAATAAAAGAGCTCAAGGCCCAAGTCACTTCTTTGAAGAAAGACTTGAAAAGGGCCATGTTGGGAAGTCCGCACTTGACAATATGTTGAGTGTGCAAAAATCCCCAATGACAAGAGTGGACTTGGATTCAACTCCAAGAACAAGAACAAGTCCAAGCAACAAGAAGAAGGGCCACGAACAAGTCAACAATTCGGCCAAGATTGTTTGTTTCAAGTGCAAGGTTGAAGGGCACCATGTTAGATCTTGCCCAATGAAGAAGAAACCTCTTAGTGAGAAGCAACAAGGGAAGCGGCCTCAAGTTCAATCTCAAGATCACAATGATGAAGAAAGGCCACTTCTTAAGAAGAATCAAGCCAAAGCTTCTCACGTTGAGAAATCAACTAAGAAGAAAGGTAGAAGTAGATGTTGCTACATATGCCGTGAAAAGGATCACCTTGCTTCTTCATGCACTAACGGTACCTTATCCAACCCCATCATAATTGATGATGTTTACTCTCTTAGGAAGGATAAGGTTGGCAATGTGTTTGCCAAATTTATTGGTACTCAAAGTGGTGTCAAGAAAAGAACCATTTGGGTTGCCAAGCCTATTGTGACTAACCTCTTAGGACCCAACTTGGTTGGGGACCAACAAGCTAAAACTTGATCAATAGGTGTTGTTGGAGGTCATTGGAGACTTGGCTACATCATGAAGAATTAAGGGATCTTCATCAATCATATTTCCCAAGCCAAGTCATTTGGATTATCATGTCACTATCTCATATCCAATGTTCCTCCTTGCGGTAACTTGCACTTAAATTACTTATTCATTGAAAGTTGCTTGCCCCTAGCATGTGTTTGGTTTTGTTCCTTGCATGTTTGTATATGTTGTGCTCACTACTTACATATCTTGAGTAATCTAGAATGTGTATTTGGTTTGCACACCATGTACATGTGAGTGTGTGTTGAGCCTTTATTGCATCTTGTTGTATCTTTGTTGGCTCTTTTGAGAGATTAATGGACCACCCATTTTGGAGAGTGATATGCTTTCGGCACGTCACAATCCTAAAATGTGTGTACATGAGGAATACCATCTAGTTTGATATTTCAAGATTATCTAGTCTAGGTGGTATGTCATTCTCATGAGAAATTCAAATTCTAATGTCCATTAATTATCTCTAGTTGGTTTTGTTTGCCTCTTGTTTTAAAAGAAATGGATTATCACATTATGGGGGAGTAATAAGCTTTGTGCATATTACAAGCTTAGAAAATGTGAACATTTGAGGTTTTGCCACTTAGAATTGATACTCTAAATTATCTTGTTTCTATGTGGCATGTTGCTCAAACAAAGTTCCATCTTGCTTAAAAATGCTTTGTTGCTCATCTTTTGGATCTTGTTTGTGAGAGAGTTTATTGGTGCGGGTTTCCTCAAATATGCATTAGTTTGTATTATTTGGGAAACCGGTTGCTTCAAGATTCTTTAATCTTTGCTTTGCATGATCGCTTGTCGAATCGAGCCACCAAGAATCTCTATCTAAGCATGGCTTTTAATTCCTTTCTTTTGCCATATGCTTTTGTTTTGTGAATATGATCTTGAATATCTTTGATATATACCACCGAGAAATATCTCCATAGATTCCTTGTCTTTGACAAGTGATAATCATATTTGTGGTAAAATTTATTGATCATATTTACATTGGCTTTTGCTCTTAATTTCCTATCTATTGCCAAGGTTTTGCTTTGATTTAACTCCCTTTGTCTTCCTTGTATTTTTTGGATCCCCTTTGCTCTACTCAAATTTGTTTTGTGTTCTTTAAAATAGGAAAAGCGGTGATCCCATTCTTGTGCATTTACTTTCAAAGTCACACTTGTAGATAATGCACTTCTCTTGGGGGAGCTATCCTAAAATGAGTAGAACATCGTATTTTAAATTGGTATTGGATCTTATTGCTTTTCTTGAACATGACTAGTGTTCAAATATGATATATGGAAAGTGATGATCCCATTTGTGTGCATTTTGTATTCAAATGCAAGATCATAAATAATGCACAAATCATGGGGGAGCTACCTATATTATTTAGAACATTATTTGTTTTCAATTGGTATTTGATCCCGATGACATGTCTTTGTGAAGACAGACCTTTTCGTCTTGGTACTTTGTGCCATCATGAAAAGTGTAGAGGGATTAGTTTATTCTTTGGAATCTTTCTCTCTTTTGGTGTTGGTTATCTCATTTGTTGAGATATCTTTCACTTGGTATCACTTTTGGGTTTTGTTCCTTAATTCCTTGATTTACTTTTCTTTTGGTATCTTGCCAATCATGTGTTGATTTGGCTCTTGGATATAATTTGGAAAATTATCCTTCTTGTCACACTCTTGTGTGCATTCTTGGTTTTCTTGGTGTTTTGTCCAAATTGTGTCCCCATTTGGTTCTTAAAGGTCTAGAGCATGCATACTTACTACATGTGTACTTTATGGCATGTTTTCCTCCTTTGTTCCAATATATAGGGTAAACTCCACCGAATCCTAAATCGGCTAAGATGTGCATGAAATTCAATTTCATATCTATATGCACATATTTATGTGGAGCTTGTCCTATGTATTGTAGTTCCTCTAACTACTTTGGACCCAATTAGTTTGGGAACCATTTTGTACTTGAATTTTGTTTTAGGTACATGGAAGATGCATTGGATGCTTGTCTCATTCCGAAGGAAGATGTCTTCACCACATGACTTTTTGGAGCCAAGCTATGACGGTTGATGGACTCTTATCCACTACATCAACCCAATGCCATCTCGGTAACAAGTATCACCCTCATGCATATTTTCTATGTTGCAACCTTCTGTAGGTTCAATCTTGGCATGAATGTCCTTTGCAATTGTTGTGGTTCTTGCAATACTACTTTCAAAACCTCTTTATTGCAAATGTGAGTGAGCGATGATGATTGCATATTAAGGGGAATATAGAAGATCATACCCATGATTCACCCATCCCGAATATGTCAATCTAGCATCTTATTGTATATCTCTTTCTTCAATTGGTATCTTGTGGTTTGTGATACTTGTTGCTTTTCTCAAAGAATCTCAAATATCTCTTGTTCCCTTGATGATATTTGTAATGTATTTGATGTGTTGGGAGTTTTATTCACATCCAATGAGATAAAATGGAGCTATGTGTTTTGCTTTTAAAGCAAAGATCTCATTGGTGTATTTACTACTCCCCCTTGGATATCATGTTTCTGTTTAGTAACAAATCTTATGTGTACATGCTTCTTCGTGGACGTATATGAAAGTGCATGTGTTGCCCCATGCGTGGTTTTGGTAATTAATGACAATCCTTATGGACTAATGTTTGCATTGAGATATACTTGTAGATCTTGTCCATAGGAAAAGATTGGAGTTCATGTGTTGGACTCTAGAAGATTACATGATGACCAATGATCTATTCAAGGGTTTATATGAAGAATGGTCATGTGAAGAGTTGAGCTTATTGCAAGCATGGCTTGGAAAAGAAGATTGAGTGAACTTCATGTTTATCTCTAAGCCATCAGCTATATCAAGAGAAGAATATGAAGCGCAAGTGGATTCATGAAGACAGAGCTAAGCGAGGCTCTCCCATAATGATGTATGGGGGAGCATTTGGAGAAGTCTTCATCAAGCATGTGCTAGCAAGCGCAATCAAGAAAGGTGGTCCACTTGAAGAGATCAAGATCGTCATCATCTAGCTCAAGTGGAAGGCTCAAGGCAAAGGTATGATCTTGATAGGGTTTCTATTTTACCGGTCTCATGTTGTTAGTTTGGAGACCGGGTTATAGGATAGACGGCGTACTATCAAGAGGGGCTCTCAAGTGAGTAACTTGATCGCATCTTTATGGAGAGCTCAAACCTTTGCATACTTGGCATATCATCTTTCTTGGTTCTTATTTGGCTTTTATCCATGTGAGAATTTAGAGATTGTGTTCATCCCCATACCAAGCTCTAGTTCATCAAAAACAGATTTCATTTGGATATCTTGTGGTGTTTTTGATGTTGGAGGTTTTACCGGTTCGTCTCTTGTAGAGAGGTCAAACTCTCCTCTTGTGTTATCCTCCTCACATGATGGACTATGATGTGTATATGCATGATCTTGTAGTGCTTGTGATTATCTTCGGAGCAAGCCCAAGATCATTGAAAACGGAGTCCGGATGGAAAACTCGTTGCGTTCTCGGTGTTGGAAATATTACCGGTCCTCCTCGAGATAAGGTCCACACCTCCCATGTGTGATATCTCCTCCATATTTGTGACCCTTAATATCTTTCCAACAAAGTTGGTTTCGTCTCATTTGGAGTTTTAATGAAAAAGATATGGTTTTTAGAATGTTTTTTTCTGCGCAGGCCGGCCCAGGCCGAGCTCCTGGCCGGGCGGATCGGGTAGCAGGCCGGCTCCCTGGCCGGCCCAGGCCGGGCTCCAGGCCGGGCGGCTCGGGGAGCAGGCCGGCTCACATAGCCCCAACGGCCATATTTTCAGTGAACTATTTAAAGGGTTTTCCTTCCCCATTGTTCGATACATCTTCTGAGCAAGTTTTTCTCCCCTCTCTCCTCCATTGTTGACCTTTGGAAAAAGCTTGCCTTCCTCTCATTCCCTCCCATGATTCTTGCATATCTTTGAGGAAAATTGAGAGGAAATCTAGATCTTCATATTCATCCATTCCATCTCTCCTCTAAGTGAGGGGAACCTAGTAGATCTTGATCTTGGAGTTCTTGGTGCATCTCCTCTTTGTTCTTCCTCTCTTATTCCCCCATAAGCATTTGTTGCTTTGTTGGAATTTGAGAGTGAAGGATTTGAGCACTTGTGCTCTTGCCTTTTGCATTTGGTGCATCGGTGTGCTCTCCACGAGGATTCGTAGAAGTTGAAAGCTTGTGAACTTGTTACTCTTGGGTCTTTGGACCCTAGACGCCCGTGTGGTGGTTGAGACCCTTGTGTGGTCACTTGTAGCTGTTCGGGAGCCCCCAATCCTGTTGTGGGTTGTGCCCCAGATCGTTGTTGAAAGGCTCCGGATTTCCGCCTCGAAGGATTCCGATAGTGGAAGATGAACCAAACCTTTGTGGCACGGTTCATCGGAGAAGAAGGTGAAACCTTTGTGGTTGTTGAACCATTGTGTTGGTTCACACCTCTCCAACGAGACGTACTCCCCTAAAAAGGAGGAACTCGGGAATACATCCTCGTCTCCGCGTGCCTCGGTTATTTCTATACCCGAGCTCTTTACTTATGCACTTTACATTGTGATAGCCTTCGTGCTTGAAGTATTCTATATTGCTATCACCTTGTTGCTTGTCTTGCTTAGCATAAGTTGTTGGTGCACATAGGTGAGCCTAGTTTATTTAGGTTGTTGGCTTGTTAATTTAAACACATAGTTTTATTCCGCAATTATCAAGCCTAAACCAGAAAAAAATTAATCGCCTATTCCCCCCCCCCCCCCTCTAGGCGACATCATTGTTCTTTCAGTATATCATCATGATTGTTGTCTACTTAGAAACTTATATACATTTGACAAGTTACATCTCTATTTGATATCCTATCTTCTTGGTGCCACATTCTTATTTTTTTTATCTCTTTTGTGGCTCCTTTAAAAAAATTTGCCTTGTGAGTGCTTGTCTCTTTTTATTTGTTTCTTGATGCACGCATTATTGGCAAAGTTTTCTATTTGCATGTGCTTGTTTTGTTTCTTATGCTCTCTTGCAAATGTTTTATGTTTCAAAACATTATGGGGGAGTGATGATTCCATCTTTTGTGCACTTTGTATTCAAATGCAAAACTCTAAAATAGTGCACAAATATTGGGGAGCTCCTCTATTTTCTTTTGAAGCATTCTTTTTGCTCATATCATAACATCTCTTGTTCAATTGGTTCTTTGGATTCTTGATTGCTTGGCTTTCCCCATCATCCTTTCATGCAATCTTTGAATCCTCAATATAGTTTGATTTCCCCCCAAATATTCGGCAATGGATATGTGCATTTGATTTCACTCATATTATGAGAAATGCACACACTATGGGGGAGCTATTACTATATTGACCTTCTAAAGTTTTCCTCCCATTTCGGCAATCGATGCCAATGGGGGAGAAGTTTAGAGGGTTTAAGGGAATTTGGTTTTATGCTTTTTTGATTCGTTCTTATTCTTAAGCATTTGCCTTTCTTGCTCATGCATCATTGCTTGTTTCTTTGCATGGTTGTTTATCATTCATTATATAAACCCTCGTAAAAGGGATTGTCATCAATTACCAAAATGGGGGAGATTGAAAGAGCATGGTTGCCCCATGTGCGGTTTTGGTAATTAATGACAATCCTTATGGACTAATGTGTATATTGAGATTTCCCTATAGGTTTTTCCATAGGCAACGCTTGAACTCCATGTGTTGGATTCAAGGTTGAATGCCTTCAAGGTCATTGGATATAATGAACATATTTGAGATGATCGAGAAAGAAGAAAATATATATTGTTGATCAAGGCTAAATGGAAATGAATGTGGATTCAAGTGATCAACACACAAAGCTAAATGTTGTATCATGTGGGATCATGTGATCCAATGATATGGTAAGCAATCGTCTATATAGCTTTGTGAACTAACCCATGATATGTGTATGTGTGGAGTATCCTTGTGGGGTTAGGTATCTTTCCATAGGTTCGCATCAAAAGGAAGGTTTCATATAGCCTATGGAGGATGACGTCAAGTGGTGGGCGTCATCAAGATAATGGTCGAAGTGAAGACGTGCCTTAGAGAGGCTCTCCCATAATGGAGTATGGGGGAGCAACATGTGAGTCTTCACCAAGCGAAGCGCAATCACGAAAGATGGTCCACTTGAGAAGATCAAGATCGTCATCATCAAGCTCAAGTGGAATGCGCAAGGCAAAGGTATGATCTTGATAGAGTTTCTATTTTACCGGTCTCATGATGTTAGTTGGGAGACCGGGTTATAGGATAGTTCCATCAAGAGGGGCTCTCGAATGAGTAACTTGGTCGTATCATCATAGAGAGCTCAAACCTTTGCATCCTAGGCATCATCTTTCTTGGTTGTTATTTGGCTTTTATCCATGTGAGAATTTAGAGCTTGTGTTCATCTCTATACCAAGCTCTAGTTCATCAAAAACAGATTTCATATGAATATCTTGTGGCGTTTTTGATTTTGGAGGTTTTACCGGTTTGTCTTTTCGAGAGAGGTCAAACTCTCTCCTTGTGGCTTCCTTCTTACATGATGGACTATGATGTTTCTCTGCATGATCTTGAAGTGCTCTTCGTTGCGATTCCAACGAGCCCAAGATCATAAAAAACGGAGTCCGGATACAAAAGTTATTGAAGTTTTCGTACCGTGTTATCTGCAGTTTTTGTCCCGGCGGTAGTACCGGTCTGTTTTCAGCGGTAGTACCGCCGTGGTGCTCCAGAACCTGTTTTATGCGGTAGTAAGGGCTATAGTACCGCCCGGGGCGGTAGTACCGCTGTGTTTTCAGCGGTAGTACCGCCGAGGTGCGAAAATGGCTCATAACGGTCAGTTTTGGGAGTTCTATTTGAGGGGGTCTTCTTCCCCAATGAACATAACTCTAGATCTTGGGATTCATTTGGTTTTTTCCTTGCTCTTCCTCCCATCTTCCTCCATAGCATTAGTTGCTTTGGTGGGATTTGAGAGTGAAGGGCTTTGAGCACTTCTTGTGTTCTTGCCATTATATTAGGTGCATCGGTTTGAGTTCTCCACGGTCATACGTGGAAGTGAAGTTTGAGAAACTTATTATCTTTTTGGATTTTCTCCTTGGGTTGCTTGTAACCCTAGGAGGCCTTTGTGGTGCCTTTGTGGGTTTCGGAGCCTCAACTTGTTGCGAGGTGCTCCGGGACATTGTTGGGAGGCTCCAACTCATTGTGGAGTTCCCCGACCTTCGTGTATCGGTTTGGTCAACGCCTCAAAGTCGACCTCATAGTGGAACGAGCCAATCCCTTGTGGGGGTGAAGCTCACGGAGAATAGAGTGAGCACATCCGTGCTATTGGAGCGCCTAGGTGGCTCCACACTCCTCCAACGTAGACATACTTTCCTTGGGAAGGAACTACGGGAAACATCTCCTCGTGTCCACTTTGCGGTTATCTCTTCACCCGAACCTTTACTTATGCATTTACCTTTGTGATAGCCATCGAGCTTGAAGTTATCTATCTTGCTATCACTTAGTGGTTGTTCTTGTTTAGCATAAGTCGTTGGTGCACATAGGTGAACCTAGTTTGGTTAGGTTTCGTGCTTGATAAATTAAACGTTAGTTTTATTCCGCATTTATTCATGCCTAAACCGTAATTATTTTAAAACGCCTATTCACCCCCCCCCCTCTAGGCGACATCCTTTGCACTTTCAGGCGGCTCGATCCCTTCAAGGATCCACCCCTGTCTGCTAGGAATCAGATGCTTCCACCAAGAGGCGTTGATGGCAGGTTGGTCCGTTGGTGGCATGCGCGGGAGACTGTATCCTACTTCATCAAGAGACGGTGATGGCAGGTTTTTTGCGTCAAGGTAACCACATACAGTACTTGACAATTGACATGGTTACTTCATTTCTGGTATATCATTTTGTTTGTTTGTCAGAAATGCATCTTTACTTCTGCCATTTGTTTCTCATTGCAAAGGATCAGGTCTGACTGCAAGGCTGCAAGCGATGCAAGGCCATGTCTAGCGACAGGCATGCACCTTCAGGCACCCCTTTCCAGAGCTTTGAGCGTCGAATGTCAGCTACGACAGCCCCACACATTCCACCATGGTCAGGCCCCGTTGTTGTATGGATGATTGTACGTCACTACATGAACGGCCAATGGAAGCATGTATACACTTTGATCGAAACAAATTGTAATTGCACTCGAAGCAAGTTCCAAGGAAACACGTTGTTAATGCATTGGAAAGAAGTGTTTTATTCTTAGATAAAAATATGTGTATAACTTGAAGCAAATTCTCTAGATGAGGGACCAATTTCGTGATGCGTTAGAAATAAAATACGTCAATATATAGGAAACAAATTAATGTTAGATAGAAGCAAATCTGAGTAACAGTGCAAGCAAATTTTTGAACCATTGGAAACCATATTAACGTGAAAAAGCTTCTCTATTTTTTGTTCTGAATAAAGCGCATCTCTATTTGATGGAAACAGTTTTAGTTGCAATTGAAGCAAATTCTCTGATAGATGGAAGCACAGTTTTCTTCTTTGCTAACAAATTAAATTGAGACTAAGGAAGCATTGCTAAGCATGCCATATGTGCTACTCTATATCTTCTGTGATAACGTGGACTATGGAAGCAAACATGAAGGCTCTAGGAAATATATTGATTTTAAGGTTGAAGCACATCACCTCAACCAACAAAAAAATCTCTTGTTGCATAACAAGGAAGCACATATCACATATGGAGGTACTAGGAAGCAACTGCGCAAAGGAACGGAGCTTGCCATGTGAATAAGGAAGCGCATATGGAGGTACTAGGAAGCAACTGTGCAAGCATGCCATGTGAATGATTTCTGATAGCGAGAGTAGGAAGCACATGCAGCAGGAGGTCGGAGGGAGAAAACTGGGATTAACGGACCTGTCGTGATTTACGGCAGCAATTGCGAAATAGTAATTAATGCAAATTCCACATACGGAAACTAACTACCAGACGTTATTTCCGGGACAGATCCTGCACACAGAAACAAACTATCCACGCGCGTACTATCGGACGTCCCACAAAACATCAATCGTGCGGCAAAGAAGCAGTCCGATGGAACGCCAAGTATCGGCGTCCGATCCTAAACTTTTTCACTTCCCGGTTCGATAAACCTAAAATGAAGAGTTATACCACAATCCTAATCCTTTGTTTTGACTTTGATCTCCACCGGGATTTCTCTTTGCCTTACTGAAAT
This sequence comes from Poa pratensis, assembly GCA_947311845.1. NCBI lineage: Eukaryota > Viridiplantae > Streptophyta > Magnoliopsida > Poales > Poaceae > Poa > Poa pratensis. The sequence continues at coordinate 22,772,549 of CAMZMU010000044.1, forward strand.
CTGGCTTGGTTACGTACACTGTTGATACGTCTCAAACGTATCTACAATTTTTGATTGTTTCATGCTTATTATATGTCATTGCCACATGTTTCTATAATGTTTTATACTATTATTTTGGCATATTTTATGAAACTAACCTATTAACAAGATGCCTAGTGCCAGTTCCGGTTTTCTGCTGTCTTTTTGTTTCAAAAAAGCTAGTCGTGGAAGTTTCTCCGAATCGTCTGAAAATTTATGGGAATTATTTTTACATGGAAACAAAGACTGCGCCAGGAGGGGACCTGCAGGGGGGTCCCATAGGCCCCAGACGCCACCCAGGCGCGGTCCAGGGGTGGACCGTGACTGGGCCCCACCTGGGCGCCTCCGGCGTCTCCTCGAGTTGCCCTTCCGCCTATAAATTGACTTCGTCCCGAAAACTCTCGATACCCGATCATATTTTCCAGAAAACATCCGAGGCCGTCGCCGTCACCAACCCTAGATCGGGAGGGTTCTGAATCTCTTCCCGGCACCCTGCCAGAGGGGGAGATCGTCACCGGAGGCATCTACACCACCATGTCTGCCTCCGGAGTGATGCGGGAGTAGTCCACCACGGGACTACGGGTCCATGGCAGTAGCTAGATGGTTGTCTCTCTTGTACTCCATTGTTTAGATCTTGTGAGCTGCCTAATATGATCAAGATCATCTATTTGTAATGTTACATGTTGTGTTTACGGGGATCCGATTAATTATGGAGTCATGACATCATTGTTCAGTTTATTTATGATATGTTTTATTTATGATCTTGTATGCTCTCCGATGTTTGTGGATGCTTTGGCCGAAGTAATTGCTAGTGTCTTTAGATAGGTTATTTATGCTAGATAGTGGGTTCATGCCTCTCTTGTCTGAACTCGAGTTGACAGAAACGATTAAGCCTTGAGATGTGCTGTTGCTATTAGGGGTAAAACAACGGTGTTTACTTCTTTATGTTGTTTTCATTACTTACATTATGCACCATGCCTTTTGCAATTATATGTTGCTTGCAACTTAATACTTTCGGGTGACATGCTGGATAGCGATACCGGGGTGGATTATTAGTCATAGATGCAGATGCAGTTGGATAACGGTCTATATATTTTGACGTAATGCCCATATTAAATGAAACGGTGAACTCTGTGTCGTGATACTATTGTGTTGCGCCCATGTTTATCAATTGACTCGCTGTAATTTGTTTATCCAACATGTTTATCTTTTGTAGAGACATCACTAGTGAACTGTGGATCCAGATCCTATTTTTCTATATTGTTTACAACTTTCCATAGCTTTTCCTAATCATTTGCTCGCAGATCATTTTTACTCTTTTATTATTTACACATATACGTTTAATCCTTTGTGTTTAGCAAGCCGGAGAGATTGACAACTTCTCTATTTCGTTGGGGCAAAGTAGTTTGTTCGTGTGTGCGCATGTCCAGGTCAATAGCTCTTTTCGGCGCCATTGCCATTAACACCAAACCGAAAACTTCTCCAAGTCCTAAACCGGTTTTGTATCGAGACAAAATTGCCGCTACGCTGCATCAATCGGAGCGTCTCAAATAATCTTAACCCTATGCCACCGACGGAGTAACAAACACAATCTTCTGGAAAACCCCGCGGTACCTGGCTCCGCCGGCCGCCGCGGCGCCGCCATCCTGACTCCGACGCCCCGCGCCTGCTCCTGCCCCCGCCATCGGGCGGCTGCCACCGACGCCGCCGCCATCGCCCCTATTTCGACCGTCGCTCGCATGCCACCGACGCCCCGTGCCGCCATCTCCGCGCGCCTGTCCTACCACCCACGCCGTCCATCCCACCGTCAGCAGCTTCCCCGAGGAACCCGGCACTTCGCCGCCACTGGCTTTCACAAACAGCTCGCCGCTCACCCCGCCGGCAGCAGCCTCTGCGAGGGACTCAGCTGCCGGAAGGTAACCTCCCCCATTTTCTTCTCTGTTTTTCCTTATGCATGTGATTAGCAAATTTTAGAAAGACAAATGGTTCTCGTAGTATTTAATCTTGGACGCTATACATGGAGCAGCATGAGTCATTTGGCCGTACTGCAGATTGCCCTAGCACCTAAGCGCACTAAACTGGCAATTCCCATGATGACAAATTTGGTTTTCCAACTTTCTATGAGCACAAATATGCTTCTCTGATTTCATTGTATATCTCTTCTGTACAAAAAGTCCTGTGATAGTTTACTAAACCACTGCCAAGCTATATATATACTATGGTATTTCCTGTCCATGATGGTCGGAGCAAGGGGCTTGCTCTCCTGCAAAAATACAGTGACCGGGTCTGTAGCCCCGATGTACCTGGAATGTAAATTAGTTGACACTTTGTGCCCATGGCCAGCTACCACAGAGTTCAGATCATATAGTTCATCTTGTATCTGTTGAAGACTTGGCAGTCAACTCTGTGGCCCTGATTGGAGTTTGTTACTTCAAGTTATTTTCTTGCGTGATTCCCGTAGTTTTCTAGAACAGCTGGTAGGTGTTCATATAGCAGTTGTTTCTGCATAAGTTTCGCATGTCTTTTAGACTATCAGGGACTCGTCCCCGGCTCCATTTCTCATTGAAAAACGAAACCACAGAGTTCATAGAGGAAAAAACATTAAAAATGCATGAACTAGACAATACGTTGTACTTCGCCATTAGCCTCAAGTTTCGGGACTTATATTGCCAATATAGATCTGACATTACTACTGTCGTCTTGTTAGACGCATGAAGAAGCTGCTTGGAATTGAACGAGCTTTGATGATGCACAGTTAATGTGATATGATGCAGTGCTATTTATTTATTTAAGCAGCACAAGTAAGCATGTAATCTTAGTAAAAAGATCCTCATGTATCTTAGTTGGCGTGCAAATATTTAAGCAAAATCAACTGAAAGTATAATAATGTACTAATATGTAGTAGTCTCGACTTTGGAGTTGATTTAGTTGCAGAGTCCGCTAGTCTTTGTTATGAATTGGGGTTGGAGTCCGGCATGGAAAAAAAGTTATCATCATGTGCGTGATTATTCCCCGAGCGAGTTCCTCATATCATGAATGAACACATACACTATACATTTGTTTTCAAATTGCTTTTGCCTAAATCTATGATAGTTACGAAGCATATTTTTTCGGCTCCAAAGTAAGAATGGAGATAACAATGCAAACAAAAAATTTAAGCATATATGCACACACATCGTATCCAACATAGAGAGCAGATGTCATTTCAGAAAAAAGATTCTTGACATTTCCAAAGTAACTTAGTGATTATGCAACTGGCCATGGCTCCAAGCTATGTTTTTTACATAGATGCAAGATAAAAGGACAACGGCTCTGCTCTATTTTTTCATATAATTAAAGAGGATTATTTTTCATGGGAGATGGTAAGATACACTTAGTAGTATGCAGCTGTAGCCTGTAGGTTCTAGGTTCTACGACGGTTCCACCAAGAAATTCCTCTATGTGCCCTTAGATGGGAAGCTTTAGCAGGTGGTAGTGGCGCACCAGGTAAAGCTCATTGTTTGGTCGAACAAGCGGACTTGACCGTCAAGAAATAGCTTGGCCTAGTGTTGAGTTGTTGGTGTCACGGATCAGGAACAACGAACTTCCTTCACTTCGCCAGCCACTAATCATGTGTGCAAGACATACAGATTAAAAGTTTGTAGGCTAACCCATGGTGCTGGATTTGGTCCTCGAATGAGATTTCCATGATGTTGGGCTTGGACGTCAAAATCCACGTCGCCTGCTTCAAGACACCCCTTCACAGTGCAACATAAAACTAACCGCGAGAAGAGCACTAGCTTCAGAAGGTAAATACCGCCGTTTGGAATGGTTGGACATTGTGCCTTGTTAATGGTCATCATAAAACTCAGTCCGTCAGGCGGATGGGAGACTGTTTTCTCTTAAGCTTGAACAATAGGGAGATGCCCTCTGAGGGCGACAAAGGGTTTTGAGGTATCAACACCTTCTTTCCAGCGTGTTGGCCACCAACAATCTCCTCATCGATTTCATTGTCTTCTAAGGCTCTGATCATCAGCTTTGTTCAATTACAAAGGCCATTCTAAGGGTCGAGATTATCAAAAAGAATGGGGCGTTGATCTTGACTTTCAATGCATGCAGAGGCAATCCATTTGGTGTGAGCGAATTAGAAAGTCAATCGGGTAATTGTTCTGCAAGTCAACATCGATAGGGTCGACCATCTTCACATCCAGTTCATCCACGTGTCCATTTTGGTTGAAAATAATAGCGTGTGTGAGCTCATGTACTCCCCTAGTCTAGCATTGGCATACGATCCTTTGAGGACATTGTCGATGAGCCTATTAGTTGCTTTTTCATTGTCGGTATGACCGATCACAATGTCGTCAGGAAGACGAACATTGTCATCGGCTCATCGCCAACTGTTTATTCCGTTCCATTTAGGAGGTATTTGGAAAACCAAGGATCAGCCTGTGCCCGCATGTTGCTCCTGAGTCGTATCTTATGGATCTTCTCATACAAATATGTGATATTGTCCCTCTTGGCCACAATGGGAAGGAACTGCCTGAATCTCCACCGAAGGCGACAATCTGCCCCCAAATGGCAAAGGACAGCCCATTATATATACTGGAGCGATCTATCAAGTGCCCTAACAGCTTTACGCTTTGTCATGGTGACTTCCCCAAGATATTTGGGCGCCCGATTTAATCAGGTTTGGGGTACCACTCAGCTTTGTGAAACCACACAACTTGACTGGAATTTTGAACTTAGAGTGTGCGGTCCATCCTCCAAGCACTATTGCTACTACTATACCTAATGTAGCAGTTGCAGTCGCTATCACGCCCATTAAACGTACTTTCGCAAGCAATGCCTTGTGTAATTATGTCTTCCGGTGCCTCGTGGTCTATCAACAACAAATATTTGGTGGGGTTTTTTCGCCACAGGATCCATGATGTCAATGAATCCAACCAGGCGCTCACTATTCAAAGAGTTAAAAAGATCTAGATGTTCTTGGTCCATGTTAACTTGCCTCGGCTTTGTTATCTCTCTACACTCATCATCACAAGAACAAACTGTTTCAACCAAATCCGAAAGGCCTAGATTTAGTGTTCTTATTCATGAGTTGCACAAAATTATTGATGTCTCGAAAGGCAATCTCAGTAAGCCTGGATTTGAAAGAAGATGACCGAGTGACATCTTTCAAATTTTCAGAAGCTTTAAATGTGACGGTATGCATGTTTAGCAAATGAGGATAGAGCTGCAAAATAGAAGGACCAACACCAAAATGAAAACCAAAAATCATATAAACAGCCTCCGAAGAAGATACATATCCCTATATTGACGAATCTCATTAATGATGACACCGTCATTGATAACACCTACTCGAATGCAAAGGATGTTCGGTCATGCCCTTTATAAATATACATGAACAAGTATTTGACTATCTTGATGCTCGAGCAAGCTTCGACATTAATGTGGCAATTATATTGTATAAGTAGAATGGCGTTGTAAGGGACCACCAATCTATTATCCATATATGCTCCTATGATCCTAACTCGACGTCTATGGTCCATCCACCTATAGGTGGCATATGATTTCTTGCCCTACTATTTAGGCAGAAAACTGCCGAAGATAATGCAAACGACATTTTCCCTCAATCATGCAAGGACAACTTTTCTTCAGCCTACCATAAGGTTCGTGCAGCATGTGTTTGACGACCATATCATGTAGAAAACATTACTTCTCTTTATCAGGTATCTCTACACATAAACAGATCATAGTCATCCCGGGTCTTTTACTTGCTTCATGCTTTCATGTCAGAAGGTTATGATCGTGCGAGAGACCCTTTACTGAAACTCCCTGACATGTACATAAGCCACAACTTTTCCAAAATGCTTAGCCTGATCAAAAGGTCCATCATATCTCGCTGCTTAGGCTTGTATACTCTTGCCAACATTTTGGAAGAGTTTATGTACATGTCCCAGAGTTTCAGAAAAAGGGTCTCCTGCATGAGCATATCCTTCTGATCATGAAAGCACTTAGAAATTTGAATACCCCAATGACTATGGTCTGCTTATATCTGCAGAGATACCTAAAAGTGAGAAGTATCAATTTTGCATGATCAGGTCGTCAACCACATGCTAGTATGCTACACGGACCCTGCGGCGAACTGAAGAAAAGTTGTTCATCCATGATTGAGGGACAATGTGGTTTACATTATCCTCATTAGTTTTGCCCCATTACATAGCACGGAAAGGGCTGATATCCCATCTATAGGTGGAGGGAAGATGGGTGTCGAGTTAGGAACATATTTGAACAATAGATTGGTGGTCCCTTACAACTCCATTCTTCTTATGCGGTATAATTGCCGCATTAATGTTGAAGCTTGCTCGAGCATCAAGGCAGTCAAAAACTTGTTCATGTGCATCTACAAAGGCATGATCTAATATCCTTTGCATTCGATCAGATTCTTATAAATGACTGGGAATTGTTAATAAGATTCGTCAATATGGCGATATACGTTATGTATCTCTTTGAGAGGCTATTTATATGATTTTTTGTTTAAATATGTTTGGTCTCAGTCCTTCTATTGTACATCTCGAGCTTCATTTGCAAAACATACATACCATCACATTTAAAGCTTCTGAAATCTGGAAGATGTTGTTAGTCAGCCATCTTCTTCCAAACCCATGATTATTGAATATTTTGATATGAACCAAAAGAATTCCAAGGTACGAAAATGGTTGTCCAGAGAGTGTCGAGAACAATTTAGGTGGGTTGCTGAAAAATAAGTGGTACAAGAGAATTTAAGAGGCCATGGATTGGAAGAATTGGGTATGCTCACTCGTCCGAAGACGATAGGTAGTTTTTTCGGGTGCTTCTAAATCTGTCTGTGGTGCGACTTATTTTGACCAATTAAAAGAGTATGTGGAAAGTCGCGCATAGAAGCGTGTGAGCAATTAGGCCTCACTGAGCACATCAGGTCACTTGATGATTGCCTAACCGAGTCAGCAACATTTCAGATGCCTTGTGCTCCACTACGATAGTTTGCTATTATCTTGGTATGCTACAAGGCAACACAAATCTTGTAGTTATGGGACAAGCATCTATCATTGATGTCTAGGGATTACCGCCATACTTAATCCAACGAGGCAACACTTGAGCAGACGGTCCTTAGAGACATCATGGATTTCGTGGAATCGATGGTCAAAGGCATTAAACGCTATGGCCTTCCGGATCTTGTTGAGACATGGTTGTTCTGACGCTTTGTGTAGAGAGGTAACAGAGGAGAGGCAAGTCAAGTAGTCAACAAGCACCAAAAACATCAAGATCTTTTGAACTCTCTGAATTGCTGGTTTGGTTCAATGACACCATGGATGACGTGACAAACAAAAAAAGCCAAATGTTATTTGTTGATTGTCTAGGATGCACTGAGAAGACCTATTTATACAAGGCATTCTTTGCGAAAGTGTATTCGATGGTCCTGATTGCAACTGCTACACTATGTACTGCAGCGTCAGGTAATGCCTAGAGGGCGGACCACGCACTCTAGGTTCAAACTTCCAATCAAGCTCGCACAAAAAGAACATGTGTGGTTCACAAAACATAGTGGTACGCAAGACTTGCTTTAATATGCATACTTGAGTATTTGGGGGAAGCTCGTAATGACAAAGCGTCCATAGTTGATGCAGAATGTCATTTGCCATTGGAGTGAAGATTGTCGTCTTTGGTGGAGATTTCAGGGTGGTCCTTCCTATGGTGGCAAGAGGGACAAGAGCACAAATCACAAATACTACCATGCAGTTATACTACATGTGGGAGAAGATCTGTAAGATACGACTCACATGCAACATGCGTGCACATGCTGGCCCTTAGTTATTTGAATACCCCCTAATATCGGTATTGGAATGGAACAGAACAAATAATCCGCAATGACTATGTGTGTCTCCCTGACGACATTGTGACCAGTCATACCGACAAATGAAGCAATTAGTAGGCCCATCAAATATGTTTTCCCGCATGTCAGTGCTAGATGAGAAGAGTACATGAGCACACGCGCTATTCTTTGAACCAAGAATGAACACGTGGATGAGCTGAATGCGAAGATGATCGGCATGTTTCGAGCTGAAGAGAAGGTATAACATAGATTTGACTCTATCAAGGATAACTTCCAGAACAATCATCCAGTCGACCTTCTAAACTTAATCAAATGGATTGCCATCGCATTTCTTGAAAGTCAAGGTCAACTGCCCAGCCATTACACTCTGGAATCTCGATCCTAGCAATGTCCTTTGCATTGGAACAAGGCTGATGATCAGAGCCTTCTAGGATAATAATTTATGCGGAGATTGTGGGTGGCCAACATGCTAGAAAGAGTGTATTCATACCCGGATCGCTTTGCTGTTCTCAAAGGATATCTCACTTCCGTTCAAGCTCAAGAGAACAATTTCCCATCTGCCTGAGTTTTGCGATGACCATTAACAAGGCGTAGGGTCAAACCATTCCAAACATCGGTATTTACCATCCTGAGCAAGTGTTCTGCCATGGTCAATTGTACCTTTCATTTTCAAGGGGCGTCTCGAGGTAGACGACACAGATTTTTGCCAAACGAACAAGAAGATTGATTGATCAGACAAAAACACCAAGTATATTGTCGATAGAGATTTCATAGATGGATGAGGCAGGTGTGTTCTTCTTTTGTGTCTTTTTATTCCATCTATGTTGAAGTTAACAACACCTATACATGTTTGAAGTGGTTTCATATTGTTGTAAATACTGAAGTTAAGAACACCTTGATAGCTTTTACATTCCATCCATTTTGTATGTTTCCTACTTTGTTTTGTAACTTCTGATATCATACCATGCCCAGTAGTTTCAGTCGAGCATTGGTAGATCGGTAGATTTAGAAGGTAGTCTGTAGTAGGTAAAACCAAAGTTAGTGATATTTTTTACGAAAGGTAGCGAGCGCTACTTTCATTCATTAAGGGTGTGTTTGGTAGATCGGTTCCACTCAGATTTTCCCAACCCAACCGAGATATCGCTGTTTGGTAGCCTGGTTTAGCGGTCTCGGCCATGCCCACCTCGTGCGGAAAATGGCTCTCAGCCAGGCCCGGAGAGAAGCTCGTGGCGAGCTTCACAACTCAACCTGGCTGAGCTCGTACCCGGCAGACTCGCTAGAGTAACTGCCCCTTTCTTCTCCCCTCGAGCTGTCTCCTTCCCAGAAAATATCGCCTCTCCGCTAGTGCCCCGATTTCCCTGTACCACGCCGCCGCCCCCCGATTTCTCCACCAGTACCTCCACCGTGGCCCCGCACCATCTAGATCCGCCACGCCTCGACTACGGCGCCGCCGAGAACCTGACCAGCGCGGAGATGACGCTGCTGCACCTGCCTTCCGGGGTGATGCAGGAGCGGCGCTTCCGGTGCACTGCTTCCCCTCCTCCAGTGCGCCGCCGTCATGCTCCAGTCCAGTGCGCCGCTCTCTCTTTCCACCCCCGTGCGCTGCTTCCCATCCTCTCCGCTCCCGTCAGGTCGAACTGGGCTGTAGCAGCGAGATGCTAGCTCGACTCAGATTCGTTCTGTGTGTACTGATGGATTGATGCCTTCAGATGCTACCGATGGATACTGGTTTTTCTAGTTAATATTTCCAGATTGTATACATTTCTTAATAAATACCTTTGATTTTATTCTTGTTGTGCAATTTGGTGCTGAATTTTTCATAGAGCTATTCACGGATTGTGATGGTATCCTCACCGTCTCAAAGGGGAGGTCACCAAATGCTGAGCATGGGTCAAGTCATACAGGGCACCAAACATCATCTTGACTCAGGCAGCCTCAGCTCATACGTGCTACCAAACATAACGCAGTGGTATGTTTTCAGCATGGCCAGACTCAGCATGTATGAGCTGAGATAGCTCCGCTATGCTCATACTGCCTACCAAACACACCCTAAGCAAAGCTGGCAGAGCTAGGAAAAGTACATGGACATGCAGAATTACAAGCCACAACGAAAATAAACGGGAATTACAGAGAGGGTGCTAAGTAATGTATAGCACAGGAAAAGCTGCCTAGTCTGGCGGGTGCTGAAATCCAGCCACTCCACGTATATCACAGGAGTCTGGCGGGTGCTGAAATCCAGCCACTCCACCCAGCCTTGCTTGACGCGAGACATTGAGCTCGTCAATGATTTTGGTAGCTACTTGAACCGCCGAAACAGCTTTGCTGTCAAAACTCAAAAGTCCTTGCGTTGCGTTCTTTCCATATCATCCACCAGGTTAGCATGGTAATAGAATTCCAAGCTTTCCTGTCAGCTTTTGCAGCTCCACGAAGAGAATCAATCCACCAGGTTGCGAGGTTTGTAGTGTCACTGGATGGTAGCAGAGTAGGTCGCAGGTTAAGCTTGCTGATGACCTGTCGCCAGACTTCGATGGAAAACGAACAACAGGTGCCAAGGTGCACAGGAGTTTCAGGTGTTGTACGACAGAGACAACAGATTGGACTATGAGGCCAACCCTTCTTCGCCAGATTATCAGCCGTCAGACATTTTCCTTGAACCATCAACCACGCATGAAATTTGTATTTGGCAGGGATCTGAGTTTGCTAGATATCCGAGGAGATGGGCGCTAACACATTGACCTGAAATTGAATCTGATACGCAGATGATGCAGAGTAGATTTCATTGGCAGACCACTTCCAAGTAAGAAAATCCTGCTCTCCCGGTTGCAGCTAAATCTGCTGGAGCTTCTCCCAAAGCCAAGTAAACTCAGAGAGGAATTCCTCGCTCAGGCTGGGTCTGCACAGCTGAACCCATTGATTGGCATGAAGGGCATCCTTATTAGTGATGTTTTCCTGCCTACTGGACTTGAACAGGACAGGGAGTTGTAGTTTGAGGATCATCCCATCGAGCCACTGGCTATGCCAGAAGGACGTGAGACTACCATCACGCAAATTGTTTTTTTGTAAAGGCATGGAAGAGGCTGAGAACTGCAGCGTCAGAGGGGAGAGGCAGCCCAGCCCAAGATCTGTGTGGATCCGTCGACTGCAGCCAATGCCATCGCACCTTTAGAGCTCGGTTTTGCATAAGCAGATTTGTAATTCTGAGGCCTCCATATTGGATTGGCTTGCAGATCAAAGTTAGTGATATCATTCCACGCCCAGTCATTTCAGTCCAGTATTAGCAGATTTATAAGCAAGTCTGTAGTAGGTAAAACCAAAGTTTGTGATATATTTCTCCTGCTCTAATTGCAGATTTTGGTCAGGCCTGAAGTTTTCTTGTAATGTACTTTTATTGATCTTTTCCCAGTAGTTTGGCCCCACTATCTCAATATTATTAGTACAGGTTGATTGGTTTACATATGAATTAATGTTCTGACACACTACTAATGTTACTTCATTGATTTGCTACATGTAGGAGTAATTCTTGTCCAATTACGTTTTCATTCATCCATCTTTCCCAAACACCAGGAACTTCACTCGCCGCTTGTTCCCCTACATCAATGCACAAGGGTAAGTTCTAGTGTTCTGAAGTGTGAAATGTAAGAGATCAATGCTATAATTTTGCTTCAATTATATTCATTCAGTACTTGAGAAAATTAATAGAAATGCAAAAATTACTGCAACTATGCAGATTAGTGTGAAAGTTAACATTTTTTTTTTAAACCGAGTTCCGCATTCGAGGACCATGTTCAGCATATTGGGCACGGTGAGCGGCTGGTGAAGCGAAGGAAGTTCGCCATTCCTGATCCGCGCCATCACCAACCTCAACACTAGGCCAGGCTATATCTTGATGATCAGGTCCGCTTGTAATTCAGTTCGTATGGTGACTTTGTGAAAGTTCGTGTCTGTGTTTGCATGAATTATAGAATTTATCTGTTCTGTCAATTCATTGTTTTACATGAGTTCTTATCAAGGGTGTTCTTTTTTCTTATACATCACCGGTGAGGATTTCATCCAATTGAAGGGCAAACTGGAACGTGATATCAGGTCAGCTGATAAGCTAACATGAACAGAACTATGTTCAGTGGTACTTTGAAGGATGCTACTGTAGAGCAGATGGTGGCTCTGCTTTCTTGCTTTGTTTGGCATGAAAAGCATCAGGATGCCCTAAAGCCAAGGGAAGAGCAAGTGTTGTTGACCAGTGTTGTTTGACATGATTGAGCTGCCTGAATTATTGGGCAGTGTCCTGATGGCAGGTAGTTCTTTTGTCACCATAGTAACTTTGTAGCTTGTACAACTGAGTGCTAATTGAATTGATCAAAGTTGGGTGTAAGGATTCAAGTGTGCACCCACATTTTCTTGTATACAAGAATGAAAGATCACAGATGAATTTGAGACCTTATTTGTTAATGTCAGGTAGGTCTTGCAGTGTTAACTTGGGTGGATATGCATCAGAATTACAGCCTTGGCGAAGAGATGGAGTTCAGTGGGATGTCAGGTGAGGGAGGAAGAGACCCCGAAGTTGGAGATCTGTCAATCATGACGTATGTGTGATCAAGTCTGTCCTGCTTTCAGTTTATCTCGTTATGTCAGCTGGTTTGATAGTTAACACCTTTTAAACAAGTGGACAAGCTAGTTTCATTATTACTTCCACTAGAAAGAAATGAAGGTATATGTTACACAGTAGGCCTCCAGCTTTACAAATGCATATGCACATTAGGCCCAAATGGCCCAAAATTTATTGTTTTGCTCCGGAGGTTCAGTGCTCATTAAAATAATATTTACATGTTTCAAAAAATATGAATAAAATACTAGATATAGCTAATGGTGTATCCTACAAGCATGCAAAATCGCAACGTTATTTTTTTTAAACTCCAGGCTACACAAAAAGGATAAATCTTGTGAATTTTTAGTTTAAAAAATGCACTGCTCACTATACTCGGATCTATATAATTTTCATTTCTGTGTAGCTCAGAATACAAATTATTTAAAAATGAGATTTAGCACGTTCATAGAATACATTGTTGAGTACGTCTAGAATAATTTTCCCAAGGCCACAGGTCTGCATCTACATCTTGCAGTATAGTAATGGGGAAAAGAGGGGCGTGCATGCAGCATCGAGCAGTAGTATAAAATTGCGGCGCTAACTCAAGACTTTGGCAGCCGATGGAGCACGTAGACTGACATCATGATCAGTGACTGAGTGTTATAATTAAACTAAAATGTGGTTGCAACAGAGTTGTCATCCTTGATGTGGATTTCTACATGCGTAAACTAGGTAGTAAAGTACAAATCTCCAGTTATAGAGAAGATAAAAGAAAGGAAGAAAGATCTCTAATGTACGGTGCCCATGTAGCAGGTAGAGAAGAAAAGGCATGGCTCCTGTACCCGTTGGCTTCTTAGCTTCTAGTATTAGCAGTGGCAGCAGTAGCACCAGCGAGCGAGCGACAGCTAGCAGGGCCTCAGTTGCAGGGTTTTGCACGCATCTATATATAGTTTTTTTTTTTTGATGATGGCCTTCGACTTGGCATTGTGGGACAACATCGATTGGATATTTCCTATTTTCCTTAAACCCTAGCGTTCTTGGAGATTTGGCCTTTGACGGCCTATGCCATGGTCCATCAGCTCACTTTGGTTGACCTGAGATGCTAGTCCCACAAAAGGTGTCTATGTTTGTCCCTAAAAAAAAGATGTCTATGTTCGATGCAAAAGTTGGATCGATTTGTTTGTGATTTTTTTTCTTCTAATAAGGATTTCCATTCTGCATGCGAGAAATGAAGATGTTGACAAGGGGTCACCAACCACGTTCTCCTTTTACAGACGGATCAACATCTTATGCCAAATCTGTCAACAACTCTCACTAGATCTATCGAATTGCCTGGCTAGAATCGAGGGTGGATAAACAACCCTTTTGTAATTATTGATGTAAATATTTTCTGTAAATATGTGGACGCAATAGAAAATGGAAAATTGCAGTGGGAACCTTTCCCACTGTTTCGCCTAAAAAAATACGGAGTAGCGAGTAAATCCGATGCCGGTGTGAATTTCGTGATTCAATTGGATGCCCCTCTTTGTATGGACTTGGAGAATAAGTAGATGGTCTACCGGCTCCAAATGTCTCCCATGTTTTTTTTAGGGGCCATGTACTTCGTATTGGGGACTGGGGAGGGTCCTTCATTTGGGCCTCTATGACTTGTGCCTTACTTTTGGGTTGTGTGTGCCTTGCTCTAGGGCTCTAGGGTGGAGGATAGTCTCGCCAACACCCCATCCTCCTTGTGAATTGGCTTGTCTCCAAGCCACTTCGCGAGGGAGACGTGCATTGAGCTCATTAGCTCCAGCTCGGGTTTGGCCGCACCACTGAGCGAGGACTTGGTTGATCATCTTATTCGTCATTTTTCGCCAATGTTGATCAAGTACCTGTGGAGGAACTATGAGAGTGGTGATATTAGGAGAAAGTGATCGGGTTACTGGATCACGATGACTGGCAGCTCGACGCAATTGGGAAACATGGAACACTGGGTTGACAAATGAAGTTGGGGGCAGTTCAAATTGATAAGCCACTTCCCCTGTGTGTTCATGGATGCGAAAATAACCAAAGTATCTGAATGCTAACTTATATTTGGCACGCAAGGTGACCGACAATTGAACGTGTGGTTGGAGTTTCAGGACTACCATATCTCCTACCCAAAACCCGCTCAATACCATTCTTGTTTGCATGCACCTTCATGGTTTATTGAGCTTAATCGAGATGTTTCAAAAGCGTAGGCAATAGGCATGAGCTCACGCTTCTACTAACCCGTGCTTCAAATCTGGAACTATGCGACTTCCACTCCCCAGTATGTGGCCCACAGCCGTAGAGGGTAGAAAATGGAGACTGACAGGGGGTGGAGTGATGAGTTGCGCTACAAAAATATTCGGACTGAGATCAGGTGACATGCCAGTCCATGGCATGTCACCATGTAACATGCCCCCATTGCACTGCCGTCCGATCTTTCATCCAAGGGTTAACAACGACCCAAACTTAAACTCGAAAATCAAACATTTTAGAAAAAATTGAAAAAAGATCCAGTAACTTTAATATAGTCCGTTGTGTATTCTGAGAAATTTCGGTTTATTTGGATAATTTCTTTATCCTTAAATAGCTTTTTAAATTTTAATCTTAAAAAGCTATTAACTCATATACGATTGATCCAAATGACACGAAACTTTCTCAGGACACATAACGGACTATATTATACTTACTGGAATTTTTTCAATATTTTCTAAAATGTTTGATTTTTTAGCTCAAATTTTGAGTCGTTGTTGACCCTTGGATGAAGATCGGACGACGGTGCAACAGGGCATGTTACATGGTGACATGCCATGGGCATGCCACCTAATCTCAGTCCCAAATATTCAACCAAAGGAGGCCAAGTACTCCATTTTTGTGGTCAAGCATGGACAAAGGAATAGAGGTAGCCTTCCATACATGGATCTACAAGCCGCATTCAAATCCGCAGGTCGTCGCACCATTACCACTGCACAAATGTCCTCCTGGAGTCTCTTGATGACCCGAGCCAAAAAGAACAATGGTGAAATTCTATCAGAATAAGCAATCAGATGGATTACCAAATTCTCAAAACGCTCATTATAATCTGCTATAGACTTACTTTGTTGAAGGTAATAAATTGACGAATCAATAATTGATGTTGATTGTTGAAGGGTTGGGTTATTTGTTCGGGCCTCGGTGTCTTGGGCCTTGCTTTTGGGTTGCATGGGCTTGATCTTGGGCTCTTGGGTAGAGGATTGCCTCACCAACACAAAAAAATTGTGTTAGCGACAAACCCACAAAGCAAAATCCCTGAAGAGAAAATAACACGTCTTACATCATTGTATTTTATTGCTTTGCAAAGCAGAGGGCATGCAATATCTTAGCTGCCCAGCGCCGTTAACGAATGCAGATTCATGGCACCTAAGCACCGGTGTGCTCGGGTGTAAAAAAAAAATACATTTGAGTTTTAAATTTTTTAAAGATCTTTTATGTTGGATAACATTTTTCTACGTTTATGTAATTTTTGGTGAAAAATAGCATTCCAAATTACAGAAAAAATAAATTATGGCCGTGAATAAGAGGTAATAGCTCCCATCCCTTGATATTTCTCTTTCTTTTGCGTAGCCCAAAATAGAAAGTATTTTTTTACAAAAGTTATGGTGTACGCAAATAATGTGTATATGTTGATGTATACTTTATTTCTGTTTTTTAGCCCTACAAATATTAATTTCTATTTGTTAAGAAATTGGCTTCAGTGAGCTCGGGTGCCACTACCCCTTTCGAGCCGTTAGGCCTCCTTTGATTCTAAGGGTAGGAAAATCAAAGGAAAGGGAAGTACAAAGGAATGGATTGTCATGACCAACCGTATCCTATGGACACAGGAATTTTTCCCAACTGCCTGTTTGATTGCAACGATGGAAAACCACAGGAACTCACAACCATAGAATTTTTTTGTTCTCACAAAATCAGCACAACACCAATCTAAATAGGCTAAGGCGTGCCTCAATCTCAAAGTTTGATGTTTGTATTGCTAGAAGGAAAAGCCCCAATTTCACGTAACGGGTACCCCAAAATTAGAAAATCCTAAAGTCACAATCACAAAATCTAAAATTTCTAGCAAGTTTGTGGTAACGGTGACAAACAAATCAACATACTGAGCACCCAATACTACTAGTACTAGATCAGATCTAATAAATAAAGTTGGACAAAGCAAATAAGGGCAAGAGAAGAAGTAGATGGAACGAACCTGGTTGCTCTTGCAGATGAATCGCAGGTTCAAGCCGAAAGGGAGCAATGAGTCGCACGCCCGGCCGGCCGGTCGTGGATCGGAAGCAGATGATCAGAAGAAGAGCGAGAGCTTGGAGCACATCGAGAGCTCCGGTCAGAGTCCAGGCTCAAAACGTATCGCTCATGCCTTTTATTTTTCGCGAGAACTGTCTCTGGAAGACGCACGAAGCGGTGCGTTTTGGCGCGAGAGAAGTGTGCCGACGCGCGGGCGCGCGCTTTCTTCCTGCCACAGGAATTTTACATGAGGTCGGAGCTAATGTTTCCTTTCCTGCGAAAACACGCTACGAAATTCCTACGGGATTCGTTCCTACGGGATAGCATCCTTCGAATCAAACGCGTACGATAGGAAAAAATCCACAGGGACAGAATCCTACAGAAATCCTACGGATATCCTTCAAATCAAAGGAGGCCCGCAATACTTTGGCAGGTGCAGGAGAACATATTATTTATTACCCAAGTCAATAAGTCATGGAGCACGGTGACATCGTCAACGTACATAAAAGATTCAAGTAACAGAACTGTCATCGTTTGATGTGGACTCCTACTGCAAAATAAATTAACAAGCTAGCAAAGTACGAAATGTGACATAAGATAGTCGGCATTAGGCAAACCCAAAAATCTCTTGCTCGTAGGGTGCGTCCTGGTTCCCATGTACGTACCACTTCTTCTCTCGCCGGTAGCATGGAGCACCAGCGGCACCAGCAACGAGGACACCGGCGAGCGACAGCGAGGCCTCGGTTACCGAGCCTAAAAAGTAGCTTATCCTATCACAAATCTGCACCCCCGAGACGTTAAGGAAGTAATAAACAGGAAAAAAACAGACATGACTGCAACGCCGTTTGTTTCCTATTTAAACATGCCACAGTAAATATTATACCTTTTCCGTGGAAATTTACTGTGCACACAGGACATGGGCATATAAATATGTTCCATTTCCATAAAATATGTGCATTCAGCATGTCACTTCCAAAATATTTTTTCCCATGAGGTCACACCTCGTGTTTTCTCATGATTGGTTTTCTCTACAACTAGTAGAAAAAAGTCAAGATATAGTATATGAATATAATTCTTTGTTGATTGTAGTCTTCTGTTTTTTCCTTGATCCAAGAAACCTAGGGCCTTCTTCATTGAATGATAGCATTCTTCGGCCTAGATTTCTCTTATCTCAGTTTTTACACACATATATATATATTCTTTTTGGATGTCCTTTGGCCTAGCATTTTGTGAACCGAACAGTGGCCGGTTGGTTAGAAGCACACGCCCGTGAACCGGCCCACCGCATTTGAGGCGCAGCCTCCCTAGGGTGGCACATTCCACTCTACCAACGTATAGTTAAGGGAGGGAACTTCTCCCGTTAACAACGTTTTGGCCTAGTATTCTCAAATAAAGTATATTTTTAATTTCATTAAAATTCTAATTGCCTTCCATCTTCCTTTCCTTCCCTTGTCATTGCCTCTTCCCTCTCATGATAATTGGATATGCGTTATGTTTATTTTGGATTCGGCCGCTATACCTCTCCCGACGAGCTTTCCTAATACTTATGGACTAGGAGCCTTGGCCATCCCGTTTTGGACAAGGATTCGAATTCTGCCGGTGACGCCTTTGTGTCGAGAGCCTTCTTGACGGGTGCAGATACCGAGAGGGCATTTCCTGATACCGTCGTTGATATATTTGCATGTGCACATATTGAAAGGACACGGATGTCGCCTAGATGGAGGGGTGAATAGGCGATTAAAATTCTTTACGGTTTAGGCTTGAATAAATGCGGAATAAAACTTGCGGTTAATTTATCAAGCACAAAACCTAAACAATGCTAGGTTTACCTATGTGCACCAACAACTTATGCTAATCAAGATAAGCAACTATGTGATAGCAAGATATATTACTTCAAGCTCGATGGCTATCACAAAGTAAATTGCATAAGTAAGAAGCTCGGGTGTAGAAATACCGAGGCACTTGTAGACGATGATTTATCCCGAAGTTCACTTCCCAATGGAAGCTACGTCTCCGTTGGAGCGGTGCCGAGTCACAAAGTGATCCCCGAATAGCCATCAAATGACACACCGTAATCTCCTTCGTGCCTCTACCAATGTAGAGTACCACGAACCACTATGGACACTCGAGGGTGGTCACCGAACCCGTACAAGGATGAGGCACACTCCACAACTTAATTGGAGGCTCCCACCGAATTCTCGCGGCTCCCAAAGCCACAAGAATCACAAGGTTGAGGCACACTCCACAACTCAATTGGAGGCTCTCAACTAATCCCGAGAGCTACCAAAACTCCGAGATCAACAAGGACCATCTAGGGCACCCCAAGTACCCTAGAGGACAAGCTCTAGGGCACCCCAAGTACCCAAGAGTAACAAGCTTCTCAACTTCACTTTCCACGTATCACCGTGGAGAACTCAAACCGATGCAACTAATGCAAGAAGGCAAGACCACTAGAAGTGGTCAAATCCTTCACTCCCAAATCCCACCAAAATCAACTAATGCTTGTGGGGGAGAAGAGAGGAAGAACAAGGAAGAACACAACAAATGGAACTCCAAGATCTAGATCCAAAGGCTTCCCCTCACTTAGAGGAGAGATGGATTGGTGGAACAATGGATCTTGATCTGCTCTCTCTTTTCCCACTAAATGGAGGCAAAAATCATGGAGGAATAGAGAGATAGAAAAGCTTAACAAGGTCAACAATGGGGGCAATTTCGAGCTCAAGAGTTGGGGTCTCTTTGGAGAAGAAGACCCCTTAAATAGGTGAGTGAAAATTTGCCCGTTGGCCAGAAAATCGCGCAGGGCCGGTAGTACCGGGCTAAAAAAACCAGTACTACCAGCCAACACAAAACAGGCAAGGCCCGGTACTACCAGGGGGTAGGGGCCGGTACTACCGCTTAGAAACACTCAAAAACAGTACCGAAACGAGTTCACCGGTAGTTGGGTCAGTACTACCGACCATGTAAAACTGCAGAAACCACCAACACCAAAAGGGTCATAACTTGAGTGTCTGAACTCCGTTTTTTATGTTCTTGGGCTCGTTGGAATCACCGCAACGAGCACTACAAGAACATACAGAGAAACATCATAGTTGAACATGGGAGTATAAAACCAAATGTAGAAAGGTGAAACCTCTCTATAAAAGATGAACCGACATAATCTCCAAAACCGAAAACGCAACAAGTTTTTCATGTGAAATCCGTTTTCGGTGAACTTGAGCTTGTCATGAAGATCAAGACAAGCTCTAAAACCCCACACAGAGAAAAGACAAATAAGAACCAAGAAAGATGATGATGATGATGTAAAGTATGCAAAGGTCTGAGCTCTCTCCAACTGGTACGCTAAAGCTCAATCGAGAGCCCCTCTTGATAGTACGATATATATCCTATAACCCGGTCTCCCAACTAGACACACGAGACCGGTAAAATAGAAACCCTATAGAGATCATACCATTGTGTTGCGCATTCCACTTGAGCTGGATGATGATGATCTTGATCTCCTCAAGTGGACCACCTTTCTTGATTGCGCTTCGCTTGGTGAAGACTCACAAATTGCTCCCCCGTACTTCACTATGGGTGAGCCTTCCTTAGGCAAATCTTCACTTGACCATTATCTCCAAATGGGTGGCAAGCTTCAAGCATAAGATTTCTTCGAGATGCTTCTCTTGAACTTGCACAACTCAAGCTTGATGACGATCACCACTTGATGTCATCCCCATGGGCTATATGAAATCTTCATTTGGTGCACGCCCATATAAAGATACCTAACCACACATAGAAATGCCACACACATATAATGGGTTAGTTCACAAAGCTATATGGACAATTTCTTACCACACCAAGAGATACATGATCCCACTTGGTACATCTTGGAGCTTTGTGTGTTGATCAATCTTGATCAACCTTGTATCTTTACTCTTTTGAATAGATGATGTATTGAAGATAACCATGAATGATCACATAATCCTTTTCTTCAAGACATACTTGCAATATGCTCAACTCACATATGACCAAACACCGGATAACTTCTCGAATAACAACTTGGTCATCACATACACTTCTTCTTGATCATATCAAATATATATCCATACACCTCGATGATCTTGATGCCAAATACTTCATTATATCAATATATTCATGACAACAACCTTGAATCCAACATATGGAGTTCAAGAATTGCCTACGGACAAACACTACAAGAATGACTCATTGCAACCATTAGTCCATAGGGATTGTCATTAATTACCAAAACCACACATGAGGGCGCCATGCCCTTTCAATCTCCCCCATTTTGGTAATTGATGACAATCTCTTTTACGAGGGTTTATATAGTGAATTTAAACAAAGATGCATGCAAAGAAACAAGCATGAAAGGCAATATGCTTATGAACAAAGCAAGAAGCAAACCCTAAACAACGATGCATGCAAAGAAACAAGCATGAAAGGCAATATGCTTATGAACAAAACAAGAAGCATAAAACCAAATTCCCTAAAACCCTCTAAAACTTCTCCCCCATTGGCATCCATTTCCAAAATGGGTGAAAAAAGTTAGAAGGTCAATATAGTGAGAGCTCCCCCATAATGTGTGCATTTCTCAAAATGTGAGTGAAATCAAATACACCTATCCAATGACAAATAGCTGGAGGGAGATCACACTATATTGAGGATCTAAAGATTGCAAAAGAATGATATGGAAACCTTTTAAAATTTTCCAAGTAAAAAGAAAGCAACCAAAAGATCCAACATACCAAGTGAGCAAATTATATTATGATTTGAGCAACAGAGTGCTTTAAAGAAAATAGAGGAGCTCCCCAATATTTGGACACAATTTATAATTCTTGTAAATACAAGGTGTACAAAAGTGGAATCCTCACTCCCTAGTATCCTCGATAACACCAAATTTAAATGGATACACAGCTCAAAAAGATGCAAAATAAAATCAAAGCTTGTGTCTTATCCCATGGTGAAGATAATTGGCTCGTCAAGACAAGCATGAGGTTAAGGATATTCACCAAGATGAGTGCACCAAGATGTGATAAAATAGGATAGGCACTCATAAGCCAAATTATATCCGGGGTCACCAAAGAATGAAAAATACTAATAAAGAGGTGACACCGAAGAATTAAGATATCAAGTAAAGATGTAACTCTTCTCATGTATATAAGTTTCTAAGTAGACAACAATCATGATGATATACATCCACAAAGAAATATGTACACAAAATTAGTTACTAGAGAAAAGAAACAAGATATCCAAAAGGGAAGTCATATAATATACACATATGATGTTTGTTTAGGATCATAGCCCATAGCTCAATATTCTCATATTGTATAATAATGAACTTCAAATCAACCTAACACAAATATCACTAAGGGAAAAGGAGATAGTTGAGATGCATTGAGGAAAGCAACAAGTATCATAAGAGCCGAATAGAATTTGCAATAGCTACAACAAAGGCAAATAAATACTTTTCATGCCATGATGAAACCTACACAAGGTTGAATGCTATAAAAGTATGCATGAGGGTGGATACTTGTTACCGAGATGGCATGGGGTTGATGTAGTAGACAAGAGTTTATCAACCATCCTAGCTTGGCTCCAATAAGCATGTGGTGAAGACACTTTCATTGTAAATGAGACAAGCATCCAATGCATCTCCATGTACCTAAAACACATTCAAGTAAAATTGTTCCCAAACTAATTGGGTCCAAAGTAGTTAGTCAAACTACAATACATAGAAGGAACTCCACATAAATATGTGCATATAGATATGAAATTGAATTTCATGCACATCTTAGCCGATTTAGGATTCCGTGGAGTTTCACCTATATATTGGCACAAAGAAGGAAAGCATGCCATAAAATAAACATGTAGTAGATATGCATGCCTATTAACTTTAATAACCAAAGGAGATACAATTTGGACAAATATCAAGAAATCAAAGAAGGTCCAAATTATATCAAAGATCCAAATCAAAAATTGATTTAGAGAAGCCAATTGAAACTAAAACAAACCAACATATGATTGATGAGATACCAATTGGACAAAGATACAAAAAGGAAATAAGATACCAATTAATAATAATAAAAAAAGGAATAGATATCAAATTTCCAAAAGAGATCAAAAAGAGATATGTCAACGAATGATATAACCCACTCCCAAAGAGAGATGCCAATTGGGACAAACTCTCAAAAAGAAAGAGCAGGGTTCCAACAAATAAACCACACCCTCTACACTTTTCATGATGGCACAAAGTACCAAGCCGAAAAGGTTTGTCTTCCATGAGACATGTCATCGGGATCAAAGACCAATGGAAAGGATCAAATACAAAGAATATAAATAGTGTTTAAAAGGATACATGATAGCTCTCCCAACAAAAGTGCATTATTTATGATCTTGTATTTGAATACACAATGCACACACATGGAATCATCGCTCTCAAATATCTATTCAAACACTAGTCATATATCAAGAAAAAGCAATAAGATCCAATACTAATGAAAATATAAGTTGTACTCAATATAGGATAGCTCACCCAAGAATAGTGCATTATCTATAAGTAGCCTTTGAATGCAAGGTGCACAATGATGGGATCAATGCCTCTCCTACACCAAATAAAACACTAGGAAAGTTTGAGTAAAGCAAAATGATCCACAAGAGGTAAGGAAGACAATGGGAGTTAAAACAAATTAATTTTTGGCAAGAAATAAGGCAATAAAATCAAGAGCCAATATGAAGATGATCTACAAATTTCACCACAATTATGACTATCAATTGTCATGGAAAAGGAGTATATGTAGAAATTTCTTAGTGGTGTATTGGATTGATATTCAAGATCATCTTCACAACCAATAAGCACATGGTGAAGGATAAGATTTAAGCGCGATGCTTATGTAGATAAATGTTCTTGATAGCTTCAAATATTCACGCGATCATGCAAAGCAACTACAAAGAGTAGCTTGAAGCAATCGGTTTCCCAAAGAGATATATGTGAATATATTAGAGGAAAACGTACCAAGAACTTCCTTCACAAACAAGATCCAAATATAAGAAAACAAAATCATATAACCAAATTGGAACTTGTTTGAGCAACATGCCACATAGGAACAAGATAATTGACAATATCAATTCTAAATGGCAATACCTCACATGTTCACATTTTCTAGGATTGTAATATGCACAAAGCTTATTACTCCCCCATAATGTGATAATCCATTTTATAGTAACAAGAGACAATATAAAATCAACAAGAGATAACTAATGGACATTATAGAATTTGAATTTCTCATGAGCATGACATACCACATAGAGACTAGATAATATTGATATATCAACACTAAGTGGTATTCCTCATGTACACACATTTTTAGGATTGTGAAGTGCCAAGAGCTATCACTCCCCAAAAATGGGATAGTCCATTAATCTCTCAAAAGAACCAATTAAGATATAAGCAAGTTGATACAAAGGCTCAACATCACATACATGGTGTGCAAACCAACATACACATACTTGATTACTCAAGATAAGTAAGTAGAGAGCACAACATATACAAACACATGCAAGGGTGCAAGCAACTTTCAATGTATGTATGATTTAAATACAAGTTACCGCAAGGAGAAACATTGGATATGAGATAGAACAATATAATCCAAATGACTTGGCTTGAGAGAATATAATTGATGAAGATCCCTTAATTCTTCATGATGTAGCCAAGTCTCCAATGCCCTCCTCAACACCTATTGATCAAGTTTTAGCTTGTTGGTCCCCAACCAAGTTGGGTCCTAAGAGGTTAGTCACAATAGGCTTGGCAACCCAAATGGTTCTTTTCTTGACACCACTTTGAGTACCAACATATTTGGCAAACACATTGCCAACCTTATCCTTCCTAAGAGAATAAACATTATCAATTATGATAGGGTTGGATAAGTTACCACTAGTGCATGAAGAAGCAAAGTGACCCTTCTCACGGCATAAGTAGCAACATTTGCTTCCTCCTTTCTTCTTTGTTGAAATCTCAACTTGAGAAGGAATAGCTTGATTCTTCTTGGGAAGTGGCCGTTCTTCAACTTGGGAACTTTAGTTTGAACTTGAGGCATCTTCCCTTGTTGCTTCTCACTAAGAGACTTCTTCTTCAAAGGGCAAGATCTAACATGGTGCCCTTCAACTTTGCACTTGAAGCAAACAATCTTGGCCGAATTCTTGACTTGTTCTTGGCCCTTCTTTTCTTGTTATACTTGGACTTGTTCTTGTTATTGGAGTTGAATCCAAGTCCACTCTTGTCATTGGGGCGTCTTTGCACACTCAACATGTTGTCAAGTGTGGACTTCCCATCATGACGCTTTTCCAAGTCTTTCTTCAAGAAGTGACTTGGGCCTTGAGCTCTTTTAATTCCTCTACATGGTTAGTATCAACAAAAACACTAGAGGAAGTAGAAGCTTCATTGTTAGAGCAACAAGGCATGGAAAGTAATTCATCACAAGATGTAGCAATATTATGAGTGGATGAATTACTAGGACTAGCACATGGCAATAAAGCATGTTGAGTAGAAGTTGTGCCATTGTCCACATGAGGCTCACAAGATTTCACCTTTGTAATAATAGCCTCATGAGCTAACTTTAGCTTATCATAGGAGACTAGAAGATCCTCATGAGAGCTCGAGAGCTTTTCATGGCTTTCTTCCAATTTCCCATATTTGCTAGATAGCAACTCAAGTTGAGCCCTTAGCTCAACATTCTCCTTCACTATTGGTGCTTCACAAGAAATAGAGTTAGTAGCACAAGCATTATCATTAGTAGCAATAGGAGAAGATAACTTGGTAAGCTCTTTTGAATATGAAGCTTGGAGTTGTACATGAGACTCGGTGAGTTTGATGAGCTCACTCTTAATGACCCTAGAGCCATTTTCGAGGTGCGCAAAATCCCCAAGGAGTCTAGCATGAGCATCCACAAGCTCACCATTCTTTATTTTGAATTCATTAGCCACCTCAATAGCTTTATCATGGGATTCCTTTACCATAGAGAGTTCTAGAGTAAAAGTCTCCTCAAGAGACTCTTTAGTGGTTTGTTCTTCTTCAAGAGCTTCCTTGAGATCGGTGATCTCATCCGCGTACTTATATTCGCGGCTAAAGCATTCATCAATGCGTGCTTCCAAATCCACTATGGTAAGCTTGCGCTCAACAAAAGTAGCCATGATTTCTAAGAATTTAGCACGAGCATCTTTATTCTTAGCAATAGCATGAAGAACCATTTGACCCTTCTCAATAAGGGAAGCATCATTATCATCTTCTTCATTATCAACATCATTATCATTTTGAGATATATTGGGAGTCAAGGTAGAAATTACCGTTGATCCCCTTGCCATAAGGCAAAAGTGCGAAGTGGTTGATGATGACGAAGCAAAACTTGAAGCTCCATTCAAGTCCATGTCTTGTTCCATGGAGTGTTCGGTTTCCTCTACATGGTTAGCTAAACAAATACTAGAGGAAATAGAAGTATTTTTATCAAGGGAACAAGACATAGAGAGCATATCATCACGAGGATTACTCAAGCAATTTGCACATGATATGCAAGGACCATCAACACAAGCATGTGAATCATTTTTGGTGCTAGATATTTTTAAGTCCAAAGATAAATCATTGCAATAAGATAGAGGTGAAGGATCATCAATTATAAGCTCGCTATCATCATTGCAATGTTTATCACTACTCACCATTCCATTACTTTGTGGCTTGCCACATGTAGGTGAAGTAGGAGAAGTTGAGAACTCATCACAGCCGGAGGTTGAAAGGATCGTATGACACCTAGAGGGGGGGGGGGTGAATAGGTGCTACTTCAATTTTAGTACTTTTTAAATTTAGGCTTGACACAAAAGGTAAATTCTCTAGATATGCAACTATGGTGAATTTACCTATATGACAAGCTAGCAACTAAGCAAGGTACACTAAGTAAAGACGGTAAACAAGGATAGAAGTAACCGAAGTGAAAGCACGCGGAGACACGGATGTAATCCCGAGTTCCTCCTTTTTAGGGGAGTACGTCTCGTTGGAGAGGTGTGAGCTACCACGAAGGTCAAAACTCAACCGCCACAAAGGCGTCACCTTCTTCTCCGATGAACCGCACCACAAAGGTTTGGTTCACCTTCCACTATCGGAATCCTTCAAGGCGGAATCCGGAGCCCTTACAACAACGATCAGGGGCACAACCCACAAGAGGATTGGGGGCTCCCGAATAGCTACAAATCTGTCACAAAGACAACAAGTGAGTACAACAAGAAGCTAGGTTTTCCTAATGGAAATCCTAGCCAAGGGGCCCTCAAGTAAATGAGGGGGAAATGAAGAACGGCTTGGTGAAGATGTAGATCTGGGGCTTCTCCTTCAATCCTCCAAGTATCAACGAGTTTGGGTGGAGGGATTGGGAGATCTATCAAATCTTGAGCTTGCAAGTAATGGTGTTCTTCAATGTCGTCAAGCTACTTGTCCAAAGGTAGGTGAAGGGGTATATGTAGTCCCCTTTAATAAGTGACCGTTGAAGGAGTAAGTCGACGCTGCGCAGAGGAGAGCCGGACGTGGGGCCGACCTAAACCGGCTGGAGGGCCGGACCACCTCCCGAGCAAACCGGCCACTGGGCCAGTCTAAACCGGCTGGGAAGCCGGACCACCACCCGAGCCAACCGGCCTCTAGGCCGGCCTAAACCGGCTGGGGGCCGGCCAGGTCGCTGGAGAACCCGTCGAGCACACGAGCCAAACCGGCTGTGGGGCCGGCCTAAACCGGCCGGGGGGCCGGCCGGGCACCCGAGCAGTCCGGCCATGGGGCCGGCCTAGACCGGCTGGGGGGCCGGCCGGGCACCCGAGCCAACCGGCTTTGAGCCCGGTTTTGGCCGGCTGGGAGGCCGGTTGCCTCCCTGCGCTTCTTCTCCCTTCACGTTAGACTTTCCGAGAATCCACTTTTCTTCCCTTTTTGCATAGAGAGAGATCCACTAGTATCTTTCGATATAGATGGTCATATTTCCTGTAGACACTTAGCGGTGTGTTAAATACTTCCAAGTGTTGTGATCAAACATTAAAACAAGATTAACGGACTATGTCCTTTCATAGGTGTAGGGAGAACAATCATCTCAAATCTTGGACACAACATATTTATCTTGAAGCTTGGTCCAAAGCTCACGAGCATTCCGAAATGGAGTGACCGACATAATAACTAAATCGATCAAAGCATTGAAAATCATATTAGAAGCATGAGCATCTAGATAGGAATTATTCTTATCCAATAAAGATAATCTTTTGGGATTCTTTGGAGGAGAATAACCCCTATCTAGAATTCGCTCTATGTATGGGTCCATGACCCGAAAACTATCAAGCATGCGAATTTTCCAAACATCATAATTTGTGCCATCTAATATAAAAGAAGCATTGTGCTCTAGTTCACTAGACGACATCTTTACTCTCGAGGCGGTGAAGCTAAAAACGAGAGAACCCGCTCTGATACCAATTGAAAGGACACAGATGTCGCCTAGAGTGGGGGGGGGGGTAAATAGGCGATTAAAATTCTTTACAGTTTAGGCTTGAATAAATGCGGAATAAAACTTGTGGTTAATTTATCAAGCACAAAACCTAAACAATGCTAGGTTTACCTATGTGCACCAACAACTTATGCTAATCAAGATAAGCAACTATGTCATAGCAAGATATATTACTTCAAGCTCGATGGCTATCACAAAGTAAATTGCATAAGTAAGAAGCCCGGGTGTAGAAATACCGAGGCACTTGGAGACGATGATTTATCCCGAAGTTCACTTCCCAATGGAAGCTACGTCTCCGTTGGAGCGGTGCCGAGTCACAAAGTGATCCCCGAATAGCCGTCAAATGACACACCGTAATCTCCTTCGTGCCTCTACCAATGTAGAGTACCACGAACCACTATGGGACACTCGAGGGTGGTCACCGAACCCGTACAAGGATGAGGCACACTCCACAACTTAATTGGAGGCTCCCACCGAATTCTCGCGGCTCCCAAAGCCACAAGAATCACAAGGTTGAGGCACACTCCACAACTCAATTGGAGGCTCTCAACTAATCCCGAGAGCTACCAAAACTCCGAGATCAACAAGGACCATCTAGGGCACCCCAAGTACCCTAGAGGACAAGCTCTAGGGCACCCCAAGTACCCAAGAGTAACAAGCTTCTCAACTTCAGTTTCCATGTATCACCGTGGAGAACTCAAACCGATGCAACTAATGCAAGAAGGCAAGACCACTAGAAGTGGTCAAATCCTTCACTCCCAAATCCCACCAAAACAACTAATGCTTGTGGGGAGAAGAGAGGAAGAACAAGGAAGAACACAACAAATGAAACTCCAAGATCTAGATCCAAAGACTTCCCCTCACTTAGAGGAGAGATGGATTGGTGGAACAATGGATCTTGATCTCCTCTCTCTTTTCCCACTAAATGGAGGCAAGAATCATGGAAGAATAGAGAGATAGAAAAGCTCAACAAGGTCAACAATGGGGGCAATTTCGAGCTCAAGAGTTGGGGTCTCTTTGGAGAAGAAGACCCCTTAAATAGGTGAGTAAAAATCTGCCCGTTGGCCAGAAAATCGCGCAGGGCCGGTAGTACCGGGCTAAAAACCCCGGTACTACCAGCCCACACAAAACAGGCAAGGCCCGGTACTACCAGGGGGTAGGGGCCGGTACTACCGCTTAGAAACACTCAAAAACAGTACCGAAACGACTTCACCGGTAGTTGGGTCGGTAGTTGGGTCGGTACTACCGACCCTGTAAAACTGCAGAAACCACCAACACCAAAAGGGTCATAACTTGAGTGTTTGAACTCCGTTTTTGATGTTCTTGGGCTCGTTGGAATCACCGCAACGAGCACTACAAGAACATACAGAGAAACATCATAGTTGAACATGGGAGTATAAAACCAAATGTAGAAAGGTGAAACCTCTCTATAAAAGATGAACCGACAGAATCTCCAAAACCGAAAACGCAACAAGTTTTTCATGCGAAATCCGTTTTCGGTGAACTTGAGCTTGTCATGAAGATCAAGACAAGCTCTAAAACCTCACACAGAGAAAAGCCAAATAAGAACCAAGAAAGATGATGATGATGTAAAGTATGCAAAGGTCTGAGCTCTCTCCAACTGATACGCTAAAGCTCAATCGAGAGCCCCTCTTGATAGTACGATATATATCCTATAACCCGGTCTCCCAACTAGACACACGAGACCGGTAAAATAGAAACCCTATAGAGATCATACCGTTGTGTTGCGCATTCCACTTGAGCTGGATGATGATGATCTTGATCTCCTCAAGTGGACCACCTTTCTTGATTGCGCTTCGCTTGGTGAAGACTCACAAATTGCTCCCCCATACTTCACTATGGGTGAGCCTTCCTTAGGCACATCTTCACTTGACCATTATCTCCAAATGGGTGGCAAGCTTCAAGCATAAGATTTCTTCGAGATGCTTCTCTTGAACTTGCACAACTCAAGCTTGATGACGATCACCACTTGATGTCATCCCCATGGGCTATATGAAATCTTTATTTGGTGCACGTCCATATAAAGATACCTAACCACACATAGAAATGCCACACACATGTAATGGGTTAGTTCACAAAGCTATATGGACAATTTCTTACCACACCAAGAGATACATGATCCCACTTGGTATATCTTGGAGCTTTGTGTGTTGATCAATCTTGATCAACCTTGTATCTTTACTCTTTTGAATAGATGATGTCTTGAAGATAACCATGAATGATCACATAATCCTTTTCTTCAAGACATACTTGCAATATGCTCAACTCACATATGACCAAACACCGGATAACTTCTCGAATAACAACTTGGTCATCACATACACTTCTTCTTGATCATATCAAATATATATCCATACACCTCGATGATCTTGATGCCAAATACTTCATTATATCAATATATTCATGACATCAACCTTGAATCCAACATATGGAGTTCAAGAATTGCCTACGAACAAACACTACAAGAATGACTCATTGCAACCATTAGTCCATAGGGATTGTCATTAATTACCAAAACCTCACATGAGGGCGCCATGCCCTTTCACATATGATCTTCACTTGTTGGATCCAGCAACATGGATTTTGCAGCATTTGGGGGGTGGGTGGGCGTGTAAAAAATCATATTTGGACTTACTTTGGATGATCTGGTAAAGTCGATGCAGTAAATCCATTGTTGAAGCTATTGGATTATGGTTAAGAACCCTTATCCTAACATTCGCTAATTGAACACAATAATACTTGCGCATGAGTGTCACATCTTTTTAGAGGTGTTGTCTTTGATAGCTATATCTCCATGTCATCACATTGACTAGTGGAATTTGGCGCGTCGGCACGCCGCGCCGTTGGTGAGAAATTTTGCTGTCATTTTGGTTTGTTGATCAATGTTTATATTTATTAGAAACAACAGTAATATTTCGTTTAGTTAGTTTTAGAGGATTGGATATATGTACGCTATTTTTGGGGAATAGTAAAGAAATTGGGAGACGATGTTCGTAGAAGGAAATGTAAGCCTAATTTAGAAGGTTTGCGAATTCGAAAGTCAGTTGTCATCGGGAAAAAATGTAGGCGAGTTTGAAATAGGCCTGTCGGGATTCGAAATGTTGAAATTCGCCAGAATTTGTTGTGTGGAGTATCCCCAAATACATAGCGAATTGAAATGTTAGAATTTTATTTTCGCATTAATAATTAATGTAAGTATATAATAAGTGGAAATGTACATTTGTTAAATTGAATTCCATAATTAGAGTAAATTCATTTAGATTGCATCCAAATAATTACCAAATTGAAGTGTTCAATTTAATTCCGTAATTGGAGAAAATGCATTACATGAGCATTTAATAAATTTAACTTCATATAATTAGAGTAAGTGCATTTGGATTTTTCTTGAAATATTTACTAAATTGGAATATCCAATCATGCTTGTTTTGTGTCACAAGTAGTTAGCATTTATTTTTCTGATCGTTTGGACGTATTATTCATATTATTCGGTGGATAGATTCGAATCTATTGATTTTTTTAATGTTTTTCATTTTATGGAAATTGTTTAATTTAACTTGTCCCACCTGTCAGAAATCTAACATTTTTTAAAAAATGTTTTAAAAAAGAATAACCTTCATGTTTATTTGTCTCATGCGGTTAAATATTATCGTCTGGAAGTAATTTGAAATATTGAAATTCGTCGGAATTTATCGTTATCCATCTAATCAAGCATTTTTTATCAAGCATATAGGAAATACATTATATGGGTATTTTTTAGGGTTTCTCGAAGTAATTAGAAACTTTGGAATGGTCAAATATACTTGTTTTTTTGGCGTAAGTATGTAGTTTATCCCCAAAAATTGAACTGATCAAATATGCTCGTTTTTTTTGTCGTGAATATGTAATTGAATTGCATAGTCGGAGGAAATACATTGTATTAGCATTTATTAAGTTCAGTCCATAATTAGAGGATTTGAATTTGTATTTGCTCAAAATATCCATCTAATAAAGCATTTTTTAAATGTAAGTATGCAATTAGAGTGAGTTCAGTTATATTACCTCCTAACTAAATTGGAATGATAAATTATGTTTCCATTTTGCAACATGTATTTTATTTGACTTCATACCAGAGAAAATACATTATGGTCATATCAAAATATTAACCAATTTGAGCATTTATTAAATTTAATTGCATATTTGGAGAGAGTTAAGTTGTATTACCTCTAAATATGAACGATTTTGAAATGATATAATATGGCATTTATTAAATTCAGTCCATAGTTAGAGGAATTGAATTTGTATTTGCTTCAAATATCCATCTAATAAAGCATTTTTTTAAAAATTTAAGTACACAATTAGAGTGAGTTCAGTAATATTACCTCTAATATGTTAACTAAATTGGGATGGTAAATTATGTTTCTATTTTTCCACACATATTTTATTTAACTTTATTATCAGAGGAGTTATATTATGATTATATCAAAATATTCATCAGTTTGAGCATTTATTAAATATGAATTCATATTTGGAGAGAGTTCAGTTCTGTTACCTCTAAATATGAACCATTTTGAAATGATATAATATGTTTGTATTTTGCCTTAAGTAGTTAATTTAACTAAACAAACTGAGCAAATACATTATATGTGCATGTAGTAAATTCAATCCATAATTAGAGGAAAAGAATTTGGATTTCCTCCAAATATTCACCGATTTAAAATTTTCAAAAATGTTTGTATTATGTCATAAATAGTTAGCATTTATTTTTTTGATCATTTTGATATTTTTTTCATATTTTTCTGATGGGTAGATTTAAAGGTATTGATTTTGCAGTTTTATTCATTTTCTGCAAATTGTTTAGACAAATTGGGCCCACTTGTCAGGTTTTTAATGTTTTATGTATTTTTTTCCTTGAAAAAAACACTGATAGGCCGGACCCACGCTGACTCCGCGATGACGTAAGCAGTCGCCGCAGCGGGCACGGCGAGCTCGCCGGCGTCGATCCAGCGCGAGGTAAGACGCGCAGCTAGGCGCATCGGACGCGCGTGGACGCGGGGTGCCCGCAAGCGGCGGCGCCGCTGCTATTTGGTCGCCGGAGCATCGCCGGCGGCAACCAAACGCGGCGGTCGGACAGTGAGCACGGCGGCGTCGATTCCGGCGCGCACGCAGCGTTCCGGCACGCGAAACTCGGTGAGGATGGAGAGGACGCGGCGGCGGAGCTTCCCGTTTGCGTCGATCTGACGGGGAAGTAGAGGAGCGACGGCGATGCGCGTCGGCGTCGGCGGCGGCGGGGAGCTCCGGCTCGCGCGAGAGAGAGAAAGGGGGAGGGGGGCTGTGGGATGTTTTTGCAGGAAAGTCCCTGGAGTTTATGAAATTTACAGATAGGTTCATTTACATGGGAAGGTTTGGGCTGCGGAGTAATTTCTGGCTTCGCGAGGTTGTTTTTTAGAAAATGGCGTGGTGCGCGCGCTGTGAGACCGTCGGATGACGGATCGATGGCGCGGAAACGTCCATGCACTGTAGCTACTGTAGGTGAATAGTTGCGCGGTGACGTGGGCGGCTGAGCGTGCGCTGAAGAGCACGTCTTTTTATATAGATAGATGCGTTACTAGTCCATGATTAGAGGGATGCACCACATCATATAGAAGCTTAGGTTGAGTTTGTCAACATTTTTTTTCTTTTGAAGTATTTGAAGAATAATGTGGTTACTTTGAGGTATTTGGTTTTACCAAAAACTACAGCTTTATATATATGCAATGTATGCATATAGGAAAAAGAGGTTTTTACCAAAAACAACTTGGGTGTTTGGTTTCTCTTGAGTTTGTCATTGCACACTTTTTTTAGTATAAAAAAGAGGTCCAGACGTATTTTTTCTAAAACTGAATTATTGATTGCCTTGCCATGGAGCGTTGACTATCAAGGTACTAATTTATTCACCACCGATGGCCTCTGTCAGGACAATCCAATTTTCATTTCTGTTGTATTTGGCAACTTTTGTAATAATCGTGTGATGTACTCTCTTTAGTCGGTGCACAGACCGTTGACCGGGCAGAAACGTTGACCAGAGGTCATAGAGTAGTAAGCACTATCTGATCTGATCCTATGTACTGTAAGATTTGCGTTGCCTTGTTCGATTCAGTAAAGGCTAATTGGGCACGATCCAAAAATTAAAAAATGCACGGCGTTCGTGTGCGGTGTCCACAAGTCAAATTGTTCAACAGGAGGCAATTCAAACTGCCAGGGGATCTCACTGTACCCACGAAAACGTAGTAGTCCCACATAAAGTAAGTGATACAAATATCAATTAACTCTCCACATAATAACAATAAAAAAGTACTACTACCATATCTTGGTTCAGTTAAGCGAGTCTTTGACGGATAACTAATTTGGTCAAAACCATGGAGGCCGAACTACAGGTAGCCTTTAAAAAAATGTAGAAAAAACATATTTTTGAAGTTTAAAAAAAATCTGAATTTTTTGGATATCGAATTTTTTGGATGTAGACAATGCATTTTCGTGTATTGGCTAAAGCATTGTTAGGAGTACCCTCCTAATGAATGCGGGACAAATATTTGAAAGCCCTGGTCTTACTTCCCAACCTAGAGTAGCTAAGGCCTAGTTTGGCAACAAAGTTTTTCAAAAATCGAAGTATTGTAAAACTGTAGTATTTACATGCCTGGGCAACAATACTTCAGTTTGGAAAAAGAGGTCCAGACCTCTTTTTTCCGTACTTCAAAATTAGTGCAGTTTCTTGAGATACTAAAGTATATAAACCACAATATTTGTTGAACCCAGACGCATTGAA
The DNA here is from genome assembly GCA_947311845.1 of Poa pratensis. Taxonomy (NCBI): domain Eukaryota; kingdom Viridiplantae; phylum Streptophyta; class Magnoliopsida; order Poales; family Poaceae; genus Poa; species Poa pratensis. The sequence goes on from CAMZMU010000044.1 coordinate 22,807,582, forward strand.
GTATTCAATACTTCAGTATTTTAGAAAACTGAAGTATTATCAATATACTTCAAAAAACGTAGTGACCGAACGGGCACTAAGTGTGGAACTTGTACTCTAGCAACGTGCAAAATCTCGAATCGAAATAATTCATATTCTGTGTTACACAAAAATAAAAAATCTAACAGATTTGGAAGAGTTAAATTTTTGCATTGTTCACCACTTTCACATGTCATACTTCTCTCATATTTGCACAAGCCAAAATACATGATATTTCTAGTTGGGATTTTACACGTTGGGTACAGTACTGTCAAGATTCAGCATTTTTCAGATTTTATTTTGAAACTTCAAAAATATGATTTTTATTTTTTTAACTAAAGTGCTCCCTGTAGGGACTCCAGTTGTCCACTCTCCTAATTTGGTTGATATGATGATTTAGTAGAGTATCAGATTTTTGTCATTAGATTGGTAATAAAAAATAATTAATCTACTGCTCCAACAAGGCATTCATCGATTGGTCCATTCATTTCACTCACTCACTGACTCAGGAGAGCAGAGGTGAGGTGAGGTCCCCAGCTCCAGCTGAGCTGATCTCCATCCATCCATGGTGGGGAGGTGGGAGTGAGTGAACAAAAGAGACAGAAAAAATCGAGGTAAAGAAGCACGACAGTGAAAGGCCACATACACGCACACACGCAACGCCACACCACCGCACGCACATACACCCGTCCCCTCCTCCGCTCCCTCTTCCTTATGATCACCACCGGCTCCACCATGTCCTGCAGCCTCGACCACGGCGGCGCCAAGCCAGTCCACGGCAAGTCACCGGAGCCGACCTCCGTGCTCTACAACCGCAGCCCGAGCCCGCCGACCTCCTCCTCACACTCCTCCGCGGCGCCGGAGCCGCCCCCAATCAGCGCCGAGGACTGGGAGGCCGTGCTGCTCTCCGGCGCCGACATGGCCGCTCCGGCCCCCGCCGCCCACAACCAAGACAGCTCCTTCCTCCGCTGGATCATGGACGCCGGGTACGCCGACGGCGACGGGGACGCCTTCGGCTTCAAAGGCCCCGCCTTGTTTGACCCATCCTTCCTAACCCCGCCGCCGCCCCTGCAGCTCCAGCACCAGCACCGGGAGGAGGTCTTCTCGCTTCCTCAGTTCCCGCAGCAGCTCCCGGTCCCGCCGCAGCCGCATCCGCTCCCGATCCCCTCCGCTGTCCGAGAAGAAGATCTCGAGCCTCAGGCGGCGGTGGACGAGCTCCTCGAGGCGGCGCGGCGCGCCGAAGCAGGTGACTCCACTGGCGCGCGCGAGATATTGGCGCGGCTCAATCAACGGCTCCCCTCGCCACCCGCGCCTCCGGGGCACCCTCCCCTCCTCCGCGCCGCCGCGCTCCTCCGGGACGCGCTCCTGCAGCGCCTCCTCCCGCCGGCCGCCGTCTTGCCCGGCTCCGTCCACTCCCCGCTCGATGTCGCGCTCAAGCTCGCCGCGCACAAGGCGCTGGCGGACGCGTCCCCGACCGTCCAGTTCGCCGGCTTCACGTCCACGCAGGCCTTCCTCGACGCGCTCGGCGCCGATGCGCGCCGCGTCCACGTCGTCGACTTCGACGTCGGCTTCGGCGGCCACTGGCCGCCGCTCATGCAGGAGCTCGCGCACCAGTGGCGCCGCTCCGCAGCGCCACCGCCGACCCTGAAGGTCACGGCATTGGTCTCGCCGGGGTCGAGGCACCCCCTGGAGCTTCACCTCACCCAGGAGAGCCTGGCGCGCTTCGCCGCCGAGCTCGGCATCCCGTTCGAGTTCACCGCCGTCGCGTTCGATCCCTTCAGCCCGTCGCCGCCCGTAGGCTTATCGGCGGCGCCCGACGAGACCGTGGCCGTACACGTCACGGTCGGCACAGAGACCTTCGCGCCCACGCCGGCGTCTCTCCGTGTCGTGAAGCAGCTCCGTCCTGCCATTGTCGTGTGCGTCGACCACGGATGCGACCGCGCCGACCTGCCGCTCCCAATCACGCCCTCAACCTCTTGCGGTCGTGCGCCGCACTTGTCGAGTCACTGGACACCGCCGGCGCGTCGCCGGACGTCGTGGCCAAGGTCGAGCAGTTCATTTTGCGGCCCAGGGTCGAGCGCCTAGTCGTCGGCGGCGACAAGCTGCCTCCATGGCGATCAATGTTTGCATCCACCGGATTCACAGCGCTGCAGTTCAGCAATGCGGCGGAGGCCCAGGCCGAGTGTCTCCTCAGGCGCACGGCCAGCCAGGGTTTCCACGTCGAGAAGCGCCAGGCGGCGCTGGCGCTCTGGTGGCAGCGGTCGGAGCTCGTGTCGGTATCGGCGTGGCGGTGCTGATCCTCTTGCTCCGAGCAGCCTGGTACAGCTGTAGTTCATCTTGCCAAACTTGAATCTTTTCAAGTACTAGAAAATCCTTGTTTGTGATTTATACTAGCAATTTGAGGCCTTAACAATCCAAATTGGAAATGCCCAAGAATGTTAACCCCCAAAGCTTCCCCAAGCTTGCGTTTTAATTGTTCATATTGTACTCCTATTTCTCATTGTGTACTGTACCAGTCATATTTCAGACTGATTGAAGTTCAGTTTTGTTCTCTCTTCTTTGTAATAAGGTTTTTCCCAGTGGAAATCAACAAGAAATGTTAAAGCAAAACATAACACAATAGTACCATTATTTCGATCAGTGTACACAGTTCAGTTAAGTCCTGTTGTAATTTGTATACAATCAGTAATAAAGTTTCATTAACCTTTAATCAATGTACACAGATTAATGTAGCTTTCTTTTTTTTGAGCTCAAGGTGGTCGATATCCACCGCTCGAATAGATAGAATAGAATTGACCCAGTTTATAAGGGAAACCGGGATTAATGTAGCTTTCGCTGATGACATTTGGCAAGCAGTAATAAAGTTTCATTCACCATTGATCCCTAAATCTAACCATCAGAGTATGCATCAATCAGCCTGCAACTAAGGTATGCTGATTGATGTGACAATTCTAATGTTATAAGTTTTTTCTCCTTTGCTTTTTTTCTTTTGGAAAAAGACACCAACGATGAACAGTAGATATGAATGTGATGTGCCTTTATTTACAAGGCAGGTCCACGGTACCAGTTTCTTTCACACATCAGGATTTCCATATTGCGCCCTTGTTTTTTCTCCATGAATTATCCTGTCATCATACCTACTGTTAAACAAAGGAAATGTTTCTGTTGAAGCGTCGTCGTCGACTTTCGATAACATATATCTGTTTCTGGGTTATGCTAACCTTGCAACTTCTTTCGTCAGCCATTTTAAGGAACATTTTGGAAAAGGCGTAGACTTGTAGTTAGTAACATCTTTCTTTCAGATGACAAATGAGATGGCGCTATCCCTCTTTCATCTAATCTTTTGCTTTCAGAGTTGCAGTTGCGACATCGATAATTGCTTCGAATACTCTCGCTTTTTTTCAGGCATGTAATCCATAATCTGATAAATATGCAGCCAGATCCACCAGAATCTGAAGGGTTCAGAGCTACAAGTTTCTTCTTTCAAGCAAATCCTTGATCGGCGTATTTCAGCAAAACCTGAAGCTGATTTCAAGCAAATTCTTTCTGGGAAGTCATCACCATTACCTTTCGGTGTCATGATAATACACTTTGTCCTTTGTATTCGTCTGCACAAATGAAGCGCAAGTTCACCTTTGGGTGATTTTCCATGTGAAGTTGAGGGTTTTTGGACACTTATATGTGACACTTTGATTTGTCTTGTTGGCTCTCCTCGTCTTTCACTTTCACTACAGCACCAACAGTCTAGTCTACTAAAAATGCCCACACAGCTGAGGCTTGAGCTATCATTCATGTTCTGCCTTGGAAGGCTTGAGATATTTTAACCAAAACTTCTCTGCTTCAGCTGGGTGTATCGTAGCCAGGCAGTTCCTTAGCAGGCTGTCCTCTCTTGTCTACTCTAAATGTACTAGTAGCAATTATTTCTTATGATGTAGTAGTACTATATTGTGTTTAGGCATGATCATATGGTGTCACATGGGGTTTGCCCCTCATCACATGTACACCTCGGTTTCTTATTTCGCTTGGCCCCTCCACACTCTATCAGGCTGATTTGGATATGTCTCTAGCTATTAGGTGACAATTTCTTCTTCTTTTTGGCTCCACAAACTAGCATTAGAGTTGGTAAGCTTAACCACATGATGCAGCTCAAGTGCACTTGACTTGTATCTTACAATGGTGACCTCAAGTTCATATTATCAGCTTTTTTCTCTCTAATGTGACGTGTCTGCAGAAAAAAAGATTAAAGCATTCTTCCCAACTTAACTGATCCACATAATCAACTCAATCAGCTGACAGGAGTTGGAGGAAAGAGAAAAACATCATATCATGGACCGATCTTTTGTTTTGACTTTTTTGCTTATAGATAGGTATAACCTCTGACAAGACCACTAGCTGCAGTTTCCTGATATTATTGAAGGGAGGCTGAAGATTATGACCCCCAAACTAGCTCTTAGGACCACAAGTGACACCATCTCATCCATAAGGGCTGCACTGTTGAAGCTTGAACAACACCTTAATGATCTGTTAATTCCTCCCAAAAGAAGCATCTCTATATTGCTTCTCAAACCCTGATGCCTTGCAGGTGAGATCACTGCTTTACAGCTTTCTCTTGCTGCATAGGAAAGGTATTTTGCACTGCTCAAGCAAAGTAGGACCCCGGGTAGCTCCAGCTCCACATGAAAGTTCTTCAGACTGTCAAAGTGTTCGTTTTGTTTTTTTACTCTTCTTTGCACCATTACCTTCTTTTCAACATTTTGTATTAGTACTTTGGATGCAATTAATGATAATCCTCTACGCGTGATTACATTAGTAATTTTCAAAACAATGTTGGGTAAAATGGGAAACTATATTAAGAAGAGATCAATTGGCTCTCCAGTCAGTGTCAAAGTAATTCAGCTCAGATCTTAAAATAGGACCAAGACAATGATTGCCAGTAGCCATCACAGGGGTCCATTGATCAAATGATAACCATTCATCAAATGGGAGAGATAAGAAGGGCAACGAATATATGTTCGCAAATTAAAGACCATTTCCCTATCAACGCAAAAGGCGATTACAGGACGCGTAGAGCAACGAATGCCCATTAAAAACGTTGATGGAGACTGCCATTTTCCTATGATGATGACGACGCCATTCGAGCATTTCCAAGGAAGCTTTCACTCCCTGCCTCTCCTTTCCAAGGATGCCTTGTGATCGCAGCCTTTCTTTCTTTATATCCCTCTCTCCTTTCACACCGGGATTTGGCACACTAACAAGTCAAGAATATATGGTGATAAAGTCAACAACATAACTAGGCACCCTACTCCAAACAAATTATTCACTAGTTTGCTAAAATTTGCAGGAACAGAAGGCGGATCATATCACCCCGCGTGAGAATGATGAGGGCAAAGAAACTCTAAAGGGAAAAGGCGTTCTGTTTGAAGATATATTTCAGCATGTCTCTTGATCTCGAGGTCGCAGTGGTCTTTTGGTAGCATTCACCACCTTGGGAGGAGAACAAGATTATCCACTGGCTTAGGGTCTCCTGACCTTGACGTTCAGAGTCCATTGGAGCTTGCCTTCCGGGCGTGGTATATCCTTCGGTAAGCGAAGGGGCAGCTCGAATTCTCCAAGGGATGACAATGGTGACACGAGGTGTAAATTGTCAGGGTGGATGTTAATATTGAGCTGCCTTGCCACCTGTTGGCAAAGTTTGGATGTTACTACCTCCAGTTCAATTTTCCCCCCCCGAATATATAGGAGATGAAAGAGTTGGAAAGGAACCTCAGAAACAATTTCATCCTTCGTTACAGGAGTGCGCAACTCGTTCCCTTCGGAGATGAACCGCCTCAACACCTATCAACATAAAAAAGATCAGCACTTCCACATTATAAACCAAAAATGTACATCTTGAAGGTGGAAAAAAATATGCTGCACCAGAACCCCAAATTTGGTGGAACCATACTAACCAAGAGAGCATTGTCGAGCCGTTTTGCTGCTGCTTGATACTCCTTCAGTTTCTCTTCTGCTTTCTGTTCAAATGATTGAGTTTAGAACTATATGAGTAACATACAAACAAAGTATGTGACTCGGAAACACATACAAGGCCCATAATTCACCAAACTGAGAATTTTAGATAAACTGTAAGAACATGTTTGATCTCGGATTCAGTTACAAAAATGTGGTTTTAAGTGTGCATCGAAGGATCTTTCTACGTACAGCATGGGGAGGACATAACAGATCCGGAGAAAGGCTGTACTCATACGAGAAGACCACATCAACACACTGTGGGTTACAGTAACAAATAAACCTACAAGCACTATCAGGTGAGAGGTAAAAGAAACTTTCCAAGACAAAATGTTCAATATCTCAAATATCAGATGGTTCAAATGGGTTTGAAGCGCGTTACTGACAACAAATCCAACAAAGACAGCTCTGAACTAGATTTGTGTTAAAAAGAGGCTTTCAGAAGCTGAATAGGAGAGGTCAGTTAGACCTCTAATCTATACCGCAGTTCACAAAACAAGAGCTACTGAGCGCAGAACCTACCCGTGCATCATCCTCTTCCTTGGTGACTTCTTTGACAACCACCTCCTCTTCATGTTGGTAAAGCTGGTCAAACACATAAGAAACATGTAAGACTGCATAGTAGTAGTTTACACTGCAAATAACCGCACCACGACTCTTTTAGTAGCGATGAACTGACCAAACCGCAATAACTTCAACACAACTTTCTCATTGAACGGTAGTTATATAGGTAAGGATATTCTACCAAATGGCTAAAATGTAACAACTATTCGAGAACTCGTACAATTCATATATTCATACAGAGCCATAGTTGATTTACAAAAGGCTGAAAAATAATCCTCAAAAGTCAGCAAGACTAAGCTAGTAAGCATGCTTGTGAGCTAGAATTTCCCACATTACATGAATAACTGAGAGCTGCAAGCCTGCAAAGTACTAGTATACACTGCAAAATTCCACGGTGCAACTCTACAAGAAGCATACTTCAGTAGCGATAAATCGGACGAAACACAATAACTTCATACAGTACTTGCACACTGAACAAAAGTAGCATTGAGTTGTATATACCAAAACGCTAGTAAAACGCAACAACTACTCAAAAAATCCTACAATTCATACATTCATGGAGAGGCAAAACTGATTCACGAAACACTGGAAAAGCAAGCCTGAAAAGTCGGTAAAACTACGCTAGTAAGCATGATTGTGAACTGAGATAGAACATTCCAAACTACATGATCGCGGTACATTTTTATTTTAGGCAAGATAGAAGCGAACCTTGGGCTGGCCACGCGTGAGTATGACAAACTTGTCGATGTTTGGGACAGCGAACATCTTGGGCATAAGATGGTTGCGGAAGTGCCCCGGCGCCACCTTCACCTTGTCCCCCGCTTTCCCCAGCTTATCGATCGTCTGAAGTGACCAAGTGAAAGATGTCAAAGGTTAATTTCCCCCACACATCTAAATAGCCCATCAAATGAACGAACGACCATGCCCAACCAAACCAAGACACTAGCTGGAAATGCACAAATGCTCAAGAGTTTTGGTCTAACTGTCACTAAGGTGGCACCAATCTCACTGAATCAAGAACATTGCCTTGAAGCACAAACGCCGAGGGAGATCATGAGTAGAATTTGCGCGTGTTGGTGTAACCACCCCTAAGCGGCTGGCGAAGCGAAGCATCGCGGGTTGAAATCTGATAAATGATGGGGCAGGGGGCGATTACCTTGGTGAGGATGACCTCGAGCTTGCGGTAGCGGAGGCCATGGGCGGAGAAGAGGAAGGGGTTGGCGGCGGCGGCGAGGCCGTGGCGGCGGAGGAGGGAGGCGCGGGCGGCGGCCATGGCGTAGGGTTTAGGGGGAGGAGACGACGGGGAGGGCTTTGCCACGATCGGAGAAACGGCGAGTGTTGGTGCTCTCCGGTCGGACCGGGCCAGCCCAGCCCACTAAGGAATATCGAGAGAAAAAAACATATGTCGTTCTTAAAGAAAATATTTTGCTACCCAAATGATTAGCCTGCTGAGACTGACACGTTACCCCAAAAGGAAAATAAACTTAGGCCACGCCTCAAAAAGGAAAAATCGCATGTTAAACTGGGGCATTAGGGGCCAGGGCACCTCCTCCATTCCAAAATCTCCCAAAATGTCCATTTGGGAGACGCCGACATAACCGAAGCCCCAAGAAAAATGTTCGCGAACTGTTCCCTCCACTATCCCCAAATTAGAGGGAGGGTGGACTTATCCATCTGTCTCACTTGCCACTAACATTAAAGTCTAGTCTTTGTCTCTCCAATACCACACTTCTCTCGAGACCCGACACGGAAGGTGTGAGAACTTTGATTGTTCACAATGGAGAGTAACTTAGACTAGTAACAACTGTAATACTACCTTCACAGTGAGTAGTAACATATGTATAGTGTCATATTTATTAGGTTGTACACTCATCTTACCTATAAATGTGTGATGTTACAGTAACATATTATGTTACCACATCCATCTCTCACCTCATTAATTACCTGCCACATCAGATTTTTTGCCTACGTGACACTGATGTTACTACTTATGTTACTCCCACTATGACTAGTCTTAAGTGTTTGTGATTGTGAGCTCGGAATTTTGCCTTCTCTAAAGGGGAGAATGACTATTTATATACACACCGCCAGTCTCATAGACATGGCTTGATGGAGCTACAGTTTTGTGGCCTCATATATGGAATGGAGGTGTCTGCTACCGCCGCGCTGGTGGACACCTCGCAATCCGGAGCCGGACACGTCATGTCCTTGGAACCGTTGCTTCCGTCAAGGTGGCCTGTGCCACTCCATCGTCGGCCGAATATGGTGGAGCGAGAATTGGCCCGTCCGGTATCCTCATCAGGGCTCGACACCCCGAGGAGAGATTATGTTGGTTCATGTCGCTGTCCTCCGTTACAGTTTACCTGCATGCCTGCTGACGTCCTTGATTATGCTGATATCGAGGCGAGCCCAAGGAGGTCCTTTACTTTGGGACAAATACTTGGAACTGGGAATGTGGATCAGACTCAACCTTATCCTCCTTGTTAGGCCGACTAACAAGGATCTGGTGGTTCCGGCGACCTAATCGAGACCGTCTGACTGATACTGGGTTATTATCAAACCCATCACATGTTCTCTTACACAATGACTATTTTCAAACCAGGTGCAACGTTCCGTCATAAAAAGTTTTAGTGACGCCTCAGGATGGCCAAGCATGTGTGTAATGTATTGTTGAGAGTGTGAGGGGCTATGATATGGCAAGTTAAAACTAAAGAGAGTTTGCACCAGACTATTTGGGTTCTCTTCAATTTAGAAATGCAGTTCTACCATCTGGATGTTTACCTATGGAGTTGACGTTGATCAGATTGGTGAGTACATTTACAGCTTGCACGAGGATGTCTGAGCATCTTTAATTTCAATTTGGAAATGCATTTCTACCATCTAGCTGTTTCAATATGAAGTTCATATGGAGTTGATGCTGATGAGATTGTTGGGCACGTTTGCATGGATGAGTCCACATGCCTTCATGCCAGGCATCTTTTTATGGTGAAGATATTCGGACAGAAATATTTTAGACAACCAAATGCTCTGGACACATGCCAATTCTTGGCCATTGGAAACACAAGAGGTTTTCTTGAAATGTTTAGATGCATCGATTGTAGAAACATAGTTAAATATTTTGGATGACACAAATGAGCTACCAAAACTGGAAGGGGATGAAAGTTAATGCTCTTCACAAATTTCAATTAAAAAAATCAGTATAAGGGCCTCTTTTGATTGAAGGATTTTTATGAGAATATTGGAGTATTTTAATTCATAGGATTTTTTCTAAGAAATTCCTTTAGATTAAACAAATGACACATAAATTTCTATGGATTGCATTCCTACATCCAATCCGATAGGAATTTCAACCATCTACTGCAACCTTTCTTTACACTCATTCACGTAGGATCAAGTCACTTTCCCTATGTTTTTCTGTGTTCCATCCAAATGATCAATTTCTATATTTTTTAATCTGTGATCTAAAGAAAAACCTAAACAGTAGGAGATAATCTATTAGGGAAGCGCTTCGCTTTGCCATGGGATCGATGACTACCCGTTCAAGTACCATGGCGTCTCGAGCAAAGTGCAGTGCTAGAGTAAGCAGGTTGTTGTAGCTGTAGGACTCCGGTCATTCTACTGCCTCCACCCAGATGATCACAGACATCTTGCTTAGTGGAACGTGATGTTCCATCTAAAAAGAGAAAGGAAAAAAATAGACCCCAAGTAAGAACTGAAGAGCCCCTTTTGTTCACATGAATTCTTTGTTCACGGGAATTGAAAAGCATAGGAATAGGAAATAGGAACAAAATCAAAACAGAGAAATCAGTCACAAAGTTGTTTGTTTATACACCACAAGGAAAACACAGAAATTTTCTGTAGACTTGCTAGAAATTCTATCGGATTGTTGTGTAGAAAAGAAATCCATATTTTTTTTGGAGGATTCAATCTTTGAACAACATAGACACCATAGAAAAAAATTCCTATTAATTAGAATCCTACAACCTCCGATCCATATTAATGGTCTCAACTTTAGACTAGATGCATCTGTATCTAGACAATGTTGAGACCATTAATATGGATCGGAGGGAGTATAAAATTCTTTAGAAAATCTTTTGAACCAAAGAGGGCCTGAAAGTTTAAACAAACCCGTTTCTTCGTCTCCTCTGTTCGTCCAACAGCCACCCCGCACGGCCCGTGCTGCGATGCCGCCACCCGCCGGCGTCGACCTCCCGCGCGCCCTCTGCGCCGCCGTCATCAAATCCTCCTTCCGCCCGCACGCCCACCTCCTGGCCGCGGACGCTTCCCTCCTCGCCGCCGTCCTCCGCCGCCTCTCCCCGCTGCCTTCCGCGGCTCTCGCATTCTTCCGCGCCGTGCCGCCACCGCACCCGCTCGACGCCTCCCTCGCCCTCCTCCGCCTCCTCGCGCCGCACCCGCGCCACCACCCGTACGTCCGCTCCTTCCTGCGCGACCTCGCCCTCCGCCACCCGCTCTCCTCCCCGCTCCTCCTCCCCTCCCTCCTCGACGAGCCCCACCTCCCGTGCTGGCTCCTCCTCGCGCTCGCCCAGTCCGCCCGCCCAAACGACGCAGTCCGGGTCTTCGACCAGATGCGCGCGCGTGGCCTGGCACCTGACGCCCACGCCTGCACCGCGCTGCTCACCTCGCTCGCCAGGTCCCGGATGACGGCCACCGCGCGCAAGGTGTTCGACGATATGGTGCGCGTCGGGGTCGCCATGAACACGCACATCTGCAACGCCATGCTGCACGTGTGCCTCAAGGCCAGGGACGCTGCGCGCGCCGAGACGCTAATGACGAGGATGGATGTGGTCGGCGTGCCGCTAGACCGCTTCTCGTTTAACACCGTGATCGCGCTCTACGTCAGGAAGGGGATGCAATACGAGGCCATGTGCGCGCGGGAGCGGATGGGGAGCCAGGGCGTCGAGGCGGACATCGTCACCTGGAACACCGTGATCCATGGGATGTGTAAGGAGGGTAGGATGAAGGAGGCGGCACAGCTCCAGAGGGACATGGTGGTGGCAGGGGTGGAGCCAGACACCGTGACGTACACCACGCTGGTCGACGGGTACTGCCGGGCGGGCCATGTGGAGGAGGCGGTCAGGCTGCGAGGGGAGATGGAGGCAAGGGGGATGCTACCGACTGTCGCGACGTACAATGCGATAATTAGAAAGCTCTGTGAGGATGGCAAGATGAAGGAGGTCAATGCGTTGCTTAACGAGATGGACGAGAGGAAGGTCCAGGCTGACCACGTGACATGCAACACGCTGATCAACTCGTACTCCAAGAAGGGTGACATGGCATCGGCGTGCAAGGTCAAGAGGAGGATGGTGGAGTCAGGGTTGCGGTTGGATCAGTTCACTTACAAAGCTCTCATCCATGGATTCTGCAAGGGCACACAGCTAGATGAAGCCAAAGAAGCCTTGTTTGAGATGATGGGTGCAGGTACTCTATTTGTTTTTTCTTCTCTATGCTTTCAGTCTGAGGTATTTGCTTGCTAACCACCAACCAGTACTTTGAGTTAGAGTGTGTGATCTTATGTCACAAACTCACAGTAGAAAACAATCAGTGTACAGTAAGGCAGTGACTAACTCTTTACAGTACTCCACTGATTATTTGGGTATAGCAGTCTATACTGATGATGTTTGATATTATCGGTATGCAGGATTTTCACCCAACTATAGTGTATTTTCATGGCTCGTCGACGGTTTCTACAAGAAGAAGGACACAGATGCAGTACTACTCATTCCTGATGAACTTATGAAAAGAGGCCTTCCACCAGATAAATCAGTATATAGGTCTCTGATCCGAAGGCTTTGCAAGAAAGGGCTGGTTGATCTTGCACAAAAGGTACTTCACCAAATGCAAGGCAAAGGTTTAGAAGCCGATTGTCTCGTGTATGCTACACTTGCATACGCACAGCTGACTGCAGGAAAGCTGGCTGCTGCTTCGGATACACTGAACGAGATGGCGAAGAAGCAGCTCTCTGTGACACCCCAGATTTACAACTGCATGTGTACTTCTTATGGGGACGAGAAGGAGACATTGAACATGTTCTGGGTTAATGCCATCGAGAGAGGCCTTATTGGGAAGAGTGTGTACAAACTGATGCACGAAGCAAGGCTGAAATCGTCGAAGCCTGCAGTTGAGAACGAGGGACATGCTCCTACTTTAAGGCCGAACATGCCAATGCCTGCAAAATGAGAGCTCGGGGGCTTTATACTTGTCGCAGTTTCATGGAACATTACACATATGTTCCCTTCCCGATTCGTCCATCCTGCGAGAGTACGAAATACACTTTGGTAATTCATGATATCTCTCTTTTCCTTGTTGGTCGATCTCGTGTATTTACTGTATAAATAACTTAAATTGTTTTCAGGTAACTTCTGCATTGTCATCACATCTTGTTGGTGGAAGGTTTTTCCATGTCACACGGCATGCAAAAACAGCTTTTGTGAAAGCCGGATAGGAGTAGGACATGTTCGATACTTGGGTTTTTCTCACAGTAGCAGGTTTTTGATGTAGAGTGGTTTACTCAATTTTGTAACTATGTTCTGAACTCAATAAGCAAAAGAATAGGCGAATAAAATTCAGAATCTTAGGCCACGTTAGGTTTCTTCTGTGCTGGATGGACTCATTCATGTCCCACTTAGGTTAGGATTTTTTTTTTTTGTACAGTTTGCTGTTGCAAAGTGTATGTTATGAGATTGAGGAATCATATTTCCGAATTCGTGTTTGTCTTGCTGGTATTAGATGTCAAACTTCTGTGCCATTTTGCTATCTATTTTTTTCGAGCAATTTTTATTATTTGAAGTTTTGCTATAAGTTTTTTTATAGATTTTTTATTTTTCTATTTTATTAAACATATAAGTGTGGCTTTGGGCCTGTTAACAACTGGGCCAGCCCAGCCCATCTCAGGTGTAGGAAGTAGGATTGACATTGACTGGAGTTACTGAGCTAGTAGCTACACGGAGACGAAGATAAGGTGGTGGCCGGCCATGTCGCGCGCTCACCTCGCGGTAACCATGCCGCTGCTACTAGTCCCAGCTGCTAAAACCCTATCCCTCTCCCACCTCCCACCTCCGCCCTCGCCTGCTCTCTCTCGCCTCCAGCTCCGGCGCGCTACTGCCACTGCCACGGCCGCCGGCGACGATGCGGCGGCGGCGGCGGCGGCGTCCGGCACGACGGCCAGGGAGCGGCGGCTGGCCAAGGTGCGGGAGGAGCGCCGCCGCCGCGAGTACGACCGCGAGCACACCTACCCTGGCTGGGCCAGGTCCGTCGGCCGTCTCCTTCCTGAATCGCTTTGATTTGCACTCTACTGTGTGTGTTGAAATGGACGGATGAACACTTTGCTCAAGTTGGCTAGCTCACCGGTGTGATGCTGCGGTGATTTTTTAGGGTCCTGGAGAACGCCTGCAGGGACGACGAGGAGATGCGCGCCATTCTCGGCGACAGCATTGGGAACCCCGAGCTCATGAAGCAAAGGGTGCGTGCCTGTACAAGTAGTTGAGGTTGTTTGATTGCATGATTGTTCGGGCCTGAAAATGCATTTGCTTTACTGAACTGTTGAATTGTGCGTTCGTGGTCGACAGATTCAAGAAAGGGTGCGCAAGAAGGGCAGGGACGGGTTCAACAGATCCAAGACAGGCTCCGTCGCCGCGTTTAAAGTCAGCTTCCGAGAGTGAGTTGTCACATAGATGACAATCAAACTTATATTATTGTTTTCTGTTTGGAATGCATGATAGTTGAAAGTCTGATGAGACCAGATGATCTGCTTCAGCCGGCAGCAGCATTGCTGAACATTGATTTGCACTTTCCATGTCCATGATTCTGTTGAAATAATTCAAAACAACCTATTCTTTCACGCAGTATTTTCCCTTTTTCAAACTGAGGCGACAGTCTAAATTTGGGTTACTGTAGTGCATAAATAGTTCAACAGCACCTGAACAGTTGATATGATGGTTGTTAACAAAGCAATAGTAAATTTTTCAAGTTCGAAGAAGTTGAGGCTCATGAACACTGATTTTCGCTTATCTTTGTATCATTGCAGCTTCAACCCGTTAAATGCTTTCATTTGGTTTGAACTCTTTGGAGAACCAACTGATCGAGATGTCGACCTTCTTGGCGGAGTAAAGTGACACTGTATATTTATTTCTTCAGATTATCATTATTATAATGCAATTTACCTTTCTTGATGTTATCTGTTCTTCACAGGTAATTCAGGCTTGGTATGTCATGGGAAGGCTAGGAGCTTTCAACTCTTCAAATTTGCAGGTTGGACTTGTTCAATGTTTGGAAGCTGCAATGATTGCATTATGTTTCACTATTCATCTCCAATAGGATTCCTCAACTCATGAAACCAAACCGAAAATAGATAGCCTGAAACTGCATGCATCAGTTCTAAGAGAAGGCGTCTTGTTTGCTTGGAAACAAGAAATATTTCCACATTAGATGTTATGTCTTCTGAATTAAAACTGCATGCACCATTCTGATTGTATTTTCTGAACCAACTTCGACATGGTTTTGCTTGGCAATTAAGTAGTGCTGCAAACTCGACTGACAATCACATAGACCAAGTATCAAATAGGTTCCACCTCTTATAGAAGTGTGACCTATTCTCCATCAACTGGTTACACCATGAGTGTAGCCACTGTATGTTTATCTGTATAAATCTTGCATGTTTCTTCAGCTATTCTGATGAAGCTTGTCATTTTGTCAATGTTTCAGCTGGCCAATTCAATGCTGGACTTTGACCCTTCGTATGATTCTGATGAAGCTTCTGCTGTAATGCCATCATCTTTCCATGGTATCAGTGATGTTGAGTTTCAAGACAGTTGGGGCAGAGTATGGTAAGGATCGGAAACATTCAATAAGTCTGACCCTTGTAAAGGGGTTTATACTATTCTGATAATCATCATCAATTTATTTCAGGGTTGACCTTGGGACTTCAGATTATCTTGGATTGGATGTATTACTGAACTGTCTTACACAGTTAAGCTCAGAGTAAGGCACCTTCCACTGATAATGTACAATACAGTAGTTGTTTTAGCTTGGAAGAAGCATCACCACTGATCCTATGGGGTTGAACTAAAATGAGGAGATAATTGGGCACCTTAACTCTGTAGCATGTAGCTGATCTGAGTTGTGAGACTAAGCGAGACTAATTCTAGAACTAGCTAGCTGTTTGTAGACCTTTTTGAAGGAGTACAAGCATTGCTAACTATGTAGATCCTTATTTATTCATTTATTGTCCTGTCTTCACTGCTAGCAACATCGGTTCATAATACACATTACAAACGCAACAACATAGTTTTCCTGATTTCACCATCATCGTGCACCATACTCACCCAGTCTGTTGATTTGGCAAAAACTGCAGACACTTGGGCATCAAACAAGTGGTTTTCGGCGGCAGAAAATTGGGTGACTGGGAGGAAGGCATGACGAGCTCCGACTATGGTTACAAGCACTTCAAAATATGAGAACCATCAAGTGACATGCGGCTCGGTTCCATCATGTAGTCGATTGAAAGACACTGACAGGAGCCTCCGAGGGGTCACCCAACCCATAAATGGGAGAAATTTTGGTTGGCGTTTAGGACCGAGTCAGGAAATAGTCTAGGGCTGGCTGGATTTGTGTTCCTCTTGTATGTAAATAATTTCCTTGTAGTATTGTATGCGTTAGGATAAATCTTGACCAACATTCCACGAAGAACATTTCAAATACAAAATGCCTTTAGTCTAACTCCTTACCTGAATGATCTTTGTGAACACGGAGTTTCTTTGAACAATCAAGGCTCCTTACAACAACCATTGGAGGACTGAGAGGAGGATGTAGGAAACAACACGCAGAAGAGGAGGGGAATTTTTGCCAAGCTGACCGGGGCTTACCTCCCCGCTTGTCGGTGAAGGAACTTCTAGCAAGGGACAGCTCAAAGGGGGAAATTGTGGAAAGAGCGAGAGGGGCAGATATTGGGCGTCTCTTCGCATCGAATGAGCCTAGCTCCTTGGAAGGGTCGATTAAGGCGTTCCTAGTGGGCCTGGATGAGATGGCGGAGAGGTGCTTTAAGAACCACGCTGGCCTGACCCAAGCCCAACCTTTCGTGTAGTGGTCCAAACGCATGATTTTTTGCATCCTCGGGACTAGTTGGCCTCTATGCGAGCAACAAAATACGCCCTCGTGTTAATTTGTAAAAAAAAAAATCACCTAGCTTTTACACGTATAGCCTTCGGCACATTCTGTTATGCCATTTCTATTAAGTAGATACTCCGTAGATGGTATGCCATTTCTTGCTAACGGTCGATACGAGAGATGGCATTGTCAATGAGATCATTGGGCATGCCACCATCGACCACCAGCTCAGGCGATGGCACCACGTTCTTGACACCGGCACCAGGTTGTCAGAGGTGCCTTGTTGAATTCAAACGGACCTGTCACCATGCAGGAATCAGATGGCTGGTTTCTTTGTATGACAAGCCAAGCTTGAGAGCTTGACTAAACTTACAAATAGTAACGAACTAGGATAGTAATATTCAAGTCAAACAGCCTCAACTTCACAAAGAAACTCAGAATAGACTACCAGCGTTAATAATTTGTCAAAAATTTCCAAGCTACATCTCATGCATGATCCATCACGATTGCAAATTATATCTGGAGAAACACCATCCACAGAGAATCTTAAGCATGGCTACAATGGACCGAAGCAATATCGAGCTGCAATGGTATGCTTGTTTGCAACTTCGTGAGTCCATCAGCTCGCTGTCGCTGCTTCATTGCTGTCTTTACCGCTTCTCTTCCGCTTCCTAACCCTCTTCCTCTTCGCCTCACCATCAGACTTATTATCCTGCAGGACATGTGTTCAGGTCAGTGAGTCATCGCGCTCCTCAATAAGTGGATATAACAGAAATCATGTGCTAAGCCCAAAAAATTGAAGTGGTGCGCCTCACTTCCAAAGTGCCTAACCAAGAATAATTTCATATCAGGGACATTAAAATTGAGACAACTACGAAGCCTCTTACGCCATCAACACTTTTTGCCGTTGGATTGGATGTTTTGGTCGTTCCTGGTCGTCCGATGTGCTTATTCTTCCGCCTGTACCGAGTGTCCCTAGGGGCCGCTGCTCCAGAAAACAAATCGGAGGTCTCCCATTCGATCCGGGACGGACGGTCTTGATGTTGCCACCTGTGCATCAACAAAATCAGCGGCGACTCGCGCAACGCCCACCTCCCACTCCCCGCACCCATCTCTATCTCGGCTAGGGCGAAACCTAGATGCGCCGCGATGCTGCCGTCCTCGCCGCGGCGCGCGAGTGACAAATAGAGAGCGAGAGAGAATAGGGAAAGTCCCCCGTCGCAGTCGTCCTAGCCTCCTAGGACCGCCCGTGATCTAGCCGGACGGGTTGACGACCCCCATCCACCGGCAGCCGTAGCGCACACGACAGCGTGACAACTTCGAGCAGAGCGATTACGGCTACGTCCGGATGGTATGTCTCCTCATACGCCTCCTTCACTGGATGGATCACGAAGTGTGCACTCTGCGTGTCTTAGTGTTATCCTGTGTCCTGGGTATTCCTTGATGTGCGTAGTGTGTGCGCTCTGCTCACTTTGTATCTTACTACCCAGAAGCGAGTCATTGACTCATTGTGGTGATTGTCTGATTGAGCAAGTTAGGCATAACCAATTTGACGAGTGGTAGCTGAGTACAGCTCTATCCTGTTCCAGCAATTATGTGCTCATCACGGCCCATCATATATTAATGCAGATCAATGGCCGGACTTCTTTTCGTATTTTCTTTTTCAGGGAGTGCAGTCACACACATATGTTCATGTCCGTAGATCAAATGGAGTTGCTGGCCAGTCAAGCACCAAGTTGGTCGGTCAGACTGATCAAATGATCATACAATTTAGTCAAGTTAATTATGCAATGTCCTGTAAAGAACACCTATCTGGTTTCTGTTAATAGAAATCGGGGAACCCCCTTAATTTCAAAAAAAAAAAAAATTTATGCACCCCCCTTCTTTTCCTATTAATTGTGGAGTTTTCTTTTCTTATTGAAATTAAGAGACCAGAAAACGTTTTTGTCAGTAGATTAAACGGAATATACTTGGATGAGCATCTTTTTCTGCTCATCCCATTGCGACAGCAACTAATCCAGACGTTTCTGGTGGATTACACGATTGTCCTACAGCGAACGGCGGCTTGCTTTTGAGAGATGCATGCCCAAATTTCCTCTACTACTGAAGAATGCATGAACCAATTGGTCAGAAATTGAGTTATATTTTCAGTGTTTTAATCTAAACCAACCTACGGTAATGCTAATACCTCCTCTTTACAGTGTTGCAGGATGCGCTATACGGATGTTAAAGTAACACTAAACAGGTATGCTTGCCGTCTGCAGACGCTTAATTCTTAGGTGAGATGAATTGTTAATTTTCTATTAGCTGAACAATATAGTATTATAAGGTTTGTTGTAGGTGTGTTAGTTTTTGAGAGATGGTGTGATAAATTTTCTAGACATTGATTGTGTTGAATGATCAAAACAGCAAATTACTTTCCTAGCAATCTTTCCATGAAACAGGATGACTATGCTCAGCAAGGTTCTCAACTTAACCAAAATCGATATAGTTGTTTCTTCTTGCATCTGGAGAAAATGGATACACTATACGATCGGGCTGGTCTATAAGCTATGTGCCTATGTATTTACTTATTTACTAGCAGCATGAATGATCAAGTAGAACATTATTTGGCTAATTTGGGGTGAACAAATAATGTGTTGTTTTCTTCCATTTTCCTGGATGATCGGTTATCGCAGTCCTTACAAGGTCAATCGAACCACAATTTCAAATATATCATAAGGTAAAGCATCGTTAACAATAATAACAGCATTATTCAGCTTTTTTCTCCGTTGTACTGTGGTGCTTAGTGATTCAATTTTTGGCCCAACTCCATGGTAATCACAATCTCTCGTATTGTGGCACTGGCACGCTTTGACACTTGCTGGTCACGACTGTTGTGCTGACAATGATATAACAATATCAGTTAGAGATTTTACATATTGTGAATTTAATTTCCGGCTAATGGTATTATGCTTACAGTAGCCAATATTTCTTCCTTATTCAGGTGTACATTTGTCATATTTTGCAGACAAATATCTTGCTGGATGAAGAGATGTTGCAACACTGAATAGAAGACGACCATGAATTGTAACCAGTAGACTACTTGTACTTTCTAAGATCACCATGTACACCAGCATGTTGTAAGTTCACGTCTACAGAAGAGTTAACTTTAGCTCTTTCATTACTATAACAAATCTCTATATATGTCAGCTTACGCAAATTTAATTCCATATTTGTGACCATATTTACGATAAATTCCTATAATTTTATTGTCAAAATGGACGGGCGCGGCAACGCGCGCCATCATGATCTAGTGATATCTTATCATCTCACTCTTAGTAAGAAAAGTCTGGAACTTCCCAGTCCGGACTTGCTTTTACAACATGGCAACAGATGCGTATAATGAGCATGTCATGGGTATTACATACAGCTTACAGATGTAAACCGACAATGATATATAGCGATGATTACCTGATTTTCACCAGCTGATGGTTGGGGCTTTGGTTTCTTTTTCTTGCAGGAGAGTGGGTTCGGGCCCTACAGAAAGACACACATCAGCATTTCGTACATAAAGTGTGGATACAGTTAGGAATTAAAAATGTTAATGGTGCTAACTTGATCAAATAAAATACATGATCATACAACAAATATCCCAAAAAAAGAAATAGCAGCAAATGTAACCTTTGCTCTGTTCCTTTTAAACTTGCTTTTCTCTGCCACTTCAGGTGCATCGCCAGATGCCTTCCCTTCTGATGATGCCTTCAATAGCTTCTTAAATTCTGATTTCTCCATATGTATACGCTTCTCTTCATCTATTTGAGCAAACTTACGCTGATGCACTGAGGGTTGCTCAATAAACAAGGAGTTCTTCAGGCCATATATCACAGGAACACCAGGAATCTACATCCAAGCAAAATAATAATAATATAAGCACATTATTGCAGATGTTTTGAACATGGTTTAATACATTCTAAATTCGGCCATTTTGGTTCAGTTAGATGTTATGAGATTTATAAAATATAAAGGTAGAATGTTATAGCGGGCGAATCTTCATACCCCCCGTAGTTTTTCCCGGAGATCAGAATCCTGGGTGGCGACAAAGTAGTGCTCTGGATTCTTATCACCAATCAGCGACATAATACAATCCACTGCACTAACCACTTTGTCATGCTCGCAACTGACGACACCGGCAAAGTCCACAGAACAAACAATCATCAGTACCTCTGCCTCGAGCTCATCGAGTCATAGAACGTTAATAAATATCCTCACTGAATGTATTAGTACTGCAATAGTGACTATAATCAAACTGATATAAACAAACCAACGTGATCCGAATCGAATCGAGTAGGTGATATAATCAGGGAATGACACAAAACTAACCAGTGCTAATTTACAGATACAGGTATAGCAGGGATGTGTGGAGCAATAATCATCAACTCATACCGCATCCAGGTTTTCAGATAGCGCAAAACCAAATTGGCTCTAATTCTGTCAGGTAACTAGCATGCCAGGACGAAGTGATTCACATTTGAAATTCCGTCAACGTCCAAATGCATACATAGATTAGAGTGGTGAGAAGAGGAGAGGAGGAGTGGGGGACCTGGCGGTTTCGAGGAGCTGGGCGGCGTCGAAGTCCTCGGCGTAGGACTTGCCGAGGCGCCTCAGCTCGGCGCGGACGCACTTGGAGGTGAAGAGCGGGGTGGACCTGGTCGCTGAGAGGAGCTCGCGGAGGGCGTCGTCGGCGGGGAGGAGGCGGTGGACGAGGAGGTGGTGGACGAAGGTGCCGTCGACGAGCACCTTGTAGGGCTCGCGGAAGCCGAAGCAGGTCGAGTAGAACTTGACCGCCCTCCGGTGCCTCGACCGCCTCTTCACCCTCATCGCGGACGGACGGACGGAAGCAAGGCGGCGGCGGCGGTGGCGGCCGGAGGTGTGGCGTGTCAAGTGGAGAGGCGGCGTCGCGGGGCAGGCCGGCAGGGAGAGAGCTAGGGATATCGCTCGGTATAGCCGCTCGGGCCTCAGCAGAAACGCGCGCGGCCCAAAAATGGCCCAGCTGGTTTACTCGCGATTTTGCTAGAGATGGCGTCCTCCTTTCGTTTCGTTAATTCGTACTCTCTTTGTTTCACTTATTATGTTTCTGTATTTTTTTACCTAAAAAAGTTTCTATTTTTTTCATCTATTTTTTTTTGTTTCTGTGTTTCCTAAAACAAAATTATGTTTTTATTTCTTTTTCTTCTTTTCTTCAATTTAGTTTTCTTATGGGTTCTCTGTTAATCTATTTTTTAGTTTATGATTTCTATTTTTTTGCTTCATTTATTCTAATAAATGTTTTTCTTAGTCGTTATTTGATCTAGCCTTTAGAAGTAGGTCTGATTTTGTTTTTTTCGCTCATAGTAGGGACGTTTTTTTTAGAGAAATTGAATTTATTTAATTCATTATTATTTTTTTGTTTCGTCTATAGTGCAGTTTATTCCATGTTTGCTAAAATCTTGTTTCACTTAGCCCAAAACTATTCTCCGCTATTAGTAGTCATTTGTTTCTCATGTGCTTATGGTTTGTTCCGCTTGGTCTAAATTTGTGTTCCTATTATACTCGTGATTTGTTCCATGTGCTTTCCCATTTATGGTATGAATTTTATAAAGTTGGCAGGTGTTATTTGTTCTTTAGGCACTAAAACTTTGGTCTATCTGATATGAATTAAATCGCGATTTGTTCCAATACTGGTAGTAATGATTTATTCTCATGCCTCTTTTTTTATTTCATGTCCACTTTTGTGTTTTCCTTTTTTTTTTCTTAGGCTAAAATTACGTTTCATTGGCGATCATTATTTGTTCCGTTATTCTCTCAGTGATTCAGTCGTTTATGTCATTGATTCAGTCTTCATTGTCTCATTGATTATGTTATTTATCTAATTGATTCATTCTTTATCTCAGTGATTCAGTCATTTTTGTTAGTGTTTCAATGTTACAGTCTGTATCTCTCTATCTCAGTCAGTCAATGTTTGTCTCAGTTATTTTAGATTTTTTGCTGGGGTATAGGTGGTCAACATGGGTAACCATGCCTATCCAACACAAGCTTTATTTGGATAGCCGGTCCCAAGCCCGATAAAAAGGAGGAGGGAGCACTGTTTAATGTTTTCCTTTTGTTATGTAACTTGCGTGTATATATATGTCCACAACCCTCTCCAAGTAACACACCTCCTTCTTGTTTGTTTCATATTTTCTCTCATCACATCTTCACTGTAGAAGGGGAGTGAGGAGGTGCAGTCCTCTCTTTTTTCTGTGTAGCAGAGGTGTAGTGGATATTTGTTAGTTAGTTAGTCAGTCTATACCATTTTCCATGTCCATGCATTCTTTTGACATGTGCTTTTGTTTGTGCAAAAACTTTTTGTATATGCCTTCTGGTAGGTGTGGATCAACCGGGGGTCACTGCAATACATATTTCAGTTTCGGTAGCCCATTCTATGTGTATCTTACTAGGGATTTCGAGAATTTTTGTGTAAGTTCAATGACTTTTTCTTTGGCGTCCATTTAATTCATTCTTTGTATCTTTGTATCTTGTCATACATGTCCTTATTTCATTTCAATCTTGTTTTTTATTCCCGCAGACTGTGCCACACAATGTAAAAAAAAAATCAATGCGAGAACTGGGGATTTTATAGAAGTCATAACTCTAGATGGGCATCAGTATTACTTTGATATCGACAAAAAACCATGGTACACATGACTATGTGGAAGGTAGTACAAGACCTTCATTGCTGATTATACCTTGAACATTGGTGATAAAGTTCATCACCAATGTTCAAGGCATAATCAGCAATGAAGGTCTTGTACTACCTTCGACACAGCCGTGTGTACCATGGTTTCTTGTCGATATCAAAGTAATACTGATGCCCATCTCGAGTCATGAATTTTATAAAATCCCTAGTTCCCACATTGAACTTTTTTGTAACATTGCATGGCACAGTCTACGGGAATAAAAAAAGAAGATTGAAATAAAATAAGGAAATGTATGACACGATAAAAAGATACAAAGAATGAATCAAAAGGATGCCAAAGAAAAAATCATTGAACTTACACAAAATTTCTCGAAATCCCTAGTACGGTACACATAGAATGAGCTACCGAAACTGAAACATGTATTGCATTGACCCCCGGTTGATCCACACCTACCACAAGCCATCTTCAAAAAGTTTTTGCACAAACAAAAGCACCTGTCAAAAGAATGCATGGACATGGAAAATGGTATTGAATGACAAACTAACTAACTAACAAACATGCACTACACCCTTCTACACAGAAAAAAGAGAGGACTGCACCTCCTCACCCCCCTTCTATAGTGAAGATATGATGAGAGAAAATATGAAACAAACAAGAAGGAGGTGTGTTACTTGGAGAGGGCTGTGGCCATATATATACACGCAAGTTACATAACAAAAGGAAAGCATTAAATAGTTGTCCCTCCTCCTTTTTACCGGGCTTGGGACCGGCTATCCAAATAAAGCTTGTGTTAGATAGGCAGGGTTACCCATGTTGACCCCCTATACCCCATCAAAAAAATCTAAACTATAAGTCTATAACTAAGACAAACATTGACTGACTGAGACATAGAGAATATTTATGGTATAAACCTTTGTTTCTCCACTGGCCTAGAATTGTTAGGTGGTAATTGAATATTTATTCCACTTGGTGTACACTTTTATTCCTCTATTAGCCAAGATTGTTCCTATATTTTGTTACCCTTATCATAATTTCTATTTCATTTGTATAGTCATGATTTGTTCCACAAGCACAAAATCTTGTTTCACTTGGTATAATTTTTTTCTGCTCGTAATCATCGCCTTATTTGTACCGCTTAACCTAGAAAACCCGGACTTGCTTAATAGCCAATCTCGCTTCTTGAGAGTGCGTGACATAGCAAAACGAGCAAGAAGCTGGGCCACGCCCAGGAGACCCGTCTTGGCAAACTCTTGGCTCTCTCCATATTCATCTTCACATTGCCAAATTCTGAAAATCACAGTACAGCTATAAACAGGCAGACACTTAACAAGTGTCTCACTGTCGACAGATACTTCACCTACCATTGAAAAAATAATCCACATGGTCAGAATACAAAACCGTGGCGCCTTGCGATACTTCTTATCTCAGATTTGGCAGAAACCGGCACACAAGTCAACGAATATTCCACCAGCCATGTAATTTCGGAAAAGAATTGCATTTGCTGTTTGCCAAGAATAAGTTAAACAGTCTGTGCTGACCCTGCTCTGTCTGCTCTTGGTCTCCATCCCTCATCCCCGAGGTTAAACACCGCCAAACCAAATGGCGGGGAAAAAAATGAGACGTGGTTATTCTGTGATCTTTATTAATGAGAGCCCTATAAAGAAAAAATCGCTCCCATCGTCCTCATTTACAGCAGAAAGAAAATAGCCCCTACAGCAACATGGTCTTCGGGTTCTCGAGGTAGCCCTTGAATGTTTTCAGCCATTCCGCGCCAATGGCACCTGAGAAACGGA
The DNA here is from genome assembly GCA_947311845.1 of Poa pratensis. Lineage (NCBI taxonomy): Eukaryota > Viridiplantae > Streptophyta > Magnoliopsida > Poales > Poaceae > Poa > Poa pratensis. The sequence continues at coordinate 22,832,783 of CAMZMU010000044.1, forward strand.
AGAGTGGTAATCAGAGAAAAACCTTTGCCGTGCATACGAATGAGAAGCATCATCCACTGATTCAGAGTTGACAGGAAAAGAAAAGTACCATCGATAACCCGGTGGTCGCAGCTTAGCGTGGCTGACATGAAGGACCCGACTTCGAACTGGCCCTCGGCTCCAGGGATCACCCTCTTCTCAGCTGCTCCAAAGAAATTTCCAGCCATATGTTAGCTTGGTAAGTAACAGAGTTGTTCCGATAAGGACTATCAACTATTCGGCGACATATTACCAGAGCCAATCGCCAAAATTGCTGATTGGGGAGGATTTACGATGGCACAGAATTGCTTAATCCCGAAAGGACCTCCCAAATTTGAGACAGTGAAAGTGCCGCCCTGCAAAGCACAGCATCATCAAAACTGTCAACGACAAATACTATTGAATACAGCCAAGTTTAAATTCAGTCGATAGTCCACACCTCCTGATCTGCTGGTTTTAGACGGTTATCCCTTGCTCTTAGAGCCAACTGCTTCACCTCATCGGCAATAGTAGCCAATCCTTTCTTGTCTGCGTCCTGTGCAAATAGTATCCACGTTAAAGGAGCAGATGGCATAAAAATAGCATGATCAATTTAGTACCAAATCAAACAACCTACCTTAACTACTGGAACAAACAAACCCTGCTCAGTTTGTACAGCAACGTTAATGTTCACATTGTGATACCTGCGAGAAAAATAGATGAAAATGCATCACATTCTGAGTAAAGAATGAACCTCCCAGTTTAATTGGTCTATTTTCCATATCTTACTGGCGAATATAATCGTTCATCCAGGAACTGTTACACGCGGGAACCTTACGAAGAGACAATGCTGCAGCCTGCATATTGAGCAACAATCAGTTCAACACTGTAGCATGGAGGCATACAAGCAACTGAGAATTGCATGAAGAACCCAAGATAAACTTATTCGGCATACATTTCCTATAGCTCAGGTAAACTAACGCATTGCCTGTACACTCCCCAAGTCTGCACTCGATTATTACTAGGAAAAGGAGCCTCAGAAACCACCATACATCAAAACTTACCTTAATAACAAGATCATTTATAGATATCTTCTTCCCACCAGAGGCCTCCTGCAGAGGGTTCAACTCGCTCCGCAATCTGAATAGAAAAAAATAATTAATGGATCTTCCATCTAAGAAGCCTTCCAGCAGAATAATGGCGCAAATAAAATATAGGGCTAAATATCCGAAACAATGGTTGAGCAAATTATCTATCTAATTCACACAAAAATGGGTATGTGTAAGATAAAAAAGTAAATGTTTGAAAAATTACATACTTCATAAGATTGTCAACACGACTCTCAACTGTCAGATAGTAGTGAGGAATGGTCTGCTTAGATTGCAGCAAGCGGTTTGCAGTGACCTGAGCAAAATAAAAATTAGAAGCTATCAATACAAGTAGAGCGCACCATAAGCAACAAGTATGTTCGAACAACTCCAAGTTCGAAGAATCTCATGGCACTGATCTTACCTTCCTTATTTGTGTATTCGGAAGATCCACATAGCCTAGTCCTGGAGCTGCTGCAGCTTCTTTCTTCGCACCCTTGTCTACAGAAGCTTCGTCAAGCATAAGTACAAGTTCATTAGTCGATGTAACGTAAGTTCTACTTGCTAACTAAACTGATAAATGTTTATTTAAATTAAAAACTTCAAACACTTCTTTCGACCATCCACTAAGTTTCCTAGAAATGAGTGGTGGTGAGTGAAAAGATGAGGATGGAGAAAAAAGTGCTAAATTTTCATGTCATCAAAAGTTGTGTGTACCATAACCACAACCCCACCCCCTAAGTTAACATCATTCATGACTAATCATGCTCTGTTTTTGTGGGAGTGATTTTGTTTTCCATTGGCAGAGACTAAAATAAACAGAAGAGAGCATACACAAGTAATCCTCAATGTCTGCCTTCAAAATACGCCCATCTGGACCAGTACCTTTTAAGCTTGAAAGCGGTACCTGTTCACAAATTTGAAGGTCAAAAACTGCATTCCCTCATAAACTGCCTGGATAGCTGAAACGTAAGCTACTTACGTTGTTGTCTTCTGCCAATTTTCTAGCAACAGGACTGGAGAATAAGCGATCCCCTGACTCTTCAGTCTTTGTAGCCTTTGGCTCGGGAGCCTTGGACAGTTCTTTCTTCTCCTCTTTTGGTTCTGCGGGCTCTGATTGGGGTTTCGATTCAGCTGGAGCTGCAGCTGAAGCAGAAGACGAAGCCTTGTAATCCTTAAATTTCTCAATGTCCCCCTCCTCTTCCACAGTTATGCAAATAATCTAGTTCACAAATAAACATATGGGCATTAGTAACAAGCCAATAACTATGTCATGAAAGGTGGCAAAAAGAAGTGTCTCCATATATCATATATGTACCTCGCCAACTTTGATCTCTTTTGCGCCATCTCCACAAACAATTTTAGCAAGATAGCCTTCCTCCATGCATTCCATCTCCACGGTAGCTTTATCCTAGTCACCACATGTGCTTGACAATTATCTCACTGCACAAGTCGTGTCCTGGGTGTACATGGAAAGAAACAATACTTACGGTCTCCACTTCGCAAAGAACTTCACCAGGTGAAACTTTGTCTCCTTCCTTCTTCACCCACCTTGCAATATTTCCCTACAGGCCATTAAAAAGTTTTTTATACCATATAGACAATCGTCGTGCTTTATTTTCTGTCATTATTCTTTTATTTCTAATTTTGAGTAAATTACCTCAGTCATAGTAGGTGAGAGAGAAGGCATCCCGATTTCCTCATGCGCTGGCAAATCTGCAACAGTGTATAACTTTGTTAAGCGCTTTATGAAGATATCAACTTGTCTGTACCATCTCATAACTCAAAGTTTGATACCATTAGGCAGCATGACTAAGAGAGGAAGATACCTGCACCACTCGAAAACTGTCTTGCCAAAACTACCTGCCCACTGATAAATAGCAACAAACAGTCAAAACAGGGTTACAACTATAATGAACTAGCACATAATACATGGACATGGAAGGGGAAAAAACAGACAAAAGTACATACCATGAGAACAAGCTATTGACCCCAGTAGCAGCGATTGGCATTCGCTTGGAACTGTAGCTTCCCCTTGCATCTCGTGCTGATACCTGCGAAAAAATAGATGGGACAGCCAACTGAAGTCAGAATAAAGAACTAGGCGTCCAATTAAAGAAGTAAGATTTTAATTACAACTGCATGACCTTGAAGGTATGAAGACCTTTTCCAGACTGCCCGTCTTGGAACATGCTTGAGCTTCCAACTTTTCTCCCGTACTCCCCATGAACACTAGAACTTGAGACAGCTGCAGCAGGGCAAGACCAGTAAATTTTATTTTAACGATAAGCAAGCCAGTGAGATAGGAAATTATCGTTTCACACACTAAAACCAAAATAATGTGTTGCACTCTATGGAAGGTTCATAAAAAAAGGCAATCTGTAATTCTGTATACATTGGATTATAACTAGTGAGAGCGGGCTTCCCTTTTAGAAGAGCTAGTGAGGCGAGTAGTACGGTAACTAATTGTATTTCTATTGCCAACATCTCAGTTGTTTGAAAAAAAACGAAATGGATATTCAGTTCATATCACATTTAGAAGGGCAGAAGATTTGTTAAGCAACTACTCCGTTTTACAGGTGATAAGTCAATAGTAAACTAGCCCCCTTTTATAACGCTTAGACAGAAAATTTCATCAGATTGCACCCCTCCATGTTCTACTTCAAGATCCGCCATTACTGTCAGAGGTAGAGCTCTCCTGTGGCAAGTGGGTAACTGTTTGTTATGGCTGTTATACCGTAGCAGGGTACTAAAACTCTGAGCCCTATTCCACCAGCATTGATGACAGTAGGCTGGTACGGTACTGAACCATAAGCACAAAACATTTGCATTCTTTCTTGTACAATACTACGACTAGGTAGTGAGGTGTAATTAACGCTGGCATACCATGAGTACTGAACTGATAAAACGTCCATTGGGACTCGGGCAGCATATCAAGCTAGGTTTAACCGAAGAGTTCCATTTTTTTTCACAAGAACAGTTTATCAAGATGCCACAGGAATACAGATAGAGAGAGAGAGAAGCACTTACTGTCTTCCTTCACAGCAGTGGAGCAGGCAGTGGCAGAGAAGTGCCGAGCGATGCTCCCACGCTCGCAATCCAGGACACCGTGCACTCTTTGCAACTGCATAAGTGAAATACGTGCAACTATGAGCATACGAAAACAATACATGTGACGGGGGCGAATCTATCTACTTAAAGTGACGGAGAGTAATCAGCAAGTTACAAACCACACCAGCCATCGAACATCGCCAAGCAATCCACTCGGGAGTTGCGATGTAATTTCACTACAGGGTTCATCGAACATCGAACAAAACCCATGATTTACATTGATCGCCGCAACCTATTGGTCCACATCTACTTCTCCTCCGCGAGGACTTAAAATTCAGGACAAGGAGTCAAAAGGACCTCTCCACGCTAATTCGTCGCCAAGAAGGCGTAAGGCTTGTCCGATCAATCTGCCATAATTTTGCTGCTAGGCCGTGTCTATTCGCTGGGTGCTATTTCAAGCCATAGTTCGAATCGTACGAGATGGGAGGCGGATTGGGGGTAGGCGGGACCAGATCACCAGAGCGATTCCAGCAAAGTGGGAGGCGCTGCCGACGACAAAGGGAGGAAGGGAGGGGTACCTTGCGGGAGTGGCGTAGGAGGAGCGCCATGGTGGGCGCCGGCGACGGCGACGGAATTGGCGGAGATCGGAAGCCTTTCCGGGTCCTCGCCGATGGAGAAAAAGGAATGAACCGCGAGGATGGGAGGAGGAAGCGGTTGGTGCGCTGTTCAGGGTCAGGGCCTCAGGGGCCTGCTCATTTTGTTCATACGTGATTTTTTAGGGGTATATTTGGTTAGTCGCCACATCATCAAAATAAAATACTCACCCTGTTGCCAACATCATGAACGACAACAACAACAATAACAATAACAACAACAGTGTTTATGTGAATACATTAGATTATAGCGTGTTCGGTGTTCTTTTTGAGTGAAATGTGAGGATCCAATTGCACCGCAAAGATAGTTTGATGTTTCTGATACGTCTCCAACGTATCCATAATTTCTGCTGTTCCATGCTTATATTATACCATTTTCTACATGTTTTATATACACCTCGTATCACTTTTATGCATTTTCTGGGACTAACCTATTAACAAGATGCCACAGTGCCAGTTCCCTGTTTTCTGCTGTTTTTTGTTTCAGAAAGTTACTTCTGGAAATATTCTCGGAATTGCACGAAACAAAAGGACAGGTCCCTATTTTTCCAGCACGTACACGGAGTCCGAAGGAGAGACGAAGACTCGCCACGAGGTGGCCAAACCACATGGTGGCGCGGCAGGGGGGCCCACCGCGCCAGCCTATGGTTTGGGCCCCTCGGGGGTCCGCCGACATCGCCCCTTCGCCTATTTATTCCCCGAGACGAGAAAACCCTAAAACACCGAGCCTTTCATCCAGAACATATTCGTTGCCGCCGCCGTCGTCAACCCTAACTCGGGGGGTTCCTGAAGCTCTTCCCGGCACCCTGCCGGAGAGGGGAATCATCACCGGAGGGCTCTACATCGCCATGCCCGCCTCCGGAGTGATGCGTGAGTAGTTCATCCTTGGACTATGGGTCCATAGCAGTCGCTAGATGGTTGTCTTCTCCACTTGTGCCATCATGTTTAGATCTTGTGAGCTGCCTATCATGATCAAGATCATCTTATTGTAATGCTACATGTTGTGTTTGCTGGGATCTGACTTATATTGATACCTATGTGGAGCTGAATATTATATTATCATGTCTATGTCATTTGTGATCTTGCATGCTCTCCGTTACTTGTTGAAGCCTTGGCCACGTGAATACTTGTAACTCCAAGAGGGGGTATTTATGCATGATAGTTGGGTTCAACCTCTATTTAACCTGGGATAGTGACAGCAAGTTCTAAGGTTGTAGATGTGTTGTTGCCACTAGGGGTAAAACAGCAATGCTTTATTCAAGGATGAATGTATTGTTTACATTACGCACATTACTTAATGCAATTGTTTGTTGCTTGCAACTTAATACTGGAAGGGGTACGGATGTTAACCGGAAAGTGGACTATTTAGGCATAGATGCATGCTGGATAGCGGTCTATGTACTTTGTCGTAATGCCCAAATGAATCTCATAGTAGACACCACAGCTCACACATGCATGTTATATGCATTTATCAATTGTCAATTGCTCAGCTGTAATTTGTTTACCCAGCATGTTAGTTATCTTATTGGAGAGACACCACTAGTGAATTGTGGACCCCGGTCCATTCTTTTACATCTGAAATACAATCTACTGCAATCATTGTTCTCTACTGTTTTATGCAAACAAACATCATTTTCCATTCGATACGTTTAACCCTTTGTTTTCAGCAAGCCGGTGAGATTGACAACCTCACTGTTAAGTTGGGACAAAGTAATTTGGTTGTGTTGTGCAGGTTCCACGTTGGCACCGGAATCCCTGGTGTTGCGCCGCACTACACTCCTTCACCAACACCTTCGAAGCAACGTCGTCCTCCTCCTGGATTGATAACCTTGGTTTCATACTGAGGGAAAACTTACTGCTGCACTCATCATACCTTCCTCCTGGGGTTCCCAACTGACGTGTGACGTACAAGCATTGTTTCTGGCACTATTAACTTAGAGCCACCAGTTTCCCATTGCTACAAAGCCATGCCAAAGTGTGGAAACATGCATATACAAGTCGTAATTTTGTACAAGTCAGCCAATAAATTTGTTGCCTGCATTGTTTCTGGTCGTGGTCCCAGATGACAATCTACATTTCTCTTTGAATTCTCCTTTCGACAACGACACAAGAGAACTCAAAGTAGACTTCTGTTGGTACTCATATGGTAAGCATATCATTCCAATTTGACATCTAAATTAAGAATAATAAACTCATGAAAAAAATAGGTATAGCTTCCACAAGCATAACAAGTGGACATAAGAGAAGCCATAATTAAATCACTGTCACCTAGTACTCACTCTGTTCCAAAATATTGACTTCCATTTGACTATATGTGGATGTATCTAGCCTTAAACATGTCTAAATACATTCGTATGTGGATAAAGTTGTGTAAAGTATTTTGGAACAGAGGGAGTACAATATAGTGCATTGGGCAATGACTACCTTTAGTGAGATCTCCATTTTTGCGCCTTAGTTGGTTAGTGTAAATGCAACGTTTTTTTTCTCGGAGTACAGTATCATATTTTGTGCCATGGTTTCCTTTTTCATGCCTAACAATGAGGAAAAAATGAAGATTTATTGAAAGATCCCCCTCAAAGAGACTGGTGTTCGAAACAGGCCCTGGGCGCACAAATATGCGCGTCTTCAGGGACCATTTCGCGAAATCGCCATCTTGCTCCCTCTAACTGCAAAACCCTAGACGGCGGTGGCGGCGGAACCCCCTCGTTCATGCCGAGCTGCCTCGTCGGCCTGGCCCCGCCGCCGCCCGCCGTACGTAACCTCCTCGTCCTCCTGGGCCGCCGAAGAATGACCTCCACCCCCGCCGGGCCGTCCCGCGCCTTCCAGCTCCGCCTCAACCCGCTCACCGGCGACTCCGAGTGGCTCGTCGTCGACGAGGAAGCTAACGGGGAGGGGGAGGCACCTCCTCGCCCTACGCCGGCCTCGCAGAGGCAGCTCCTCGCCGCCACCTCCTACGTCGACATGCTCAATGACAACGCCCGCAACAGTGCGTACCGCCGCGCCATCGAAGCCACCATCACTGACCCTTCCGCCCGCGTCCTCGACATCGGGTGAGCATACTTCAGCTTGCAGCACAAGTTTCACTAGTATTTGAAATGAATAACACGTTATTCAGCTGGAGTGACGGGGTGTGGGATCATAATCGACTTATCTTTTTCAATCAAGGAACATGGTTACATTTTTTCTCTTAGGAATATCTTTGACAGAAGATACCTCCAAGGAGCCCTAAACAATATAGTACCAAATTGCAGTTGCAGTTAGGGAGTTAGCTTAAACCTGCTAGGATCATTCTTCGTTTACACTTGGGTTGCTTTGCATATTGGATCAAATATGCTAGCATTTTCATTCACAAAAAAAAATGCAAACATTTAAATACAGTGGGATTAGGAAGTGGACTCCAGGTTTAACCATGGCTTGGGATCCAGTGACTGTGATGGGTAGTGTGGACACGTAGTAGGTCCTCCTTCTCTATTGTTTCCTATATTAGGGGATGATTGATCAAACTATTTATTTATTGGTGTTAAAGCCATGTTACTTTCGGGGGCAAACGCTGGGTTGGCTACACAATCTATGTTTAGCAGAAAAAATAAGAATGCACACTGATGTTTTTGATGGTTCAGAGCTGGGACCGGATTGCTCTCCATGATGTCTGCCCGAGCTTTGGGAACTGTGAGAGGTGAAGGTAGGGGTACTGTGTCAGCATGTGAATCCTATCTTCCCATGGGCAAGTTGTTGCGGAAGGTACTGAGAGCCAACGAGATGGAAAATAAGGTGAAAGTTTTTCATAAGCGCTCAGATGAGCTCAGAGTTGGAGTTGAGCTTGATTCACCAGCTGATATACTGGTAGGACTTTGTTTTAGCTTAACTTGTACTCTTGTTCTACTATTGGATGCTTCTCCGATACTATCCATATTTATCCAGTCAATTGACCTAGCGTAATATTAATACTCTTTAATATGCTTCGTCAACTGTCTCCCCATATACTAAATCGGAATTACCAGTCTTCATATTTGGCTATTTCAGTTGATTCATTGACAGGTCCCACTTAGCAAGAATGTAGTACGCACTTTCTGTGTTGGGAACTTTATATTGATTGATTTCTTCAGTTTTGTTTTTGTTATTTGATAACATTTTTTTGTAATATTCGTTAGTTATTCAGTAGTTAGGGATTTATGCGCAGCATCTGTTGCATTAGACTTCTGCTGCTATTGCATATTTTAATTATCGTTGTTTTGACAAAGCATACTGTGTGTTTTGCAGGTGAGTGAAATTCTTGATTCTGAGCTGTTGGGTGAGGGTCTCATACCTAGTCTACAGCAAGCTCACGATATGTTATCAGCGAAAAATCCGAAGACAGTTCCATATCGAGCCACTACATACGGACAGGTATGTTTCCTCTGCTTTGTTTAATATGGATTTCACCTGGATAGTTTCTAAGGAACCAATGCTTGATTAGTTTGTACTGGATTTTTTTGTTTTCCTTGTGCATCATAGTTAGTTGAAAGTACATTCTTGTGGAAGATGCATGATTTGCACAACAATGAAGCAAATGCTGCAGATGGTGTCTGGCTTACTCCTGATGGGATGGAAAATATTGTTTCCGTGAAGCTACAGCAACACGCAATGCAATGTGACCCATTACAAGACGAGATACGATTGGTATGGACTACTCCCTCCGTTCCACAATATAAGACTTTCTAGACTTTTTAGATTTGTCTAGATTCGTACGTACGTAGACATGTTTTAGTGTGTTGATTCACTCATTTAGCAACAAATCAGGATAAATACAAAAGATTAGAAAGGCTTGCATTGTGGAACGGAGGGAGTATCATTTTGCATGTTTTTGCACGAAAAACTATTTGTCACATGTCCTAATTTTTTTTGCTCCAGCTGTCAGAACCCTTCAAAGTTTTTGAATTTGACTTCTGGGAACGGCCAGATAGTCATCGAGAAACCAAGATCATGATAAAAACAACTGGCGATGGATGTGTTCATGCTATTATTTCATGGTAAGTATAGCATCTTGTAGTCTCTTTTAGTCACTTTAAAGTTGCAACTGCTCTGAATAAATATTTTGCCTTATAATGCAGGTGGGTGCTTCAGTTAGATTCTGCTGGGTCAATCTTCTACTCAACTGCTCCAAGATGGGCGAGACAATCAAGTATTGAGGGTCTACCACAATGTGTCAATGGTTGGTGAAAGAATAATGACTTTTGTCATCTTAAACTTTTTTTTGCATTGTTCAGTGTCATTTTCTATTTCCATAGATCTTATATTGTTAGCGTGTCTTGACTAACATTTATAACAGTTGATATGTGTCCGCATTTCCCTGATGTATTGGAGTAATGTTGCACTTGGGCCATGCGGGTTATCTGGAATGTTATAAGGAATTGACTGTCTGTTACTATTATATTATTTAAAAGAAAATGACTTTCTTCAGCACTATACCGTTTTAGTACTGACACGACAATTAGTGCAACACCAAGAATTTTTTGTATTGCAGCTTTTAGCTTTGAATGACACGAGAATACAATTCTCAGTGTCAATAAAAATTTAAAATTTAAAATTGGATCAATGCATTTGGTTTATGGAACTATTTATCATGAGTTAAATCAATTGCAATGTCAAGTTTTAAATGAAATCAGTTCATTTTTTTTCTGGTACAGTGTGGCATGGAAGTTGTGGATATAGTTTCCCAGTGCACATTTAAGGTTGTTTATCTATGCCCACAGTAATAGAAATACAGTGTATTTCTATTATGCATGGTGTTATGCTAGTGTTGTTAATAGCATCGGTGCAACCGTGCAAGTACTGTTATTTACTGAGCTTCCTGTGGAAGAAGTGATTTGGGCATTATGAACATGATTGTAGTGTCGTTAAACATCTGGACTCCTTGAGTTCACTAGTATTTGAAGCCACTTGGTTTACTATCATGTTCGATATGTAGACCTTTTAGGACCCACCCAATTTGTATTCTGAAGCTACTTAAAACGACTTCATGTATCTATTTACAGACACGAAGGATTGGTGTGACCACTGGAAGCATTGTGTTTGGTTTACACAAGGGAGAGGGGCTCGGTTATGAAAGATCAAAGTATTTCTCTCAGGGCTAGTCATAACCTAACTAGCATCTCATACCAGCTGCTAAACGCCAATGAGGAAGCATGCAATGGAAGCTTGAAAGGTGACCATCTAACATTGTTGCCGGAAAGGGTAGCACTTTATGGTGATAGATATTGGAGATCAGCTTTCATAACTGTAGTTAAAAATGCTGTAAGTACTCCAGTTCATTGGGTTCTAATATTATGCTATTGCATTCTGCACTTGATTTCACCAAACTTCTGTTTTCCGCTGCTAGAAATGGGTCAGGATGTTAATTTTTAAGACTTCAGTGTATGACGTTTTAAAAAAAAATCACTGATCTGCTGATACAAAAAAGTTGCGATGATCTACCAACAGTTGGAAACATATTTGAGATTTCAATTGTTTTTCGTGCAGTATGACCATGAAAAAATATAAGGAAAACCTATGCTTGCATACTCATATTCAAGTTCTCAATTCATGATCTTTGATGGTCCCTCCGATCATGGACTGAAAGGATTTTTATCTTCTCCAAGAATCTGGAAGCTGTATAATTGCCTAGTTAGTTTCATTGAAAACTAATATCTTTCAGTTGGAGTACATGATCAGCCCATGATTTATGCTACCTACCATTCTCTTTTTTATACAAAGTACCAACATTATTCTAACATCCTTTTATTCGTATTCAATGTTTTTCTATCCAGCTGAGAGACAGATCTTCGCAAACCTGTGTTGTGGCTGATGACAGTATATTCTTAGCTCTCTTAGTTTCTTCTCTTTCACCATCTTCAGAAGTTATTGCCATGTTTCCTGGTCTGCGGGACAAGGGTGCAACGTATCTTCAAGCTGTTGCAGATGCAAACAATTTCTCCATGGACCGAATTCAAGTGATTGGTAAAAGAGTGGCATCTGTTACAGCGGATGATCTGAAACATAAGAAGGTAAATGCTGCTGGTGTAGAGTCTGACTTGAAATGTAGTATAAGGATTCATACTGTTGTATTCTACTAATGCGTCTTGATCTTATCATTTTATCTCTCTAGGTTAATCTATTAGTGGGCGAACCGTTTTATTATGGCGGTGAAGGGATGCTTCCATGGCAAAACCTACGTTTCTGGTTTGTTACTTCAAAGCCCTAGTCTTCTTGTCCATCAAATTAAGTTTCGTGTCATTACTGATACATTAATATGTCAATAGCTGTTGCACATACAAGTTCATATACTGTTAAAAATTGTCATATGTTCAGAACTCTACAGCCATATTGTGCTATTCTTTGTATTTTTTTAGTACATTTTGATTCTTCATTTGTAGGTTCCTCCTCGATTTGTTCTGGCCTGGCAAAGTTGACGCAGTAGTAACTAAGTAGTTAAACTTCACTTTTGTAACATAGTTTCAGTATTCTCAAGCCCAGATTTTAAAGAAGACGTGTCCTATTAAACATTTCCTTCTATTTAGTATGGTATAGTTGTGGCAACATTGTTCTGTGAAAATAAATAATGCACCCTCAGTTTTATAGAAAGAGGCAAATGTTTGCTTGCAGACATGCGTCTGGCAAGAGCATGCATCTTCATACAGATGTCCTATATAACAATATGAGGAACAAAATTTATATCATCTTCACTAGGAAAAGGGCTTTATGTTCAAAATGTTGCCACCTTTTTAGGTTTGTTCACCGAAGTTTAGGTTGGAAGCCTCACATGGTTGTTTTGAGTAGCTCAGTAGCATGTGAATCCTGGAGAAACGTTTGTACCAATCAAGTTAAACCTTGTAGGCTAAGTAAGGGCATAGGTCTTAACCGTTTGTTTGAGCTGAATTTGGTGTGTTACGCCTATTCACCTAGTTTTCATTAAATTTACCAAAAGTATTACTCATCCATATTTAAGAACACTATGAAATCCACATGGGAGGGCCAAGTGAACAATGACTTGTTTCATATGAAATTACTTTTGATGTGAAATATTGTACCCTTTAATGTTGTATTATTGAGTGAAGATGCCAAAATATGTTACTGTTATATTGTTTTAGGAATGCAAGAACACTGCTTGATCCGATGTTATCCAAGGATGCACTGATAATGCCTTGTAAAGGAGTATTGAAGTTGTGTGCCATGTCTCTTCCGGTTAGTTTGTCATGAAGACATTTTTCTTTTTTATTCCCACCATGTAACTATTATTTCCCTTTTGCGCAAAAGAAGATAGCTTTTTCTAATAGCTGTGGTACTGCAGGACTTGTGGAGGAGTCGTTGCAGCCTCAAAGATGTAGAGGGTTTTGACCACTCGGTTGTTAACGAGACTTTAGGAGCATGTGGTGATCTTCCTGGAGAGCAGCAAGGTCCTTGTCTGCCATATTATGTGTGGCAATGTGGTTATACCAAGGTAAAATCAAATACTGTCTCGAGGTTAAATGCACTAATATCGTTTCACTGAAAAGTGACTGACGATACATGCAAACTTGAGCAGAAATTAAGCGAAGTATACTCTCTGATGGACTTCAACTTTTCTGAGCCTATCCACTCCTGCTTTGGGAAAACAAAGGTACAATTTGTCATCTTTCTGGTGGAATGGAAGTCGTCAGATTTTTTTTTACTGCAGCAGGCACTTCAACTGGTTCCAGGTTTTATTAGGTCCATGCTGCCACTGGTTCAAACTGAATTTGTCACTAACTTTAGATGGTAGCACCAAATTTGTTTGCTAGGTGTCCCTTGGGGTGATACCGTCGTTCTGCCTTGACCTTTTCAGTTTGCAAAATGCAATGCATAAGAAAATCAGGGTTGGCCCATCAAACACCATTCTTCAGTATCTCATGCACACTAAAATACACGGACATCAGGCGCCCTGACACAGTAAAATATGCATGTAGTTTTGTGACGAAAATGTAATGCCCAGATGACTGGTTTGTTTCCCTATGCTGTGATGTAGATTGAGTTTGCCGATGCTGGAACATGCCACGGTTTCGCTGTATGGATCGATTGGGTACTGGATGAGAAAAGCTCCATCGTGCTGAGCACAGGACCAGGTAAAGAGATCATCGTCTCAATCATGTATATGCTGACATCCATAGTTACCTCTGTGACTGGTACTTGTGACATGTCATGGTTACTGTATACCCTGATGCTGACGGTGCTGTTTGATATTGACCTCAGACAGCCGATACTGGAAGCAAGGAGTGCAGCTCCTCAGCAAGCCTGTGGAGGTGAATCCAGCCGATTCCGCCGTGAATGTCGAGGCATCCTTCGATCCGGCCTCTGGTGACCTCAGTTTTAGTTCCTTGTTCTGTTGATGTAAGATGTAATATTGAACCTCGCGCAGCGAGTGGCGCAGACGAGAAACCGACTCGCTTTACTGCATTGTGATTTCGCCAGCATTTGACTTTGATAGCACGGCGATATAGATACTGAGAAATTCTGTGTATAACATGATGATGAGGCAAGGCAACGTTCGCTCGTCGACTATGAGCGCTGGTGTTTAAATTTCGTTATGCCAATTCACGAGCAGTCTACAATGGGCCGCCTGTGTGCTTGACTGTTAACGGATTAGATGAGTCAAGCCTGGCCCACTTTTGTTTCACTCTAGGCCCATGGATGCCAAACTATGATGCCAGTTAAGGCCGCGATCGCGTTAACTCGGGAACTTCTTTTTGGTTCGTCGACGATTCTAGTGTAGTTTCTCTGTTGTGTCTGCGTTTTCAGCTGCTCCCCATGTGTTTCGTACAGTTTTTTTTTTCTTTTTCTTGGAACAACACGTTAGTGTCGCGTTTAATCCATTTCAAAACACAGAACCATGCCAAACACTGGAAGTAGCCAACAGATACAAAGCATATCCTTATGCTTAAAAGAGGAAGTTTGAGAAATGGTCACCAAAACCGAGACAGCCACAAGTAATTATTCAGTTCACTGTCAAGTTTATTCATAATGAATCAAGGCTCTACAAGGTTGGGGGAAATGTACCTAGTTTTGGCACACTCCTTTTTCTTGCTATCTTAACAAGTTACTACAACTCTCCTCCCTGGGTACTCACTTATTTCTTTCTCCATCTTCTGGCTTTGAATGAGTCAACTATCTGTACAATGGCATCCGCACGCTTCCCATGCAAAAAAGAAAAGAAAAAGGGACGCCACTCTTTTTTTTGTAGCTCTCTAGATATATATCATGGATATTAAATACAGACCTATCAGAAAGAAAGAAAAATATGGCAAGGCTGCGTGACTGATTACACGACGAACAACGCACCTCGTCTTCCATCCCCGTTATCAGAGCTCTACCTCCTGAAGATCCTCTCCAAAACCATTGAGCTGAAGGGATGAGTTGCTGTCGGAACGGCTATGGGAGGGTCTCATCCCAGGCATTGACGGTGGTGGCGATTGCATGGTCCTTCCATCCGGTGATCTGGAGGCAGCGGTGCTACTCGGCTGCTCCGGGTATGTCCCGCTCCAGGACGCTGCCCGTGACCTCGAGAACGAGCTGTTGCCGCTGCCTGAGGGAGTCATGATGTTGTCCATGCTTGGGTGCCGCTGGAAGCTTGACTGCAGTTGCATTGGTGGTGGCGGGAACCGTAGGACGACTTAACCGCCGGCGAGGATGATGGTCCGTCTTGATGTGCGGTTTCACTGTGCGCATCAGCTGTTGACTCTAGAGTCATTTGCATTGATGTGTCGCCAGCTGGAGTTGGGACAAAGAAACTAGCGCCAGGCAGCTGGTTCACAGATGGCATGGCCTGTTTGTTGTATGATGGTGCTCCAAAGGAACTTGTACCACCACCCTTGTTGAATGTGTCGACATATCTACACAAACAAGGATATGTTATAGCTCACCTGGTAAAGATATAAAACGGGGCAGTGAAACTAAACAAGTTACCTTGATCTAACACCCGCTCTCGCACGTGCTGAGAACTGATTCTGGCCAGGTGGTATCGGTGGCATCCCAGAAGTAGGCTCAGAAGGATTTGGAGGCTTCGTTTCTGCAAACCCATTAGGAGTATAACCTCCACTGCTAGGGCAGTCTGGTTATAATTTGGAATAGTGTTCTGGAATGAGGCTGCTGTTGGAGGTGGGGCAAGGGGAGGCTCCTCGGCGGGGATCTCAGCCCCTCGCTCCACCCACCGCTTCAGACTCTCGTCATAGTAGAAACTGTTCTGTTCCCCCAACTTTGCCTTCAGACCATGAGAAAATTATTTGAGTTACTGCACAGAGCGGAAGGTAGACAGAAGTACATAGTGTATCAAGAAGCACCTGGTTGGATGATTTCGAAACCAGCCCCACTGTTTTCTGCAGCAACCATCCAAACCGTGAACTGCCTGAACCTGATGTGCTTTGTGCACTATCTGATCGACCACCCTGTTAGAATGTCAATGCAAAGATAGTAAGATGAGAAATTAAACCAATGTAACTAGTGCTCCCTTCTTTGCAAGTAACGCGCAAGATGTACTTTGAGTGGGCATAAGTATTACGGAAGTGATAAAATCAAGACATAAAGGGTGACCATGCCAGATCTTGAAATGGAAGAAAAACTATTTGCGCAAGTGTTAATTATCAATACAGGACAGAGAATATGTGATGAACGAAGGCGAGCAAGGTAAAACACTAATAACTTCAAATGCACATGTTATATTATGCAACATGATAGAGAAAATTATATGCCTTATAACAGAAAAGACTACCTGTTGTCTCTTAAAGTCTGGTTCAGAGACACTTCTGTTATGTGTGCCTTTCTTGTCAGGGTCACTATTTTCTGCCATTGCACTCACAAACTGCTCCGAAGCAGAAGATGACATAGACATTGTTGACTGACTATTTACAAAATTTGTGGCTGGAGCAGAATAGACATCTTTGTCACTAGAAGAGCCCTGTGAAAATGGCGGCACTGGTGCAGGTTGTGTACCCATCATGCGGGACAACGATTTATCAAACGATGAGAAAATCTTTCCAACAATCTTTGAAGGAGCAAGATTTGTGCCATATCCACCCTACACATCAAGAGTCGATTGTGAGTTAACAGGAAAGTTCTGCTAAAGTAGAAATAAATAACATCAAATAAACATAAGTCACACCTGCTGGTGGGTGCGTATCCGCTCCTCCAGGGATGAAAACAATTGTTTCCATGCTTCCAGTTCAGGCGCGCGACCAGAAGCTTTCAGCAGCTTCAAAGATGCTTGACAGTACCTTAAGAAAGCAACTCGAATTTTAAAATGAGCTTAAGTAACTAAGATACAGGGGTGTATGTAATAACCCAGCAACTTACCTCAGTGAATCAGAGACCTTCCCAACCTCCGCAAGCATGTATGCGTATATCAGCTTATATGGTTGAAACGGCAAGAGGATATACTGAGAATTACCAAGCACTTTCGCATATTCATACAGCTCTGTTCTCTGTAAGTTCATCACAAGGGTATTTGTTCAAGACTAGTAAAAGGAATAACAAAAAATTGAGCACAAGAAACCAGCAGCCAAACAAAATAAGGACGTGACCAATTACTATCTATGAAAGAAATGCAGATTTTTTTCCACTCGTAAAAATTTGTAGTTTCCAACGAGAATGGAATGACAAAAAATTGAGCACAAGAAAACAGCAGCCAAACAAAATAAGGACGTGACCAATTTCTATCTATGAAAGAAATGCAGATTTTTTCCACTAGTTAAAATTCGTAGTTTCCAACGAGAATGGAGTGCCAATTGAACAAGCCACAAAATAATAAAATTCCAATTTGCCAGGCCCAGCAACAGATCTAATATGCAGGCGGGGGGACAAGATATCTGAGCAATTAATACTGTAAAAGATGAAATGAACCTTGCACGCATGTGCACAACCACAAACACACATAAAGGAACTAACGCGTACAGATTTATAAGACCTGGATAGCTTCAGGACTTGTAAATGTGCGAGGACATCTCAGATGGTCTGCTCCAAGTAAACATATTCTTGCACTTTCAGAGTATGGATCAATATTTCGTTCAGCAACTAAATAGCATGAATGAGCAGCTGCAACCTGCATATAGATATATAGTAATATAAGTAATGTGTTTGGCTCAAACATGTAAAGAAACCGTGCACTCAAAAGATGCAAACCTCATTTTTCTCTTTCCAAAGGCAATCCCCGAGGTGAGTAATTACAAGGTCATCTCCTTTTGTCCTGTTTGCAATTATAATAGCCAAATTTTGTTGCCAGTCATCCAGCATGGCCACAGGAGTACCCTGCCAGATAGAAAAGCTACATTACATTAATTCAAACAAATAACTAAGAAGAAAAAAAGAAGAAAGGGTAATCCAGATGCAATATCTGGAAATCATGACATGAGAAGTCGACAGAACTCAAGTAAAATGCATGTCAGGATGAGAAAAATAATTGCAGTTTATGCGATGGACACGGTGTTTTGACTCGTAGGTTTAAATGCACTCATTGTAAAAAAAAAATTTAAATGCATTTCAAAATGTCACAAAAATTCAAACAAAAATTTGGGTGTACATCCGAACATCGCACAAATAATGTCGTGGGAAAAAATTGTAGACTGTAAAAAGACAAAACAATATATCGTGAAAGTCATTTTTTAGCACAGGAATTTGTCTTTTTTACATAGGCCACAAAAAATGTCATTGTTTCAGGAAATTTTGTGTGCGAACATTAAATGTTTGGATGTATATTTTGTTTGGAACTTTTTGATATTTGAAATATAAATTTTAAATAGTAGGTGCATCTACTCCTACGAGCCAAAGCAGTTAACTTATAAGATGGCAAATAAGATCATTGTGCAGGCTAAAGAAGATCCAGAGTTCTGTTCTTTGTGGCAACAAGCTACACCACAAAAACTATGGGCAGGGTGGCTCTTTCAATTCCTTCCAGTTGGTTAGTTAACTCACGAGTAATTAATGTACTCGTTCTATTAAACATACATCATGTTGTTCCTTCTAATCATGGGTAACAGGGTAAGAATGCAATAAACAAGTACTTATGCATTACCCCTGCAGGCTGTTGCTGTGTATGTAAAGTGCCATAATTGCTATCAACAGGGTCCTCAGCGTTAAAAACATCGGCCTGTTGTCCAGCGATAAGAAGGCACAATGTCCTCAATGGTGATCCAGATACGAAATGACAGTAAGCCATTTTCTTCACAGTATCCGCATAAAACTGCATGATCAGTCACTGAAACGATCAGTAGTTGTTCAGAGAAAAGGGCAAAGCCACCGACCAATCTATGGGCTATAAATCTATAGAGTGAAGCATACCTTATCACCAAGTTGTAAAGCAAGGATCAGTGCAGGTCCCCAAAGCTGACCTTCCTGAGCGTACTGAAGTGCATCTTTCCTTCTACCAGAAACTAGAAGATTTTGAACTTCTTGAGCAGTAGCCTGCATTAAAATAGTTGGTTCAACCAGGGCCATTTTTACTAGATGACACAGCACATACAACCAAGAAAATAGAATTACCTGTATCTGGTTTTCCAGGGGAATGTTTTTCATGCAATGGGCCATGGCTCCATATTCTCTCATACGGGTGCTATTACTAACACATGATGAAAAAAGCGCTGTTACAGCAGTGTCCGGGCCATCCATACCCTGTTACCAGTAATTCAAATACAAATTAGTAATTCCACCTGGTATCAAAGGGGATAGACCATGGGGGATATGTGGCCATCCATACCCTGTTACCAACAATTCAAAACAAAATCATTATTCCGCCTGGGGCGGGGGGCACATGGAATAATTTTTATCATCTTATGTTATTAAAGAGATATATAGTCAGGCACGTGATGATGATAAAGCTGAGTTGAGTTACTTGTAGATGTTCACAGTGTCTTAAAGTGATGCCTGGTTATATATAGGATGGGCCAAGTTTTTTTTTCGAGAAAACGCAAAAAGCCTTTGCGTTTCATTTCGTTGAAAAGATAGGAGAGTTTTACAGCAGTTCATGCCTCCAAGGATGGGCCAAGTTACTTGGCAAGACTAATGTCCATGTGGAACATGCCGCATGAGCCAAGAGCCCACGAACCTTTTATGGGTGGCTAGTAGGGTTGGATCTTGAAGACATTTCAAGCAGAAAAAAATGGAACCAAAGATATCATTAATTTGGAATTCTCCAAAGAGCCTAGAGGAAACAGATGCTTTATGGCTAGTTAATAAAGACAATGCCGAGAAACGATCCACATCCCAGGATTGTGTACCAAAATTATATAAACATGGGATCTACGTGATTATGACAAGCCTAACAGGTTTTGTTTCATTGAGAATATTTGCTACATCCGCAGTTTCTGGTACACCGCTTCAAAATAAATCTCACAGGGAGAATACCTCTTTGATTTAAGCCGGACGCTTTCAGTGTCAAGGCTCTAATGTGCAGATATTCATCTATACTTGAAATCAAAACACCAAGCAACCTAAGTAGAAAATCTAAAGGACAAAATGGGCCAGATGCCCACATCAACCCAGTCAGTGCCTCTTGAATGGGAAGGAAACCCCGGAGTCCCTGACTCCCTGTCGCCTCTTCCTCTGAAGCACCACTGTTCCTCTTGCTCCAAGAACATTCTCAAGGTCGCTCTCACCGTCCTCCCCTCACTCACTTCTCTCCCTCAGTCCTCTCATGCAAAACCATCCTCTCCAACCACCCATCCCCAAAACTCATCCAGGATGACAAGGGTGTGGCTCTCCTCGAGGATATAGGCGGAGAGCGCAATGGATGTCTCATGGCCCTTGCCATAAGGTAGAAATCAACGAAATTGCCATCCCCCAACAATCAGTATCAGGATTAAACCGTGATTGCTACAAAGCTGGTGACTAACGTAGGGTGTCTCTATCAGAACAGTAGACAGCAGCGACATAACTCCAACAGGTGACAGGTCAATGCTTTCCAGCATCAAGATTCATTTCTCTTTCAACGTGGTTTATGCAAATGAACAAATCCGCAGAGGTCAATGTAAGTTTGCATCTAACATTAGGACCCAAAAGTGATTGAATACAAGACTAGACCCTAAAGTGCAAGTCCTAATTTTTTAAAGATCGGCAAGTTATTCATGTTGTCCAAAATCTATTATCACAGGCTCCTACAAAGTATTCAAAAGAGTATATGGCTATATGGCAGCAGTGAGATGAACAGATGTAACAGTGGTGTTCATTAATTGTCTCACAAAGATTTTACAGTACAGTGAAATCAACAATGCTGCTCAAGGAAAAGCATGGATACATCCAAATAGAATATAACATGACGGAACATAAAATACCTCACGCGATGGATCGGGGCCAAAGGGTGAACGGAGTTTTCCATAGTGTTGATACGATATTTTCAGTAATGAAATTAGCAGCTTCTGAACATCCCCTCCTTGGAATTCTCTGACAGAAGACTCATAGCTTCCAATAATATCATCAAGCCATTTATTCACATCCTTTGCTGCAGCACTTCCGCCAGCAAGGGGGCCAGGAATAGGTCGACGACACAAAGCATAGAAATAGCTAAGTGCACTACCATTCATGATGCTTGGTTGATCAATTTTATCAGCCACAATCTCTGATATATTAAGAATTGACAACGTGCCACGAGAATTGCCCTTCAATTAAATGTTAAAAGCTTTTAGCTACGACTTCATTACAGAAAAGGATTTACAAAGAATGTGATAAAGATACCTGATTTCCATTGTCAAAGCTTGTAGTCATTGAGCTGGTCTCTTTCATAACTACTAGCTTCCCACCAAATCCAAATGCAACAAGAGCATGCGGTGGACGTCCAGCTGACGACCTCTCTACATGAGGGGAGTAACCATATTGTTCTGGTGAAGCTTGCTGTTGAGAAAAGTTCATGGAGTTCTCACTGCTCAAATGGTTGTTTGGTAAATGCATGCTTGTGGCAGGATTATTGTATGTTTGCATCTGGTAAATGCTTGGTACAGGAACACTTTTCTGTGGCTCGGCAAAGCCATTCAAATTTGCATAGCCATGGCCTGCTGAAAGTTCGTGTGCTAGATGATGAGCTTGATTATCTTTAGGAGGTTCAAATTCCTTCTGGGAATTCTGGTAACCTGTAGAAGGTACCAATCCTGTGCTTAGCTGGTTGTTACTGAAAGGTTTGAACCCCTGATGACCTACTATTGTAGCTTCAGATCCATTATTCCAACAGTCATCGCTAGTAGAAGTACTTTGATTGCTTTTATGCGGTTCAGAACCCTTGTGAGCACTCTGATAACTGACAGGTTTGAACCCCTTGTTAGTAACCTGGTGGTCACTACTGTATTGACTCGTAGGAGGCATAAATGT
The DNA here is from genome assembly GCA_947311845.1 of Poa pratensis. Taxonomy (NCBI): domain Eukaryota; kingdom Viridiplantae; phylum Streptophyta; class Magnoliopsida; order Poales; family Poaceae; genus Poa; species Poa pratensis. Next base: position 22,854,882 of record CAMZMU010000044.1, read on the forward strand.
GTTGATATTACTTTGACTGCTTTTCTTCGGTTCAAAACCCTTGTGAGCACTCTGATAACTAGTAGGTTCGGAACCCTTGTTACTAACCTGGTGGTCCCCACCAACACTACTGTATTGACTCGTATAAGGCATAAATGTGTTGATAGTACTTTGACTGCTTTTCTGCGGTTCAAAACCCTTGTGAGCATTCTGATAACTAATAGGTTCGAAACTCTTGTTACTAACCTGGTGGCCCCAACCACCATGACCGTCTTGACTTGTAGAAGGCACAAATGTGTTGATATTAGTCTGATAATCAATAGAGGGTTCCGGCGAAGGCATGAATGTGTTGATAGCGGCACGATAATCGGTAGAGGGTTTCAAAGGCTTGCTATAAGCCTGCTGACTAATCTGATTCTCGACATGCTGAACGGAACCATAGGAACTCCCAGAATGTATGCTGTTAACCAACGAACCATGCTGCCATTGGCTCTGCTGATCATAATTACTTACCTGAGTATTCCCATCATGGACTGCATTGTGACCTGCCCCAGAAAATGCATCTAAAGATGATGCCGCAGTTGCAGCTTGCATGACACTTTGCTGGTACGACTCGAGCGTGAGCCACTCCTGAGTATTGGTGTCATAGTAATATCCAGGGTACTCAGCATAAAACAGCATGTTTGGTGGGTACTCTGCAGTGCTCTGATCCTGGCCCCAGCTCACGGCAGTGGTGCTGCCCTCCTCTGCGATGGTCTCCAACCCTGCCTGTGAAGAGTTCTGCAGGTATGAAACACTAAGCTGCTGCTGCTGCTGAACATTATCGTTCCCAACGACCGTCCCAGCACCGCCATTATAAGCAATACCACCTTGAGCACCGTCAGTAGCCACCTGATACCACTGCCCTGTTGCCCCATCGTACTTAAAACCAGGGTAGAGGTTATCCAGATAGTTGGGATCCGAGTAGTCCACAGCCCCACCGGTCCAGTCCGACTGTGCATTGGTGTTCTGATCCGCAGGCTCCACAACACTAGCACCCACATATGACTGCGAACTGGCATTGCCATCCACTCCACTGAAGAAGCTCTGATCCGCCACTCCAACACTACCAGTCCCTACAGCCGAACCCTGCATTCCAGAAAAGGCCTCTTCGCTAGCGCTAGCACCCGCCAAGAAGTCCCCGGCACTAGTCCCCCAGTTCAACTGTGAATTAGCATCATTGCTCACTCCATTGAAGAAGCTGTGATCGTCAGCTCCAACACTGCTAACAGCTGAACCCTGCATTCCCTGGACCCCGGCCACACCAGCTCCAAGAAACACGTCCTCTTCACCGCCCGCCAGGAAGTCCCCGAACGGGTCTGCCCCCGCGCTGCCGCTGTCGGCGCCAAAGTCGCTCCACTGCACCTGCTTGATCGTGGTAGTACGGACGGCCTTCCCCGACCCGGGCGACCCACCCTCCGGCGTCACAGAAGTCTCCACCTCAGGTGCCGACGATGTGGCCTTCACCTCGGGCAACCCAGACAGAACCTCAGCTTCAGTGGGCGGCGACGTTGTGGCCTTCGTCTCGGGCAACCCAGCCAGAACCTCAGCTTCAGTGGGCGCCAACGCCGTGGCCTTCGCCTCGGGCAACCCAGCCAGAACCTCAGCTTCAGTGGGCGCCGACGCCGTGGCCTTCGCCTCGGGCAACCCAGCCAGAACCTCAGCATCAGTGGGAGCCGACGCCGTGGCCTTCACCTCGGGCAACGCAGCCAGAACCTCAGCATCAGTGGGCGCCGACGCCGTGGCCTTCACCTCGGGCAACCCAGCCAGAACCTCGGCATCAGTGGGCGCCGCCGCGGCCAGAACCTCGGCATCAGTGGGCGCGGGCGCGGCCAGAACCTCAGCATCATGGGGTGCCGTCGCGGCCTTCGACTCAGCATCATGGGGCGCCACCGGGGCCTCAAACTCGGCCTGGGGAGGAGGAGGATCGGCAGTGTCAGCCTGCGGTTCTGGAGGGGGCGACACCACCGCCGTGGGGACCGGCTCGGGCGCTGCTCCCGTGCCGCCGTCCTCGTCGTCGTCGTCGTCGGCGAGGGTGAGGGACGACATGTCCGCAGCCGCGGCGGCGGCAGCAGAGGGGGGCACCTGGTCATCGTCGTCGTCGACGAGCTTGTCGAAGAAGTCGGCGTCGTCGGAGTCGGACGCCATCCGCTGATCTCGGGGGAGAGAGAGGGCTAGGGTTTGTTCAGAGGGCCGGCGCAGATCTTCCCGTATCTCGCCTCGCCTCGCCGCGCCGGATCGAGGAGGAGGCGGTGGATCGGATCGGGGGGCGGCGAGGGACTGGATTTGGATCTCGACTTCGACTCGGGTGGAGTTGGATTTTGGAAGGGACAGGGGAGCGGAGACGCGTGCGTGCAACAGCCGACGTCGCGTCACTCATCTCTTCTTCCTCGTCATCTACTACTGTATGTTTTTGGATTTCTTGTCTTGTCTGTGTTATTCATACAGTACATTTTACCATTTTTTCTTCATGTGAACTTGTATGATGCACATCTTTTGCAGGGAAAGGAGGGTAGATGTAACCTACTTATAGCAAAGTGTTGGATCAGAAGCACTTCAACCCTTTTCGAGATCGTGTCTAGCCCTCTATGCAGCAAAGCCGAATAAGATGTTCTCTAATTTGTGTTTTTTTCGAAAAGGGTTAAGCCGGATAAGCCGGATCAGAAGCAAAGCCGGATATACACGTGGCGCGTACATGCAATCGTCGTCGACCGGATGCAAGAGGAGCTATATGCTTTGTCTAATGACGATGGAGAAGAAGGCCGCGACCGATGGCCTGAACACGTAGAGGGGACGAGAGTTGGATGCCATAATCATCGTCTCGTAAAGACTGGGTAAGATCTTTGGTGGTAATTTGAAGTAGTATCAGAGAGCTGGACGAAGAAAATTCGTTTTCGATATCCTATTGGTATACGAATTCCCATGTTGAAGTCCAAGCCTTTGGTGTCCTTGTAAGTTTTCATGGAAGATTATGTAAGTGTGGGTGCGCGAGTATATAAGTTCTGCATGCTCCTTAATAAGTGGTCTCATAAATAGACACGGAATTATTAATAAAGAAAATGCTCTTTTGTTTGTGAATAAATAAGAAAAGCGCTCTCTCGTCATCATCTGTAACAAGCGACTTCCTGGCGCAAGTTAACGGATGGTATTGTACGGGCATGGAGAGAGGGTGCAACCGGGAATCTTTTGTGAGAATCCCGATGGCTCACGACCGACGTACGTAGCAAAGCGAATAAGCGATGTGGGTTAACTACGGCGTAACCGATCGACTATGGGTCTGCGTCGTCCATTGTCAGGACGTGCCCATAGGTCCGGAAGAAGGGCGACCGCGCAGAGCCACAAGAAGACAGCATGGTAAAATATATCATAATCACTATGGTATTATTCATTAAACCCAACAAAATATTTAGGTGTGTTTGGTTTGGCAGCAAAGAATTTCTAAAGTATTTTCATAATTTCGTTAATTATATAAATAATATCATTTACCATATTTTGAAGTGTTTATCTCTTTGAAAACCATTGATCCCTCAAAAGGTGGCGAAACCCTTCTTTTTTTTAACTGAGAAAGAAGAAAAATTGAATTATTGTTTGCCTGGATCCTGAAATACTATGATATGGATATACTTTAGTTTTAAAAATATTGAGATAAAACAGAGTCTAAAACATGAATGGCTTTTCCTGGTCAACAATGCACAACTTTGTTAGGATTTTCACTTATAATATGTCTAAAAATATTATAAATATAAATGAAAAATGTTTTACAATAAAAAATACAAAGATGCCATTTACATGTTTATTTCTGTGAAATACATATTTATTCCATAAACTGGCAGGAAAACTTGTATACACCAGATGATAACAAGCACAATGAATAATAGCTTATCAAATAATAATAAATTATTTGAGCAAATGTTGTCGAATCCACACCCCATTTTATATTCATTGGTGATTATTCTAGTCAATGTTGTTTCCGAGCATAGAGCATGGAAGCATGCACACTTTGTTAAAATTTTACTTGCTAGGAAATTTTGATCACCAAAAAAGATTGAAAAAGAATGTCATTGATTCGGTTTATACATACTCTAGATGTCTTTATAAAAATATTTTTAAATCTAGAAACAACTATTGATATATTTAAAAATTGTAATATTTGTAAATCTTTACCATACATATAAAATGTATAGATTATGTGTTCTAAACAAATAGTTCTAAACATACTTCTATAACAAAATATAATTTACTATATTTGAATTATATTTAGTAGAAACGCCGACTAATATTTAGTAGCATTGTCAGTAATGTGATTAAACTATGCCAATAAATAGAAAATATACTCATAATACTGTAACATGCTAATCATAAGATCCATCTTTGTATAAAATTTTAGTGCAAATTGTATTTATTTTGATTGTCCCCATACCCAAATTTTCAGTGTAACGGGCTTGACTCCCGAACGACCGGATCTGTCATGCCATGATGCATGGATGGATGGATGTTCGAACCTCGCTCCTCGATCTACTTTTTCAGCTAGCTCCGACCGTATATTGTTGGGCTACGTTAATTCGGATCCATATTGTTGTGCTACTACGTTTTGATTTCCTTCATCTGGTTGGATCGCTGTACTTGTTGGTGTATGTTGTCTTGTTGAGCGATCGATGTACTCGCTTGCTCTCCGTTTGATCTTTCTCACGCATGAACTAGTCCGGATCGATCTGTTTGGCTCAATCTCCGTATGTACATGTCCATGTTGTGCGTTCTTATGTTTTTTCTTTGATCGATGTTTAGGTAGCCGGTGCCCGAGACAAGCATGGAGATATTGATGGATGTGCTGTTTTGGTGCGCGTTCGCTACGACACTCTTGGCTTTCTGTGCGCCCATGTATGTATAGTACTAGTTGAATGCCCGTGCGTTGCTACGGGGGCTTCAATTATTTTTGTTGCTACACATGAACAAATAATGTGTATAGAAAGAGAGAGAGCCAAATAATATTGCAAAAACAATAAGATTCTACTTTGTCATAATTAATTAGATTAAAACATATAAATTGAATCATGTGCATAGAAACGACAATTATCTTGGTGCATAAAAACAATGAGCGCCCATGTATATGGATGGAAGATGTTTACAAAATATGCACTCCCTCCATGGTCTCCCCATTTGTTTTTGCACGACAACAATATCTATGCCACAAATGAGTTCAAACTAACAGACGAGTATCTTAATAAGCTAACCTACATATAGCTCACGCAAGAGTGAAAAAATAATGTGAAGTGGTACATATAAACTAATAATGTGAAGTGGTACATATAAACTGTCCGAGATAAAAAGCACGCAAGAGTGAAAAAATAACAAATTCACGGTTATGTTAGATCCAGGAAAGGTGATACAAAAAATCTAGGCATGTACAAAAAAACTTTGCAAATAGCTCATGTTGCAATGAAGCATGCCCCTTCAGTGGACACCTCACACGCTAATTTCTACTCCCCCGTTCACGACCACTCGATGCCACCGCATGCAAGCAGCTGCCGCCGGTGAGAGGTCTTCCATGTTTGCGCAGATGACGGAGAAGTTGTATGCATACCTCAATCATCTGAACACCTCCAAAGTGCTTGACAATACACAAAGAAGCATGAGCTGAAGTGATGTATATTTTTAGGAATACCACATACATTAACAGAAAATGCTCCTAAATTTTGATTATGCATCTCAAGTTGATAAATGATAAATCTTGGAACCAAGAAATAAGTAAAACTTTCATTCAGCCCTGAAGTAATATATTAATGTGCTCATGGAACTGCATTCCATGAATTCCATATAAATCAAGGGAACATTACAGATAGCATGCCAGGTCTAACAATTGAATTGAGGAGTATAGAGAGTTATAACCATTTAATTTGTTAGGTTCTAGATCAACAACAATAGCTAATAGCCGAAAATATTATGTAGAAGTTGGTCAATGGAAAATACACGCCACACTATCGCAAGTGATAAGACCGACAAGCCCAAGATATTTTAATAGTTGACTCCGATATTGAGTTGCATCCAGAAATAAACAAATAAAAAATTGCGCACTGTATGGACTAACAATCTATATTGGACAATGTGTTTGTTTCAATGAAAAATGCACACCCAAAATAGTGGAGAGTAATGTCGTTTAGTGTTCTAGATTGCATAATTTTCACTATAAATTGGTTCAAACATTTATGACATATATCCAGATCATGTTGCCTCTAGGTGTTACACTGAAGGATGATAAATATTAAACCGTCAAAGAAACAATTAAGCTGAAAATAGATTCAGAGATTGAGAATGGATACATGTAGACATGCTGCTCACAGTTCAGTTACCAACCACAACACCCAAGGTGATCTGGCTCATGTGAATATTTCAGAAGTGGATAAGGTGGTCACATTTGTTCTAACAACCAGATGAACTGCTATGTGCAATTACATTTAAAGGAGAGCATAAGAATTTAATTAGGATGTACGAGAAACACCAATTGGAACGTGTATACCTTCTGAACCAGCCCTGCACCAGGTTGCGTAGTCTGTATCGCGCTCTCTACCTTGCCAGTGCCTCAGGGACAATGTACCCTCCAGAAGTAACACCAAAGTTCAGTTTCAAGTTCTCATGTGCAACAATCTACTTGATAAAATGTTCATGGACATGTCCTCTCAGATCCTGATCTAACCATGCAAAAACACATTCAAATTCAGAGTAATATCACACAATATTAGCATTTACACACTGCAGTTTGCAAATTTAGAGCTCCGACAGTTGTTGTTTTCATAGGAAGCGAGGAAATAAGTGTATCAAAACATTGCTCCCTTCAAGATGTTGCAAATAGAGAACTTTACTTCGGGCACAGTAATACCAAGTAAAGAGCCTTACTGATTCTCTCAAATTGTTCTAGCTATTTAGCTTCCACCCTTTCCCTTAACTTAAATTCAGCTATAGGTCCGCTAAACGCACATGCACAGCAAGCCAGCAGAAATTGATGTTGCACTGTTGCGTCCTGGAAGATTTGATCGGTTGATTAGGCAATTGGTTCTACCTACCTTAGTTTCAAAGAAATGACCTAAGCTCAAAATCGGGTATAGGAAACCCAAACACACATGCACATGCTTGTGATAGGATGTCAGAACAATAGAAGTCACTTTGCTCGATCTGAAATCTCACCGAATGGCGTGGGCATACAGGAGGATAAACAATTCCATGGCTCCTGCTACTCAAGATTCAGTAATCACAAAGGGACAAACAATTTCAACCTAAGTTGTAACTGTAAGCTTGTATAATAGATAAATTTATCTTGTTCCTGGTTGCCACACTAACTAATTAGATAGCAAGCAGAAACATCTCCAGTGACCATACAAAACCATTTAACTTAGTTATGGACCTGTAAATATAAGAAACATCTCTTAGCCCTATTATTGAAAGCTGAACTCAAATAAACTTGCAAGATGTGCATTTCCCATAAATATAACTGCGTGTGTTATGCAACAAATGATTTTGTTCTAGTAACAATATCAAATTTTCATTTCAAATCCTCCATGAACTTATTTTTTAGTAAAGATTCAATCTCTAAGGAAGAAGTCCACCAAAATAAGTACATGGTTTGGTACATGATACGTCTCAAACGTATCTATAATTTCTGATGTTCCATGTTGATATTATACCATTTGTTACATGTTTTATATACACTTCATAGCATTTTTATGCATTTTCTGGGACTAACCTATTAACAAGATGTCACAGTGCCAGTTCCAGTTTTTTGCTGTTTTTGTATTCCAGAAAATCTAGTCTGAAAATATTCTCGGAATTGGACGAAACTTGGACAGAACCTCCTATTTTTCCAACACGAAGACGGAGTCTAGAGGAGACACGGAGGGGAGCCACGTGGCACCCACACCATGGGGCCATGCCCTTTCGCCTATTTATTCTTCCCGACGCGAAAACCCTAAATACCCGAACCATTATCCACGAAAAGTTCCAGAGACGTCGCCGTCGTCAACCCTAACTCGGGAGGATTCAGAAGCTCTTCCCGACACCCTGCCGGAGAGGGGAATCATCACCGGAGGGCTCTACATCACCATGCCTGCCTCCGGAGTGATGCGTGAGTAGTTCATCCTTGGACTACGGGTCCATGGCAGCAGCTAGATGGTTGTCTCTCCACTTTATGCTATCATGTTTAGATCTTGTGAGCTGCCTATCATGATCAAGATCATCTTATTGTAATGCTACATGTTGTGTTTGCTGGGATCCGATGAATATTGAATACTATGTCAAGTTGATTATCAATCTATCTTATATGTTATTTATGATCTTGCATGCTTTCCGTTACTAGTAGATGCTTTGGCCAAGTAGATGCTTGTAACTCCAAGAGTGAGTATTTATGCTAGATAGTGGGTTCATGCCTCCGGTAATCTGGGAGAGTGACAATAACTTCTAAGATTGTGGATGTGTTGTTGCCACTAGGGATAAAATAACCGATGCTTAGCTTAAGGGTACGCCGTTAGGTCTAATTCATTTGTTTACTTTACGCACATTACTTAATGCAATTATCCGTTGCTTGCAACTTAATACCAACGGGAAACTCGGTATGACAACCTGGCGGTGGATTATTAGTCATAGACGCTGTTGGATAACGGCCTATATATTTTGTCGTAATGCCCACATGAATATCATAGTAATCATCATGTCATATATATGCATTGTTATGCGCTCAATATTTTGTCAATTGCCCAGCTGTAATTTGTTCACCCAGCATGTTAGTTATCTTTTACGGAGAGACACCACTAGTGAAATGTGGACCCCGGTCCATTCTTTACACTGATAATACAACCAACTGCAAACACTGTTCCTTTTCATTCTCTGCAATTTACTACTGTTTTCCACACCATACGTTTAATTCTTTGTTTTCAGCAAGCCGGTGAGATTGACAACCTCACTGTTTCATTGGGGCAAAGTAGTTTGATTGTGTTGTGTGCAGGTTCCACGTTGGCGTCGGATTCCCTGGTATTGCGTCGTGCCATATTCCGTCACCAATAACCTTCAGAAGTGATTTCTTGCTCCTACTGGTCGATTAAACCTTGGTTTCATACTAAGGGAAACTGCTGCTACACTGCTTCATACCTTCCTCTTGGGGTCTCCCAGCGAACGTGTGATCCACGCAATCAGTACACAAACTTGGGCATAGCCTGCATAGCTCGTTCTATGAAAAATGATCTCTGGCCTTCTAAAAATTTGGCTACAATAAACACATGTATGTGATATCAAGACATTAGGCGGTTGAACAACAATCAACTCAATCCACAATCGGGGCAAGTAGAAAAGCAAACCAACTAATTACCATGAGGACAGCTTGGTTTCAGGAGGCGTCAATTCATGAGGACCCTTCATGTACCCGTCACGCGAAGTAGTCATACATGAAGAATGCAGAGAGGGCAGACATGGGAAGGAGCTGGGGAGTTGAAGGAAAAATCATCACTCGGAGCAGGGGAGTTGCACGCATAGCCATCCATGACGAACTGGTGAGCCGCAGACAGGCACAAAGAATGGAGAAAATGGTAGAGGGAGGAAGTTGAAGGCGAGCATCTCACTCTCGGCCAGCCGAACTGGGCGTGGGCATCGACGAAGTGCTCGTGGAGGTCGGCGGTCCACCGGATACGGGGCTTGGAGTGCTCCGCCGTCGTCAGCACCAGGCTCGGCGCGCCGCTGGAGCGAGGCACCTTGTTGGGTCCGGCCCATCCGTGCACTGATGGATTAGGACAGGGGGGCATCCCTGTCCACCACGGAGTCAGTGCCGATAGACTCGAAGGCCTGCTCGAGGTCGAGTTTGACCTGTCCACTACCCCTCTCCTCCGAGCAACTTTGCTATCCTTGCCTCCGGTTGCCATAGCTAGGGAGAAGTAACGCCGCCAGAATCGCGAGAGGAAAACGCAGCCAGATTGGATCGCACGGAGAAGGAAAGGGCACGATTGTTGTGGGAGATCGTGGTCCACATGGCCGGAGCTGTCGCGTGCCGGCGGAGTTCGTGCTGGGAGGTAGGGGAAACCAGATCACCACGGTGGATCTCAGGGGCGGCACAGCACGAGTCATCGCCGACCCGGATGCGCACGGTTAGGACGAGGGCTGTGTCTCGAGGAGAGAGAGATAGCGGAGATGTAGTGGGGGCGGCGAACGACACTCGGGGTAGAGGAGGGCGGCGGCGGGCTCAGATTGGGCCTAGCCGATAGGCGATGGTAGGAGCGGTGTCGCGTTGTTCGCGATGCACGCAAAGATTGAAGCGGAGATGGAGAGGTAGAATTTGGCCCCACCTGTCGGCTCTAAATTTTCTGCCGAGGGGCAGAACACAGACGTACGGACGTACCACGACGTACCATCACAACCGCAGACTCCCATTTGATAGTAAAGATACACATCAATTAATCAATCTTAAGCATTGCTTGCTTTACTTTTGTGTTATAATCTACTCCGTAACTCTTTTGCTTCTAGCCGATCCACAGCTTCGCATGCTTGTGTGCCCGTTCTGTGCTGAGGTACTCGCCGTACTCATACCTCTTTACGCTGGTTAGCTCCGTCCTTTGGGTCGTCTACGCCATTGACTGGCATCTCAAGCCGCTTGGCGTGCTAAGCGGAGCTTTCTTGTCCGCCATCTACGTCAGTGTCTTCCTACAGCGCTCTGACAACGCCGACCCCCGCCGTACCCTACCTGCTCCGGTGGACCATCGGCGGCGCGGTGCTCCTTGTCGGTGCCATCGCCCTCGACCTCATTGTCGGGATAAGACGCTCTCTAATTTGTGTTTTTTTTCTCGAAAAGGAGGATATACACGTACGTGGCGCATACATGCAATCGCCGTCGACCAGATGCAAGAGGAGCTATATGCTTTGTCTAATGACGATGGAGAAGAAAGCTGGGACCGATGGCCATGAACACGTACAGGGACGAGAGTTCGATGTCATAATCATCGTCTCGTAAAGATTGGGTAAGATCTTTGGTGGTAATTTGAATGAGTATCAGAGAGCAAAACGAAGAAAATTTGTTTCCGATTTCATATTGGTACAAGAATGTCCATGTTGAAGTCCAACCTTTGGTGCCCTTGTAAGTTTTCATGGAAGATTATGTGAGTGTGGGTGTGCGACTATATAAGTTCAGCATGCCCCCTAATAAGTGTTCTCATAAATGGATATCAGGTTATTAATAAAGACAATGCTCTATTGTTCGCGAATAAGAAAAAGGCACTCTCGTCGTTTTGTAACTACCGACTTCCTGGCGCAAGTTAACGGATGGTATTGTAGGGCACGGAGAGAGGGTGCAACCGGAAATCTTGCGAGTCCCAGTGGCTCACAGTCGGCGTAGGTAGCAAAGCAGTCCCCAGAGGCGAAAGGAGAGGCGACCGCGGGGTCGAGGTTTCCGCCGGTGGATCTGTTGCTCCCCTCTGCCTCCGGCCGCCGTTTCGGCGCCGCGAGGTGGGGGGGAGCCTCGGCTCCGGCCGTGCGGGTAGTTTAGGTTTCTAGGGTTAGGTGTGCGTGCCCAGATGGCGTCTCCGAAGACGGCGGCGGTGGCGCTGGTGAATAGGGCTTCTTCGTCCTCCCCCTCCTTTCCCCGTTCCGGCCTCGGCGCCGGGGAGGTAGTGGAGGTTCGTCGGGCGTGGATCTTCGTCTCTGCTTCTCCGGCCGGCCTTGGTGGCGAGGGGAGGAGCGGGGGGAGGTCGGCGTTCCTTTTTGGTTGCAGGTGGTTCTGGTGGTCTCCTTCGTCGACGTTTCAGTTCCGGCCGGCCATGGTGGCGAGGGGAGCTGTGTCCGGAGGTGGTGTGGGGCTCGTGGTGGTGGACCTAGGCGGCTGCTGTGGCCGTACGCGTTCAGCGAGGCTCGGATCCGTCCTTCTGCGGCGGACACCTTCTGCAGCCATCTACAAGTTGTGGCGGCGACTTCTTCCCGGCGGCAAGAGGTACGGCGGCGCCGCCGTCGCCTAGGTGCTTGGGGCAAGTTCTGGATCTGATTGTGATCTCTTCAGGCGACTCGGGGTGCTCCGTGCAAATTTCTGGGTTCTTGTGTATTTTCTCTGTTTCTTTGGGACCTAGCTATAATTTGTACTGAGTTTTCCTGAATTATGAATCGGATCCTTCCTCAAAAAATAAAATAAATAAATAAGCGATGTGGGTTAACTACGGTGCAAGTGTAACCGAGGGTCGTTCACTGCTAGGTCCGGCCCATAGGCCGGGAAGAAGGGCGACCGCCCAGGGCCACAAGAAGACACCATGGTAAAGTATATATTAATCACTATGGTACTATTCATTAAACCCATTAAATATTTAGTACTCCATGTAAAAATAATTAAGCGTGTGTTTGGTACGGTAGCAAAGTATTTCTAAAGTATTTTTAGAACTTTAATATTTATAGAAATATTACCGTTTACCAAGTGTTTATCTCTAAAAAAGTATTACACTTTTGAAAACCATGAATCCCTCAAAAGGTGGCCAACTCCTTCTACTTTTTAAGATGAGAAAGAAGAAAAACCGAATTATTGTTTGCTTGGTGTTGTAATATGATATTGATATACTTTAGCTTTGAAAATATTGAGATTACAAAGAGAGTCTAAAACATGAATGGCTTTTCCTGGACAACAATTCACAACTTTGATTAATATTTCTATAAATATTATAAATACATATGAAAAATGTTTTACAATAAAAAAGTAACGATGCCATTTACATGTTTATTTCCGTGAAATACATATTTATTTCATAAACTGGCAGGAAACTTGTATACACCAGATTATAACAAGCATAATGAATAAGAGCACATCATATCTATCAAACTATCTATACTTCTTATAAGACAACCCCCACTAACATGCATTAAATTAGTTTATCTCTACATGCAAGGTGTATACATCATCCACTATTTGACTCATTCATTTATCCATTTCATCCCACATTCATTAATATAAATCTATTCACATTTTTAGCCATACAGTTGCACGTAATCAATTTTTGGCGGTTAAATGTATATACGAGCATTTCACGGTGATTAAACTTAGATTCTCAACTATTGTGGCAAATCAAATCCTCCATATTACTCAAAAAATCGATTTCAACACGCGGGGTATATTTCTAGTAATAATAAATTGTTTGTGCAAATATAGTACAGCCCACAACCCCATTTTATATTCGTTGGTGATTACTCTAATCAATGTTGTTTCTACACCGGAGCATAGAGCATGGCAGCATGCACACATTGTTTAATTTTGACTTGCTAGGCAATTACGAGCATGAAAAAGATTGATTTTTTTCATTGATTCAGTTTATACTCTACATGTCGTTATAAAATGCTTTTTAAATCTAGAAACATCTATTGATGTATTTAAAAATCATAATATTTGAAGATCGTTACCATACGTATAAAATATATAGATCATATGTTGTAAAAAAATAGTTCTAAACATACCTCTATAAGCAAAATATAGTTTACTATATTTGAGTTCTTTTTAGTAGAAACATACAAGACACCCACTAATATTTAGTAGCATTGTCAGTAATGTGGTTAAACTATGCCAATAAATAGAAAACATATTCATAATATTGTAACATGCTAAAAATAAGATCCATCTATGTATAAAAGTTTAGTACAAATTTTATGTATTTTGGTTCTCCCCATATCCAAATTTTGCACCCGCCTGCTCGATCTTGTTATCGTCTGCTTTCCTTTTTGTATTATTGCTTTCATCAGCCGAGGGTGCGTCAGGAGAAGAGTATGGACGCCATGCCAAGCTCAGCCTGGGAATGGGGTGGAAGCCGCACCAAAACCAGTCCACACCGCGAGCAATTAACGTAACAACCCAACCCTGTCCAGACCGATTTTGCTTTCAGTTAATCCAAACCACACCGCACCGAACGACTATTCCACCCACACCCGCACCGCTCCACATGCAAAATTCGGGCTGAACCCGTGGATTGAGCCCGTGGATTCCAGACGCTGGTCTGAACGCTGCTTGCCTGCCAGGCTGCCACCTACCTGCGTGTTGCACGCTGCTTGCTGTTTCTTTCCAGTGTACTACACTTACAGATACTAGTGTATAGTTTCTGTTGCTGCTAGCTATAGAGTGGGCAAAAATTAAAATATACAACAGGTTATAAACTTGCAATTCTCATGTATTTGTCCAATATTTAAATCCTACTTTTCCATATAAAAAAACTGGAAAATAGTGAAATACAAATAACTCCAATTAGTGGTTACAAACTGACAGCAACATTTCCAATACTTGCATATATAACTGAGAGGGGAAAAAACAACTCATATACTACGGGATGTACTAAACTGCAGCTCAAATTTTCTGGTACGAGCTAAGTAATCTATTTTCTGGCCTGAGCTCGTGTTCTGGTATGAGAAGGTGCTCATCAGTGCAATAATTATAGGTCGACACAAAGCATTCTAGTACTGTCAGAGTGCAAACTAGGGCGGATTTGTAACATGGTTTCTCCACTTAACAAGACTCTGATCGAGCTGATGAAGCAAGCTTGACGCATTTTACAGCTTAGTTGGCTGCCTGTTCTTCTTCTTGATACCAGACTTGGAAACCTGGAGGCTGCGGTGCACGGAGCTCAGCCTTGCAAGAGCTGGCTTGGTCAGATCAGGCATGTAGCCGTTGTTGCAGACCTGGAAGAAAATGAGAACAGTGGATGCATTATGTCAATGTCACTGGCTAGATGAATCAGGAAATGACCTGGAAGAAAGACTGTTTATAACTGAATAACGTACCAACAACTACTAGTGGACACCAGGAAATGACCCAGCATCATGCTCTGAGCTTGCACCTCCTGCTAAGCTTGGACCTGCACATGGAAAATATGTCGTAAGCATCAAAAATTTGATTTATGCACATGAATTCTTAAAATATATTTTACCTTCATTAGTTGGGATTTTAGTCAGCCAATCCTTTCCGCAAACTAAAGCTTCGAGGGCATGTGGTTTAAGTGAGGCTCGTGAATCTCCTAGAACTCTTCCACCGCAACTAAATGCTGACTCGGATGAAACGGTACTAAGAGGCACTGCAAGGAAGTCACGAGCCATAGGTGAGAGTACAGGGTATTTTTCCGCATTCGATTTCCACCATACAAGTATATCAAATGTTTCAACTGAACTCTCAACGAAATTCTCTTCTATGTATGCGTCCAGCTCCGACTTTGGTTGCGTGTAGGCTACCCTCCTTGACTTGTATCGGGCAAATTCTTCTTCAAGTTTTCTTTTACCAAGAACAGGTGACCCCACATTCATGTTAGCTTCACGAGACACAGATTGACCGTGGGTTCTTTTGACTTGCTCTTCGTACAGCTCATAGTATGACTTCATTGTTTTGGCTACACTTTCAAGACAGGTCTCAATGTCCACAAAATGCTCACAGTACTTTTCATAAAAGAATTCCAAGTAGTAAAACTTTTTCCTTGGATCAAGCACTGTGGCAATGACAAGCACAATATTCAGCTTGGATTCTTTCCAATACTTCTCAAACTTGTCATCCATAGAAAGGGACAGATTATACATTGTTGCATTAACTTTCCATTGAGGATCCCTTAAGACATTACGAATGCACAAGATCATATGTAAAAACTGATGGGAAGTTGGTTTCCTATCAGCTGAAACTGCATTCGTAGCTTCTTCGAAAGCTCTAAGAAAATCACATATCACTTCTGTATTGTCCCACTCTTTCATGTCTGGTGCAACTTCACCATTCTCGCTTGCATAGCTATTTAGGACTGCCTTATATTTGATAGCTTCAACAAGCATGTGGAAAGTTGAATTCCAACGATGTGGAAGGTCAAGGACAAGACCAGCCTTCACAGTTCACAGGTAGCCCCTTACTGGTGGCAATTGTGTTGAATGCTTGGATTCTCCCGCCTGAAGAATTGACGTGCCTAAACAGGTCACGTATCCTCTCGATTGATGGGTGGATATGTTTAGTACCATCTTGAACTAAGATGTTCAAGATGTGGGCAGCATCTCACATGAAAATCAGCACCATCCAACATCAATCCATGGTCTTGAGTTTCCAAAAAAGTGTTAACTGCCGTTGTGTTATTTCCTGCATTGTCCAAGGTTAGAGTGAGCAGTTTACGCTTTATACCCCAATCTGACAGGCATCTGCAAAGGGCTTCCTCAATGGCAACTTTTGTATGTGGATACTTGACGTCTTTGAAGGATATTATCTTTCTCTTCAAGACAAAGTTGGCATGGATACATAATTTGGTCATGAGCTGTCGGCTTCTCTTAGAATCGAAGACAAATCCAACGTCCGATGCCTTCTTCTTAAGGGTCGCCACAAACCTAGCTCTGACATCTTCTCCAATCAATTGGCAATACTCAGAGACGTGACTCAAAAGGCTACTGGTTCCAGACCTTCTTGTGCAAATGAGCTTCATTCCACAGTACTTGCAGACAGCTTTCGGAACATCGCCCACAACGACAAGATCTTTCTCATAGTGTTCCCATACCTTTGATCTCTTGACATGTGGAGTCGCCGAAGGTGCATCCATAGCATCACCAGTTCCAGAGCTCTCGGACATATTGCCGGACATGTTAGCAAGCCTAGTTGACATTGAACAAACTACGTGTCAGAACATACATAGTTGAGTATCAAGATAAATAAAAAATATTGCGTCCAACCAACATAAATAGTTGTGTTATACTCATCAAAAGAAGAGAAATTGTAGTGTCATATACATTAGCCAAAGGCATCTTCAGATCACATAGCTAGACATACCTGTCACTAGTCGGAGCCAGAAAATAACCCAAGAAAATCAATTATCAAATTTGTAAAACAGTAGCTAATTTTCAAATTTAAAAACATGGTTCAGTTCAACTGAACTTGTACAACAGAGAAAAGCTACAGCAGTCCCAAACTTACCTAGGATACCATGTCGACCTAGCTAAAGTGCTAAACACAGGCACATCATGATGATCTCTGAATTTAGTACTGCATCTAGCTTACGTTTGTACTCGGAGACTAGAGCATCAGAACTCACAAGTAATTCAGCTAGAGGCAAGAAGAGGCTGGCTCACCTTGGCGAGAAGGGAGAGGACGGTGTGGTGAGCTTGTCTTGCCAGTGCCGCGACGAGGGCGGATGGAAAACACAGAGCGACGGCGGATTCAATCCGGAGCGGCCAAGAAGAAGGTGAGGGCGGGGCTGCGGGGAGGGCGACGTTGGGTGGTGCACGGCGGCGACGGCGATGGACGGACGGCGGCGGTGGCGATGGGCGGCCGGCGGTGGTGGCGGCCGGTGATGGGCAGCCGGCGGCGATGTGCGGCCGGCGGCGGTGCCGGCGCAACAAACCCTTGTCGCTGATTCAGTTATCCATCTGCGACAGCCGACATCACATCGGGGGCTTGGTGCGGGTTGAACCCGTGGGTTCGACCCAATCGATGTCAAGCCGCACTGCTCCGCTCCGCACCATAGTTTTGCTACTCCCGCACCGGCCCAGTCCATTTTGTCTCTCTGCCCATTACAGCCCAATCCAAACGAGACCAAACGCAAAACCGCACCAAATTATCCAAACGAAACCGCACCATTCCCAGCGTGATGCCAAGCTTCTTCATTCCCTCTTCGCCTTCTCTAATGGCGTAATGTGGACTCTCCGAAACACCAATTTGGGAGATGGGAAGGATAGGGATAAAATCTTGTGATAGGAACGTCTTTTCTCACGACATTGATCTGTTTGATCTACCAAGTAAACTCAGTACATAGTTTTTGTTTCTAGATCGACAACGACTTTGCAGCCTTCCACGCGTTGGTACAACTTCGGATGCATGACGGGTTTTGATTCTAGAGCCACCCACCCTGCCGCCCGGTCACGATGAGCCTTTTATCAACAACGAGGACGGTGCCACATATGGCGAAGACAATTGTGCCTCGTGCGTTGCAATGACATTGGAGAAAATCAGTGTGTGGTAAAAACATCGATGAACCCAAAATTGATCAACTCAAGAAGAAGATTTTATTTCTATCTAGTTGAAAAACAGGGGAAATGTAGTCGGTATGTCATTGTGATTTTGAAAAGGTAGATGTTGGGATATACCAAGTAGGGGTATCTCTAACATGGGTCAATCCAGCAAACAAGGCGGATGACAAAGTAGGCGGATGGCAAAGTAGGCGGATGACAAAGAAGGCGGATGACAGGGAAGGCGGATGTCGGCAAGGAGGAGGCCCAAGACCGAAGCCACCAAGTTCAAGGCGGAAGGCGGTAGACTTGTCGGTTAGGTTTAGGACTCTGTATACTTGCCGGATACGTAATCACCTTGTAACCCTAGGTCCGGTCGCCTATATAAGCCGGACCACGGGAAGCCTTTAGGGCATACTTTCATACTCTCATACTTTGACACATCCCATAGCTCATTGTAACATGTAACACGGCAATCTGCCTTATAGTGAGTTATAGCAGCACGTAGGGCTCCGCCACCGCCGTGGAGTCTGAAGCTGGGTAAACTGCCGTGTACAATCCCGACCTCGACGACGTCCACCTTCTTGCCCTACGTTCACCCTCGGCTAGCAGGACCCCGTCTCCTATCTCAGATGCCGATATGACGACAGTTGGCGCCCACCGTGGACATAAGGCGTCAGCCGTCACGTTTCAGGCGGGATCACTTCCGGCTATCCGCAGCCGACAATTCCGATCGTCATAATCGACAAGATCGCATCTGGCCGGCTGATCCGCTCCAGCGCGATCAACGTCATCGGCCAGATCGCGTCTAGACTTCACAGTCAAAAACACAGCGACCAGATCGCATCTTGCCGGATCGTCTACTCCGACACGGGGCTGGTCGCCAGCACTGCCTTTCCGCACGGATTGATTTGGATTTTCCGACAGACCCGTTGCCGTCATATTCTGGTTTGCCGAATCGATCGAGCAATTAAATTCCGTCGACATTTTCCGCTTCGTCGGTTTGCCGGCCGAGTTGGTCTTGAGATCCGACACAAACCTGCCATGGCGGCGACAGTTCCTGTGGAAGACGGAGATTAATATTCCGAGCGCATGCAGCAAGCAACGTCTTGAAGCTGCGTCCGATCCGACTAAAGATCCGTACAACATACGGCAGCAAGCGTCTTGCCTGACGTTGCCGGCTCATGCAATCAATCATCGACATAGAGTAGTGGCCAAATCAGTTTTGGTTACGGCTCATGTCCTTATCCATGGAGATCATATACGTGTGGATAGTACAAGGATTAATTAAATCAGCTATACCACATGACAACCCATCTGGTGATGGGAGTACCAAGCGTGCATGGATTTTCTAGCTATGAAACCATGCTTTAATTATTCAAAGTCATGCAGCTCCAGGGTCAAGGCGGCCAGGTCTCAAGTTATCTGCGTCCTCGCCTTCGACCAAGGCCACATCCGATCTCAATTCGCACTCGCCATCACGGTGCAACTGGCACGACGTCTTTCCGACATACTTGTTGACCGATCGTCCAAACCTGGTCAGTTTGGAAAGACATCGATCGATACCAAATCTCTACCTAATAATAAAAGCAGCAAGGTTTCTTGTTCGTCCGTTTGGTCCGTTTTACATTGTTTCGTTTGGTACGTCGTCTATTTCCTTTCCGGAATCGATCGCTGGGTCCGTCGTGTGATTAGTTTCCACGATCGAAGGGTTTGGCCTCAATTGATTGCTCGGTGTGGGCCGGCCCAGTCAAGAGGTAGGACTCTACACGCGATCGTTTCCTTCTCAAATACAGTACTTGTCGAAGAAAACAGCTCCAGGCCTTTAAATATGGGAGCGATGGATTGCTCTGTATCAAATCGAACCAAGCTAGCGATCAAAATCGAGCGTTCGAGCTAGGGATTGGCGACAGATCGCCGTCGGGACCCGGAAGCCCACGACTTCAGCGTGCCCTCCCCGTGCGGCCGTGCCAGCTCCATCAGGTCTTTACACCCAGCTATTCGGACGGCGACCAGGTTCAGATGGTAATCTGTCATGTGCGGTCAGGCCCAGATGGCGAGCAGGGACATGAGGAAAGCACAATGGGCGCAATCTAGCTCCGGCGATGCATGTGGTGGCAGCGACTAAAAGGGCCACGACCAGTGACATCGATCTGATTTTACGTCAACCCGCGGTCCTTTTTTCTTATGTCGCATACCGGCGCCACCAGCTGGAACGCGACATGTGCTGCCGTGAGGGGAGTACTCGCCAGAAGACGAAGGCCATGGCTGCACAATGGCCGCTAATTCTGCCGCGGGCTGGGAGACTGCGTTGCAGCCTGCCGGCCTGAGTCGAGCGTCGTCGCTTGTCGCTAATGGCCACACTCGCGCTCCGCCGAGGCTGTTTTCCGCCCACGATTTCCCTATGTCGACTTGCATACAGTGGTCTCAGTGGGCTGGATCGTGGCGGGATGCGGGAAGGACAGGAGAGAAGTCGACGTTACTGTGCTTCTCACCGTCAAAGCGTCAAGCCCCGACTCCCTTCCGCATACATGTCCTGACGTGCCTCTCCGCCAAACTCGGGGCGAATCCATCAGGCTTCAGTTACCCTCTGTTTTTGCCTAAATATACCCAACTAAAGCAGTGGAAGCCATTGGAATAAATCAGCGACGCGAAGAGGACGACCGGTCTGTATCGCCTGTCGAATTGGGGGGCACATAGCCTGGTCATGGCGGTGCGGCAGCTCCATGGCCAAATCAAGCAAGTGGTCCAGCGGGTGTTGTTTATGTTCTCCTTAAAAAGTCTAAGGCCCCGATTGGATTGCTGTATTTTAGGCAAAACGATCGAATACATTCACAGAGCTCGTAAGGCCCTGCTAAAAATGCTGCGCGAGCGGGGTGAAATATTACGGTCAGTAAAGTGTAATGCTAATCCAAGCGGGGCCTAAGTCTTTTGTATAACACCTGAAAGTTTGCTCTCCGTCAATCTGCGATAGTTTCGCGGCATGCATCTGACACATCTATTTGAGTGCACGACATATCCATGTACATAGTATGAATAAACAATATGCGTAGCCTATCATATGTCTTGATTCTTTTCGTATGATCGTATCATGTAACTAGAAATCATATTTTAATAATTCAACTAAAATCTCAAGCTTCCATTCTTAAAGGTGGCAAAGATAAAAAATAATTTTGAATACTGAAATTATCTATGGCCTAAAAAATTTGACCGTAGCAACGCACGGGCATGTTGGCTATAACAACCTATATACGCAAGGAGCAATGCACATGCATGAATTATTTGTCCAGAGCGCTAATCTCATGCATGTTAATTTAAGTGAGAATCGCATCTCACGTATACTTAAGCGTGACAACTTATGTCAGAAAATATATTCATCGTCGCGTTTCCGGCTCAATTGCCAACGTGACGAGCCCGACACGTCGTCCTTCGGCTTAATTGCCGGCGCGGCCTACTCGTCGTCACCTATTCGTCAAGCACGGCGTAACCGACAAGCTGTGGCATGCAGCGTAAGAGGAGAAATAGGAAGTCGCCGCCTTGCTGAAATCAGGCTCAGGATACTGGGGGCTGCCGCCTACATCCGGGGGCTGCCACCTACATTCTGGGAGCTGCTGCCTACATCCCGGGGGCTGTCGCCTACATTCTGGGGTTGCCGACTTCCGCCTCGACCTCCTCGACATCAACGTCAGCAAACATCCAAAAGATAAGTTCTTTATAGCACTTAATTAATTGTATGGTCATGAAATAAAAGTCTATGGTTCGCTCATTTTGAGATCATGCTGTCTTTTGTATTTTCATATGATCATATACTCTTAGTATCCAAGTTACCCAAAATCTGCTCTGTGCTAAGTGGTTCAAACTTTTGATACTTGCCGCCTCTGGGCTAAATTAAGCAATCATTTTGCACCACCTAATATCCTTATTCTGATTATTTATATGTGGGTTGCCTAGTAGTATGTTTTTGGCATCAACACGCAGGTTTTGGTCTCTGAGCCTAAACTATCTGGTACTAGCTCTGGTTGACTCAGCAGAAGTAACTGCGCTGCGGTACCGCCAACATACAAAAAGCTAAGCATATAGGCCAGATAAATATTAAGGCGGGCCACATAAAATTTACAACGTATAAGCTTTGCTAAAAAAACTACCGGCTCAGGCCTTATAATTGTTCAGCTTACATTAAAAGTACATCTTAATGCAGCTATGTTTACTATGCAGGATATTTGACGCCTGGGGGCTGCAATGCAGCACTTTCATCAAGTCTCGAGCCGCCTTTCCGTCAAGGCGGCACAAACCTCGGCAACTAGAACCATTCGATCTACAACGTCACAAGTTTCTTCTGAGCATCGAGCCGACTTTCGAGTACGTCGACTCAACGCTCGGGGGCTGCAGATAGGTGATACGTCTCCAACGTATCCATAATTTCTGCTGTTCCATGCTTATATTATACCATTTGCTACATGTTTTATATACACTTCATATCACTTTTATGCATTTTCTGGGACTAACCTATTAACAAGATGCCACAGTGCCAGTTCCCTGTTTTCTGCTGTTTTTGGTTTCAGAAAGTTACTTCTGGAAATATTCTCGGAATTGCACGAAACAAAAGGCCAAGTCCCTATTTTTCCAACACGTACACGGAGTCCGAAGGAGAGACGAAGGGAGCCACGAGGTGGCCAAACCACCTGGCGGCGCGGCCCCCGCCGCGCCAGCCTGTGGTTTGGGCCCCTCGGGGGTCCGCCGACATCGCCCCTTCGCCTATTTATTCCCCGAGACGTGAAAACCCTAAAACACCGAGCCTTTCATCCAGAACATATTCGCTGCCGCCGCCGTCGTCAACCCTAACTCGGGGGGTTCTGAAGCTCTTCCCGGCACCCTGCCGGAGAGGGGAATCATCACCGGAGGGCTCTACATCGCCATGCCCGCCTCCGGAGTGATGCGTGAGTAGTTCATCCTTGGACTATGGGTCCATAGCAGTAGCTAGATGGTTGTCTTCTCCACTTGTGCCATCATGTTTAGATCTTGTGAGCTGCCTATCATGATCAAGATCATCTTATTGTAATGCTACATGTTGTGTTTGCTGGGATCTGACTTATATTGATACCTATGTGGAGCTGAATATTATATTATCATGTCTATGTCATTTGTGATCTTGCATGCTCTCCGTTACTTGTTGAAGCCTTGGCCAAGTGAATACTTGTGACTCCAAGAGGGGGTATTTATGCATGATAGTTGGGTTCAACCTCTATTTAACCTGGGATAGTGACAGCAAGTTCTAAGGTTGTAGATGTGTTGTTGCCACTAGGGGTAAAACAGCAATGCTTTATTCAAGGATGAATGTATTGTTTACATTACGCACATTACTTAATGCAATTGTCTGTTGCTTGCAACTTAATACTGGAAGGGGTACGGATGTTAACCGGAAAGTGGACTATTTAGGCATAGATGCATGCTGGATAGCGGTCTATGTACTTTGTCGTAATGCCCAAATGAATCTCATAGTAGACACCACAACTCACACATGCATGTTATATGCACTTATCAATTGTCAATTGCCCAGCTGTAATTTGTTTACCCAGCATGTTAGTTATCTTATTGGAGAGACACCACTAGTGAACTGTGGACCCCGGTCCATTCTTTTACATCTGAAATACAATCTACTGCAATCATTGTTCTCTACTGTTTTATGCAAACAAACATCATCTTCCATTCGATACGTTTAACCCTTTGTTTTCAGCAAGCCGGTGAGATTGACAACCTCACTGTTAAGTTGGGGCAAAGTAATTTGATTGTGTTGTGCAGGTTCCACGTTGGCACCGGAATCCCTGGTGTTGCGCCGCACTACACTCCTTCACCAACACCTTCGAAGCAACCTCGTTTTCCTACTGGTTCGATTAAACCTTGGTTTCATACTGAGGGAAAACTTGCTGCTGCACTCATCATACCTTCCTCTTGGGGTTCCCAACTGACGTGTGACGTACAAGCATTGTTTCTGGCTGTTGCCGGGGAGATATTCCCTCGTCAACTTAGCGCTAGCAACACGTTTTCTGGCGCCGTTGCCGGGGAAAACCGAATTGCTTCTGCAAGGGGAGTCTCTCACACCCAATCTCTTTACTTTGTTATTTGTCTTGCTTAGTTTATTTTTATTTAGTCTTGTTTGCTCTCTTTATCAAAAACACAAAAAAATTAGTTACTTGTTTAATTCGGTTTGATTTTGTTTTTCAAAATGAATGCTCCTGAAGTTGAAGTTCGTTCTTTTAGGCAACTAGGAGGTGAAAATTTGAAAGATGCTTGGTATAGAATTAGTGATGCTCATCATAGATGTACTAAGAAACACTCTACCACTATCCTCCTTAGGAACTTTTATGTTGGTATCTCTAGTTGGTATAGGTATGTTCTAGACACTCTTACAGGTGGAAATTTCTTGGGTACTCCTGCTTTAGAAGCCTGTAATATTATTGAAAGTTTGGTAGGAACACCACCCACTAAAGATATTAAAATTGAGATCACCTTGGAGGATGTTATAAATAAGTTAGACTCTATGGAGAATTTTTTTCCAAATTTTCTTGATTGTATTGGTAAGACTAATGAATCAATAGCCACCATCAATGAAAGAATCACTGTTCTTGAGGATAATAATATCCATGACACCCAAAATCATAGAATTGATGAGTTAGAGGAAGCTATTGAAACCTTAAGTTCAACCTTTACTTCTCTTAAGTCTAAAAAGGAGAAAGTTTATGTGGGTAGAGAGCAAAAGTTTATGTATGTTCCTAAAGTGCCAAAACCAAAGACTCATTATGAGCTTAAAATTGATAAAACTTTTAGTACGGTTAAAGGTAATGAAACACCTCCAGGAACATCTAAGATACCCATTGTTACAAGCTGTGTGTTGGAAGAAGCTTTTGATGATTTGAATGATTTGCCACTTGACAACACTTGATTTTCACTTTCTGCGCCTAGCTGAAAGGCGTTAAAGAAAAGCGCTTATGGGAGACAACCCATCGTTTTTATTTGCTGTTATTTTTGTTTTCTTTGAGTCAAGGAGTTTTGTTACTTCTGTAGCAACTCCTTTGTATCTTTATTTTATCGCAATGTTGTGCCAAGTAAAGTTCTATATTGAAAGTTGATGCAAGATTTGGATTTCTGCGCAGTGACAGATTTTTAGCTGTCACGGATTTGAGCTTATCTCCCTGTAGAAAATTCAAAAAATTCTGAAAAAATCACGCATATTCCTGAGATATGTACGCAACTTTCATTATTTTAGGCCAGATCCATCTGAGCAACTTAAGTGCCTCGAAAAAATTCGTCATTCCAGACTGTTCTGTTTTTGACAGATTCTGCCTTTTGTTTTGCATTCGCTCTTTTACTGTGTTTGTGTGGATTTCTTTGCTCCACAAAGCATTGGTGGCTGTAGCTAATGTCCAGAAGCTTTGGGATTGATTGTATCATTACAGAATATGAGAATTTTTGATTATGCACTAACCCTCTAATGAGAACTGTCTTGAGTTTGGTGTGAAGGAAGTTTTCAAGGATCAAGCGAGAAGGGTGATATTATGTGATCAAGAAGAGTGAAAAGCCTAAGCTTGGGGATGCCCCCGTGGTTCATCCCAACCATATTCAGAGAGACTCAAGCGTCTAAGCTTGGGGATGCCCAAGGCATCCCCTTCTTCATCAACAAACTTATCAGGTCATCTCTAGTGAAACTATATTTTAATTCTTTCACATCTTATGCGCTTTACTTGGAGCGTCTGTGTGTTTTTATTTTTGTTTTTGTTTGAATAAATTCGGATCCTAGCAATCCTTGTGTGGGAGAGAGACACGCTCCGCTTTTTCATGTGAATACTCATGTTCTTCACTTATATTTGTTGAGTATTCTTAACTAGCTACTGCAGTGCTTTTAGCTCCTGTTTTTCATGCATCTCTTCGAGCTGTTAGCACTTGTTTATAAATACTCTCTTGCTGCATTATATTATCATTTGGAGAGTTTATGTTTAAATAAATTGATTGGTGTTTGTTTGGAAGAAAGAAAATGCTACATGTAGTAGTTGGTATTGGAAAAGACATATGCATTCTTGTAGATCATTGTCTTGTTTCGATTTGATACTTTGCAATTGTTTTGAGCTCTCAAGTAGATCATGTTTAAGCTCTTGCATCATGTAGTTAAAGCCTAGTAGTGGAGAACTACCGTAGAGCTTGTTGAGACTTGGGATGCATATTTGTTCTCTCTAAGGTCTAGATATTTTCTGGTAAAATGTTTGAGCAACAAGGAAGACAGTGTAGAGTCTTATAATACTTGCAATATGTTTTTATGTGATTCTTGCTGTACCGGTTTATACTTGTGTTTGCTTCAAACAACCTTGCTAGCCTAAACTCTGTACTGAGAGGGAATGCTTCTCGTGCATCCAAAACTTGAGCCAAAACCCATGCCATTTGTGTCCACCATACCTACCTACTATGTGGTATTTCCTGCCATTCCAAGTAAATATTTCATGTGCTACCTTTAAACTATTCAAAACTTTATTACTCCTTATTTGTGTCAATGTTTTATAGCTCATGAGGAAGTATGTGGTGTTTTATCTTTCAATCTTGTCATTTACTTCTGACAGACTTTCACCAATGGACTAGTGGCATATACATCCGCTTATCCAATAATTTGCAAAAAGAGCTGGCAACGGGGTGCCCAGCCCCAATTAATTACAACTTTCATTAATAATTCTCTTCACATGTTTTGCCCTGATTTATCAGTAAGCAACTTAATTTGCAAATAGACACTCCTCCATGGTATGTGAATGTTGGAAGGCACCCGAGGATTCGGTTAGCCATGGCTTGTGTAAGCAAAAGGTTGGGAGGAGTGTCATCTATAAAGAAACTAAAATACATGTGTAAACAAAAGAGAAGAGGGATGATCTACCTTGCTGGTAGAGATAACGTCCTTCATGGGAGCCGCTCTTGAAAGTCTGGTTGACAAGGGGGTTAGAGTGCCCACTACCATTCGTTGACAACAACAAACACCTCTCAAATACTTATTTTGTGCTCTCTATATGCTTTCGAAAACTTAAAAAGCTCTAGCACATGATTTAATCCCTGCTTCCCTCTGCGAAGGGCCTATCTTTTACTTTATGTTGAGTCAGTTTACCTACTCCTTTCTATCTTAGAAGCAAACACTTGTGTCAACTTTGTGTGCATTGATTCTTACATGTTTACTTATTGCACTTGTTATATTGCTTTATGTTGACAACTATCCATGAGATATACATGTTACAAGTTGAAAGCAATTGCTGAAACTTAATCATCCTTTGTGTTGCTTCAATGCCTTTTACTTTGAATCTATTGCTTTATGAGTTACCTCTTATGCAAAACTTTTTGATGCTTGTCTTGAAAGTACTATTCATGAAAAGTTTTTGCTTATATGATTCATTGTTTACTCTTTATCTATTTGTTAGCAAACTATAGACATTGCTTTGAGTCACTTCATTCATGACATGAGCCTTGCAATATATTGATCAAGATTGTGTGAAAGCATGTCTCCTCAGAAATTATTTGTTGTTATCGTTTTACCTACTCGAGGACGAGTAGAACTAAGCTTGGGGATGCTTGATACGTCTCCAACGTATCCATAATTTCTGCTGTTCCATGCTTATATTATACCATTTGCTACATGTTTTATATACACTTCATATCACTTTTATGCATTTTCTGGGACTAACCTATTAACAAGATGCCACAGTGCCAGTTCCCTGTTTTCTGCTGTTTTTGGTTTCAGAAAGTTACTTCTGGAAATATTCTCGGAATTGCACGAAACAAAAGGCCAAGTCCCTATTTTTCCACACGTACACGGAGTCCGAAGGAGAGACGAAGGGAGCCACGAGGTGGCCAAACCACCTGGCGGCGCCCCACCGCCGCGCCAGCCTGTGGTTTGGGCCCCTCGGGGGTCCGCCGACATCGCCCCTTCGCCTATTTATTCCCCGAGACGTGAAAACCCTAAAACACCGAGCCTTTCATCCAGAACATATTCGCTGCCGCCGCCGTCGTCAACCCTAACTCGGGGGGTTCTGAAGCTCTTCCCGGCACCCTGCCGGAGAGGGGAATCATCACCGGAGGGCTCTACATCGCCATGCCCGCCTCCGGAGTGATGCGTGAGTAGTTCATCCTTGGACTATGGGTCCATAGCAGTAGCTAGATGGTTGTCTTCTCCACTTGTGCCATCATGTTTAGATCTTGTGAGCTGCCTATCATGATCAAGATCATCTTATTGTAATGCTACATGTTGTGTTTGCTGGGATCTGACTTATATTGATACCTATGTGGAGCTGAATATTATATTATCATGTCTATGTCATTTGTGATCTTGCATGCTCTCCGTTACTTGTTGAAGCCTTGGCCAAGTGAATACTTGTGACTCCAAGAGGGGGTATTTATGCATGATAGTTGGGTTCAACCTCTATTTAACCTGGGATAGTGACAGCAAGTTCTAAGGTTGTAGATGTGTTGTTGCCACTAGGGGTAAAACAGCAATGCTTTATTCAAGGATGAATGTATTGTTTACATTACGCACATTACTTAATGCAATTGTCTGTTGCTTGCAACTTAATACTGGAAGGGGTACGGATGTTAACCGGAAAGTGGACTATTTAGGCATAGATGCATGCTGGATAGCGGTCTATGTACTTTGTCGTAATGCCCAAATGAATCTCATAGTAGACACCACAGCTCACACATGCATGTTATATGCACTTATCAATTGTCAATTGCCCAGCTGTAATTTGTTTACCCAGCATGTTAGTTATCTTATTGGAGAGACACCACTAGTGAACTGTGGACCCCGGTCCATTCTTTTACATCTGAAATACAATCTACTGCAATCATTGTTCTCTACTGTTTTATGCAAACAAACATCATCTTCCATTCGATACGTTTAACCCTTTGTTTTCAGCAAGCCGGTGAGATTGACAACCTCACTGTTAAGTTGGGGCAAAGTAATTTGATTGTGTTGTGCAGGTTCCACGTTGGCACCGGAATCCCTGGTGTTGCGCCGCACTACACTCCTTCACCAACACCTTCGAAGCAACCTCGTTTTCCTACTGGTTCGATTAAACCTTGGTTTCATACTGAGGGAAAACTTGCTGCTGCACTCATCATACCTTCCTCTTGGGGTTCCCAACTGACGTGTGACGTACAAGCATAGTTTCTGGTGCTGTTGCCGGGGAGATATTCCCTCGTCAACGTAGCGCTAGCAATAGGCGGATCAAGAAAAACTCTGGCTAAAAGAAGCCGGGGGATCGACGTCAACACTTCCCTCGTCCATTACTCGGGGGCTGCATGACTTGCAACCTCGTTGCCAACAACATGTCCGCCTTGTCGTCAGCGACACGGCCACCATTATCGCCTCCGTGGCACAACCACCTTGTTGACAGCAACACAATCGCCTACGTGGCACGGCCGCCTTGTCGTCAGCGACACGGCCACCTTCATCGCGTTCGGTTTGAAGAGAATTGATCGCCAAATTGTTAGTTGTTGTTTCCAATCGCCCAAACCTGGCCAGTTTGGGAGGACATCGATTGGTACGAAATAATAAAGCTCCATGTTGGCTTAATTGCTAAAGTGGCACAGCCGCCTTGTCGTCAGCGACACGACCGCCTTTATTGTCAACAACACGGCTGCCTCCGTGGTATAGCCGCCTAGTTGTCATGACTTCCTCTGCAGCACAAACAACATTCATGGCACCGTTCCACCTCTTTGCCTGTTCAAACTGTCGTGAACCAGAGCAACATGAACGTGCTAACTGTTGGCTTCATCCATCAACAGTTGATAAGACCTTGTCTAGAAGAATCCTGACAGCAGTCAGACCGTCTTTCCCATGTTGGCGGCATCGGTCCGGCTACTTTAGGCGGACTGCCGCCTACTTCAACTTCGGAATGCTTCAAGCTCTTCAGCCGCCTACATTCAAGAAACAAGACGGACGTCGCAGACAAGACAAGACGGCAACTGGAGAACTTAAACCTTTCCGGGGGCTAATGTTGGGGATATACCAAGTAGGGGTATCTCTAACATGGGTCAATCTGGCAAACAAGGCGGATGACAAAGTTGGCGGATGACATAGAAGGCGGATGGCAAAGTAGGCGGATGGCAAAGTAGGCGGATGACAAAGAAGGCAGATGACAGGGAAGGCGGATGCCGGCAAGGAGGAGGCCCAAGACCGAAGCCACCAAGTTCAAGGCGGAAGGCGGTAGACTTGTCGGTTAGGTTTAGGACTCTGTATACTTGCCGGATACGTAATCACCTTGTAACCCTAGGTCCGGTCGCCTATATAAGCCGGACCACGGGAAGCCTTTAGGGCATACTTTCATACTCTCATACTTTGACATATCCCATAGCTCATTGTAACCTGTAACATGGCGATCTGCCTTATAGTGAGTTATAGCAGCACGTAGGGCTCCGCCACCGCCGTGGAGCCTGAAGCTGGGTAAACTGCCGTGTACAATCCCGACCTCGACGACGTCCACCTTCTTGCCCTACGTTCACCCTCGGCTAGCAGGACCCCGTCTCCTATCTCAGATGCCGATACGACGACAGTAGATTTTGTAAGCACCAACTGCAGATGGAAGAAATAAAATAAATACGATAGTGCATCAAATAAATCGAGGTAGATCTACACACCAAGAAACTTAATTCCCTAGTGCAGTTGCCAAACAAATAAAATGGCTTGTATCCTAAATCTTTATAACATGTTTAGCGTATGTTTTCACCTCTATGTTTTTCTTGACGAAGGCTTAAGACTTGATATCATTTCGCTATGTTTTGATGTTTTATTTTGTTTCATAGGTCGGTATAGTACCGTGGTTGTCAACCGTAATGAGCAGTTACAATGTTAATAATGCATAGTTACCAAATAAGTTTATATAGGTTTTTAGGCAATGGGAAGAAATAAATCATATACAACCTTCTTATAGCAAAGTATCGACTCACAAGTACTTCAAGTCTTCAACCTTTTTTTAGGCCGTCTAAACCTCTATGCAACAAAACAGAATAAGATGCTCTCCAATTTATATTATTTTTTCAAAAAAGGAGGATATACGCCCAACACATACATGCAATCTTGCTTGAACTGATGCAAGAGGAGCTATGCTCTGTGTAATGACGATGGAGCAGAGGCAGCGGCCGATGGTCATCGACACATAGAGGGAAGAGAGCTGGATGTCATAATCATCATCTCGTAAAAATTGGATAAGATCTTTGGTTGTAATTTGAAGGGGTATCACAGTGCAGAACGATAAAAAATCCGATATCATATTGATATAACAATGCCTATGTTGAATCCAAAGCCTTTGGTGCTCTCGTAAGTTTTCATGAAAAAATGATATGTTTTACGCCTAATTTTGATGCGTTAAATCTTTGTTTCCTTAGAGAACTGATGTTTTGCGAGTGACATGATGTGTTCTTTTGGTTAAGAATCTTTACAACAATGTAAGAGTATAATCATGTTCAATGTTGTGCTTATCAGCTTAACTGTTTTACGGCCACGTCATAAATTATTCGCTTTCTTCATGAAATCTCTATCTCTGAGTGATGTAGGGTCTAGAATTTTTCGCTTGTTGATGATGTTGGGTCAAGCATGATTTGAGGACTTTAAACGTTTCAAAAGTTTGGCATGTTTTGTTTGGATGATCTCGTAGCCTCATGTCGTTTGTTAAACAGATGGTTGGTAATTTGCTTGTAATAGGTGCGACAAGGTTTGTAGCATGTAGTATTTTATCGAGCTAATGGGGATAATGTAACATCCCAAATTTTGGAACTAAGACATACTTAGTGATAAATGATTACAAAATCATAACCAACAAAAACTTTTTTAATTCTTTAGTAATGGTTGAGTTTTCCTTCTCATTGCTCTTTTTGACCTTTGTGTGGTTTGTTGTTTGTGTTGATGTCATGTCATGACAAGAAAAATACTCCATATATATTTGTTACAACCTTATTTTTGCCAAACTCCATATTCAAAAGTTTTGCTTTAGCAAAAGCCCAAAGGCCTAGTCCTTGCGAAATGCAAATGATTTCGAAATAAAGTGTTTATAAATTATGGAAACCTATAAGCTATCATCTCCTGCCTATTTTCAACCATAATACTTCTACAACTATTTAAAATCCTATATTAAACCTCCTTTGGAAAGAATACATGTGGGAAATATATTACCCGAATATTTCTTTACCATCAAAACTTTTGAAAACTATCAAGTTATGAGTTGAACATATTTTCAATCATCTTGTCATGATTATGTATGGTCATTATCTCACAAATATGTTGAGTGCTTTGGAAATTGCTGAACTACAAATATTTGTGGGTTGACTTATGTTGACTTTCTTGTGTTGTTGATCCTTATGTGTTTGTCCCTTGCTTGTTGAACCCTAAAAAATTAGGGCAGATAAACAAAACTAAATAAAATTATGATGTCAATATCACCTAGTTTGGGATGTGACTCAAAATGAAATAAAATTGTATTAAACCCTATTTCCAAACTTCTCCATGGTTTTAAATCCGATTATCATTACTATTTGTATTGTTTTGACAAGAGGTTTCCAAATGTTTATGTTACTAAAACCCAAGAGATTAGATGGACTAAGGTCTTATGTCACCCCAAATTGAAACTAAAAAACATTTACTAAATTACCAATTCTTATAAAACCCTAATTTTCCAATACTTTCTTTGTGAAAGCAAAAAATCACCTATGTTGGCCAAAAATTCAAAGCTCTATTTTACTAAATATCAGGAAGCGAGGTAAATAAGATTTATCATCTCATTTCTATCAAAATAAAATTACTGAAATATAATCATAAACCCTTTTTTCCTATTTGTAATAAACCCCATATTAGAGGAAACCAAAACTATTTATTTATTTCTCCATAAATTTTAGAGAAAATCCCTATGACTTCAAATTCAGATTTTAAAACATTTGGAGTGCCTTTGAAATTTACCCAAAAAGTTCAGTTCTGCATTTAGCAAACACCTTATGTGAATGTATTCAAATATTTCAAACTTGATTAAAACCACTTGGTAAAATAGTAGAACCTTGCTTCTTTTCTCTCTACCTCTCTCCCTCGATCTCTCTGTCAAAATCTTGTAGTGGGCCAGCATATCTTTGAGATTCTTGGACAAGGCCGAAGCCAATGCCCTTTTTTTTCCGTCTTAGCTCTCTCTCCCTCTTTGCACCCCCCAATGTCCTTGCTTCTTTTCTCTGACACAAGAGCACACCCCCACCGTCCAGAGATCCAGCTGGCACACGTGGAGGTGAGGAGGGGACACACCTTTCATGGTGTGCGCAGGGTGGGGAGAGCAAGGACATATGAATGTAACACGTTGGGAGAGAGTCAGTTCGGTGGGCTCCCTCAGTTCAACATCCATGGATAAGAGGAATAGACACGACGAATTTAACCATAGGAGCCGGAGAAGATGCACAGTGATCCTAAGTGGGATGACGTGGAAACTGAACTTGCTAACATGGCCATTTGATGAGCTAGATAGCTTGCATGTTTAGAGAAATAAGTTAGTGGGGATGACCTACTTAGTTATATAGGATAACAAACTGACTGGCCGCCATTGTTCTTTATCTTCGTGTAAAAAATTAAGCAGTTTCCTATTTTTTCGAAGTTTCTCTGACACGTACCTGGGGTTTTCTGTGATGCAAAAACATGTAGAAAAGCAACTGGCAAATTGTTAATACGTTAGTACAATAAAAATGATGTAAATTGATATACAAACATAACAAAACCATGTAGCAATGATCTAATAATAACATGGTTGAATCAAAAATTATAGAGACGTTGAGCCAAATCAAATAAGTCAACAAAATTAGCTGCCTTGACAACGCCAAGATGATTTGAGACACTCGACATAAGATACATTCTTCCGTAATGAATCAAAGCTTGATATCTTGACCACTCATTTGGAAAAATTAAAGATGGTCAAAGGTGAAGGAGCAAACGAGATGTAATCAAGGCTAAGCCTTCTCACCAAGAGATCGATGAGCTTGGGAGTAAGGAAATAACATATCACTTCACCGTGAAGAAGATACTCCAGTCTCTCTCCCATGTATGCCATCGTGTACAGTCTACTTAAATGATGCCTAATCACCAAATTCTTAAGAAGGATTGTTGATAGCGAGATGGGACTCGAAGATAAATGAGAGCTTCATGTCATGTCATCTTGTTCTCAAAGGAAGAATACTGCCCATCCTCAAGAAGTCTCAAGTGATGAAGGAGGAGAAGACAAGGATCAATTCCACAATGACTCGTGGCTCGCAACTTCAACAAGATGTATGACCAGATAAAGGGAGAGCACAACAACTTCAAGTTGAATTAAAAGGCTACAAGTTAAAGTCAAATGATTCCACCAAGTACAAACTCATGAAGCGCACATGCTATAATTGTGGTTACTCCGGACACTTCATTAGAAAATTTCCCCAACCAATCAAATAGAAGAGGGGCAAGAAGGAGAAGAAGGATACGAGGGATGTGAACAGAAAGTACATTTGGAGCACAGACTACATGGAGCCCTTTTTTTTTAATTCGACATTGTAAAGTTTCAAATATTCTGAACAAAATCCTAGATGTTGACAATGATGTATTATACGATTCTATAAATTTTCAACCCGAAATAGTTTGTACACTGAGCTACACAAAAAGGACAAATCAGATGAATTTTCCATTGTTCACATCTCAGATCCAGAAATTTGTCATTTTTTACACAGGCAAAAATACATAATATTTCGCATGGATGTTTTTCACACGTAGAAATGATCACGTTCTACTTCTACGATTTTTTTCACATATTTTCGAAACTTAGAAATGTGGTTTTTTTTTCTTCAAAAAATGAGCTCCATAGAGCTCATCCTCCAAATCACTGCACTCAGGATGTGAATAACTATAAGAGCCGAAAGAAGGGCAAAGTGTCAAGCACTAGTCAAGATAAACGCCCCATGCAAACATTGGTGAATCGACCTCCGCCGAGACCGGCTCGGACTCCTCAAGTAATGAGGACGAAAATGGTGTTGCTGGTAACTGCTATTGCTACATCTCCACGTGTGAGAGTTGGCATTTCCGTGGTGTGTGAAGAAAACATTAAGTGGAGAAAATGTATATGCGTACATACATCATGCATGCATGCATATTTTTCTCTCTCGTGTGACTGATAGGTATCACCGAGTTCTACCACAAAACTCTTTATTTGCGCGAACCCAGCTATACCGGATTCGCATGAGAGAGCGGGGGAGCCGGGGAGGTGTAATCAAGCGTACGTAGCCTCCATTAACCCATTTTTACCTCGCTTAACTAGATAGAGAGGCGGCGGTGGCCGTCGGGTGCCAGGGGTCGTTGGGCGTGTCAGACGAGAATCTCTTTGACAGACAGCTAGCAGCAGAGAGCGCCAGGGGTCGT
Source organism: Poa pratensis (assembly GCA_947311845.1). Lineage (NCBI taxonomy): Eukaryota > Viridiplantae > Streptophyta > Magnoliopsida > Poales > Poaceae > Poa > Poa pratensis. Next base: position 22,890,259 of record CAMZMU010000044.1, read on the forward strand.
TGGGCGTGTACCTCCTGCCTACACATATATGCAGATATATCTGTCCCTCCTATGCAAGTTTTGCCGCCGCGCCGGTTTGGTGCTCGGCACATCGTGGTCATAGTACTGATCGATGTTCATTCTTTGTTCCCCGTATCCATGCGCTGCAGCTTCCTGTTCTTAAGCTCGTGGTCGTTCGTCAAGTACTCCCCCTACCCCTACTGCTTCAACCTCCTCGCGAACGGATACAGCTGGATTATCTATGGCGCCCGCCACGAGCTTGTCCCGGCCGGTGCGCCTCGTCAACGCCGCGGGCGCCCTCGGCAACATCGTCTACGTGATACTCTTCCTTTGTTACTCGGCTAGGGCGGACCACCGCCGGAGGTATCTCAAATGTTTCCTTCTTGGTGCGGTCGTGCTCTTCGCCATCGGCGGGATGATCGAGCTCGCCGGTAGCCACGACATGTACGACATTCTTTGCAGCTGCGTTTCGGTCCTCGTGTCGTTTGCTCCATTCGCTAACATGGTAACCAAATTTACACCATTTGCCCTCCTTTCCTTGATCGATCGATCAATCGTCTAAACAACAAAACCATGGTGGCACTGTCATTTACGACATATATATGGATTGATTTACTTTTTCAGTTGGCCGTGCCTCGGGAGAGGAGGAGGAAGGCCATGCCGGCGCTTCTCGTCCCCGCCTAGCCCTGCCAAATGCGCTGGTGTGGACGGTCCGAAACACCATGGGGGCGCCCCGCCGATGTGAACCTGATGGATTTGCCCCAAGGAGGAAGAAGACTCACGCGAGCACACACTGGACACAAGAACACACAGAGTTCTGGCAACGCACTTCTGCCTTTTCTCTTGTTCTATCCTCTTAATCAAATCGACTGGTTACAATGCCTATAAGTAGTGCATGCACATACACTTGGTCAAGCACACGACTGCTTGATCTCCACTAGCCGGTAGATAGGAACTGATAACCACGATGGCCACACCACTCGGCCACTCTCCTCGCATCTGGAGACGTGCTCTCTGCACAACGGGTGATTACCAGGTCCACTGCTAATCCTATCTCCAACAGCTAACTCTATCCAAATGCATGTAGCGTGTGTATCTCTCCTCCTACTAACTAGGCATGCAACTAACTAACACATGCAGACTTGGTACCGTACAAGCACAGCACCAATCTGACCTGAAGGACTAACAAGCTTTGCCTAGTGTACACTGAACACATCTCGACAGTGTGCACATTGCCGCAGCTTGAACTAGATGCTAAACTGATAAACACAACGGAAATAAACATGCTGATCACCTAAACAACAAGGTTAACACCAACAGAACCTTCATCTCGTCGTAAGTATATGCACAATACACTCATTCTTTCAATCGTTGCACATCTGTATATTAATTCTGTATCTGCAACAGATACCGAGCGCCGCTGCTGCTGTGTTTGCGCTCTTTCTTTTTTTGACGGAAACAGCGAGCACTGCTTCATTTACTTAAGATGGAACCGGTCAAATACCGGGATAGTACAAGAGGTTACACGGCAGTCCTTAGGACAAACCGAGACAAAAGAGGGCAGTTACAGTAAGTATGAAGGAAAAGAAAAGGTATAGAACTAAAGTTAGAACTTCTAGGTAATGAACTATAGAGCTAATCTCCCGCTGGCCACACCGTTCCAAAGATCCCTGCTGTTTTCCAGAGGGCCAGCTCTGATAGAATCTTGTCAACCAGTAGAAGAGGATTCTTTGCCTTCTTGTTGAAAATGCGTTCATTTCTCTCCTTCCATAACATCCACCAGCATAATAGTGCAATTGACCGCCATCTAAGCACCGAGATGGACTGTGGTAGCAGATTAGGAATGAATTTCCACCAGTCCTGAAGATTGTCTGTAGAGGTGGAGGGAGCAACCGATGATGGGAAACCCAATTTACTTAACACCTCACTCCAGACCTGAATCGAGTATGTGCAAGATGCAGAGATGTGAGCACCAGTTTCAGGCAATATGTGACAGAGAGAACAAATTGGGTTGTGAGGCCATCCCTCTTGGCCAAATTCTCAGCAGTGAGGCACCTGTTCTGCAGAATGATCCAACCATGTAATCTGCAAGATGGGGTTGCTTTTGTTTTCCAAACTTGGGGTAGCACCGAGGAAGGTATGCGGCCCACAAATTGAGCATGATAGGCTGAAGCTGCTGAGTATATCCCATTGGCAGTCCATCTCCATGACAGATTGTCTTGTTCTTTGCGCTCGTTCTGTTGGGGATGTTCTTTGTCTTTTGGATGCAGGGGCCACCATTGCCGTGTACCGGTGTCTACAACCCATTGATCAGCGCAAGTGAGAGGCAGGAGGAGGACGGAGCTGAGCATGGACCAGAGATCCGGCTCAACGTCAGCGACAGCCATCGTCGACTACCTGGCGCCATCACCACCGCCACCGCCACTCAGTGGGACCGCCAAGCCGGCTGACGAGAAGGAGCCCCTGAGCAATGCCGTCGGCGACCACGTGCCACCACCACCACCACGACAGCCACTCAATGTGACCGTCTCTGCCGGCGACGACAACATCGAGACCGCCAAGCAGGATGACGAGAGGGAGCGTCCGAGCAATGCTGTAGTGCCGCCACCACCACCGCCACCGCCACTCAAGACCCTCCCTCCCGGCGACAAGACCGCCAAGACGGATGACGAGAAGGAGCGTCGGGGCAATGCTGTCGTTGACCACATGCCGCCACCACCACCGCCACCGCCACTCAAGACTCTCCCTCCCGGCGACAAGGCCACCAACCCGGATGACGGGAAAGAGCGTCCGGGCAATGCTCTCGTCGACCACATGCCGCCACCCCCACCGCCACTCAAGACCCCCCCTCCCCGCGACAAGACCGCCAAGCCGGCTGACGAGGAGGTGCGTCTGAGCAATGCCGTCGTCGACCAAAGGCCGGCGGTGAAGTCCACGAAGGACGAGGATCCTAAGCCGTCGCAGACACATAGAGACGCCGCGGACTGATGGTGCAAGCGCGAACCGTACATGCGCGCTGCTCAATACTCTACCTGACTACCTGAGGATTCTGTTATGACGGATATGTCAGTTCACAGTCTTTAGCTGCCAACCAAGTTTGCAACGACGATCAATTAATGATGACTGCGTGTTAGATCGAATGATCAACTTAAATTAGAATGTGGCGAGTTTCGGAATGTGGCGATCCTAGCAGGCTGGTAGCTGTAACTTTCTCAGGCCGGTTCCCTTGCTTGCTAGCTTTGTCACGGTTTGCATATCTCGTATTCATTCGACATATGTCCGACAATTCCTGTCTCACAGTAATCTAAATATTTTAGTTTACACCAAAGCTAAGCTACAGTAACTAATTTGAACAAACAAACATGCCGTACGGGATCACTCCGTACGCGTCCATTTTACGGGAAGTTTAGCTCCACACTTTGTCACCAAGTCTAGCTAACTCTCTCCAAGTCTTTGACAACCCTAATCCAGTTACTAATTGGTTTGCATGAATGTTCTACGTGCTAATTAATTAATTACTATAGTATAACCAAATAAAAGCAAGAGTCTCCATGTTGTCTTCTTCCCCTCCCAACCCTTTTTGTCGCCTCTTCCAATGCTTGTCTCTCACCACGATATTATAGCTAAATTGCTAATGTGACACCGAGAGTAAAATTGTATTTTAGCGAAGACTAATAATATATATTACTCCCTCCGTCCTTAAAAGAATATCTCAACTTTATCTAAATTTACATGTATCTAGACATGCTTTGTATAAATAACGCAAATTTAGACAAAGTTGAGACATATTTTTATGGACAGAGGGAGTACTATATTCGTCTATATAAAGATGCCATGTCATCAAGATGCAACACTACTAGTCACTCATAAATAGAGTTAGCTATAAGATTGGCTATTAATAGCAAAACACGTAGAGGCACTACTAGAAAAATGACCTCTAGTCGCGGTTCCAGAGGACCTTTAGTCGCGGTTGGGCAACCGCGACTAGGCTGGCGGGACTAAAGCCCCCACCCTTTAGTCGCGGCGGATTCCGAACCGCGACTAGAGGTCCCTCCACGTGGGCTTTAGGGGGACGTGGGGTGTTGGGACCTTTGGTCCCGGTTGGTAGCACCAACCGGGACCAAAGGGTTTTGGTTTTTTTTTTCTTTTTCGATTTAATTGCAGGGTTTAGGGTTTATATATGCCAGGGTTTGGTTATAGCTAGGTTCCCGTGTCCCGTGGTAACGGTAGCCCTTCCCGTTGCGATGACGGTTACGGTGACGGTAACCGTTACGGTAACCGTGACGGTTACCGTTACGGTAACCGTAACGTTTTCGATGTCGTAACCGTTCCCGTGTCGTATGAAGTCGATGCACATATTTATAACACATACAATTAAATTAAGTAATACTTGAAGATCGTAGACAAGAGTTCGTTGATGCGCCAAGAGTTATCGTAGTACAAGAGTTGAAGCAAAACAACAAGTTACTTTAACGATTTCATGCTTTCAGCATCGTAGTACTCTCCTTTCTCCTGTAAGGCCTCTGAAAGGTAAAATCCCGCCAATTCCTCTCCAATTGCTCTGAAGCGGTGGTCGAGTGGTAGCCTCTCGCGCTTTTTTGCCAACTCTGCATCCTTTCTCATATTCCATTTCTCGGTGACTAATACATATATATACTCGCAAACGAAGAATCCACAGTACTCAGTTTCCTTTGGTTGCTCCATGCAAGACTATACAAGAATAGGTTTCAGTCAATAATAATGAAGTATGCATGAGAAATGTTGTGTGGACGAAGAGGTAGCAGTACTTACTTGGTTTAACTTCCAATCCAGCTTTTGGCGCCACCCACCTTCAGGATCTTCCGCTCGAAACCTTTCCCAAACTTGCCCGACAAAGAACATTCACAAATGAGTTATTCGTTAATGACTTGACATCAAGATATGAATGACAGAGGCGGTAAGAAATGAATGTACCTTGCTAGTAAGTCGAAACAACTCCTGTAAGTGTCAGGATGATACCTCAATGAGTCAAGTGAATGAATAAGTCCTTCGTGATGTCTAATGACAAGAAGAATCCAGTGGTAGCTGGGCACAGTCATGCATAACTCATCAGTTAAACTTAACATCGGGTGAGCAAATTAGAATGTGTCGAAGACACTAAAACTTACCGGAAGTGGTAAGGCCAATATATAGTTCTTTTGTCGCGGTATCGCTTGAACACCCTTAGCAAATCATCCGGTGTGTTCTTGTTATACAAGGGATTTATTATGGTTTCTTCGTTATATTTATCCGGGTCAATGAACCCAATGTCATGCTGGTTCAGCTTTTTGAGCTCGAGCATCTTCAATCTGCATAATATAGCACACAAAAGATTAAAGTGAGAATAATTACAAACAATGAACGAGACTAGGTAAAGACTTAAATAAATCACTTACAGGCAATAGGAACTCATGATAGATTTGTCGAGTGCCCGCAGATTGTATAGCTGAAAAAGTTCGCTAAACGTAACAGTGTGATTGTAGTCTTCTAAGAAGTGCTCATCGTCTTCCCTACATTTCAGAACGATAGCAGATGTCTTCTTTGCATTTTTCATGTACCATTGATGCAGAGTACGCATTTTTGTTGGAAGGCCCCTGATTTGCACCAAAGCTTTCCCCGGAACGAAGTTTCTTACTGGAGGAGCTGGTGGTGCAGTCTCAAAATTCAATCTCGAAGCATATTCATCTATAGGCATTTGCGCTTCGGCGGCAAGACGACGGATTACCTCTATGTCAAACACCATCGGCTCTTTAGGGTCAGATTGTACTGGTTGTTTTCCGCGCTGGGGAACTCGACTATCTTTGTTCGTCGGCGGCGGGACAATTAGCGGGGGGACAGAACGTATGGGTTGTTCTCCGAGCTGGGGAACTTGTTTACCTATCTTCGGCGGCGGTGGGACCGATGGTGCTGCTTTTGTAGCTTCCTTCGCCGGCGGGACCGATGGTGCTGCTTGTTTTTCGTTTGCCGCCGGCGGCGGGACTGACTCTGCGTCTTGTTCACCTTTCTTCGGCGCCTCCGCCGCCGTCACCTCGTCATATGACTTCTGAATAGAACGGACATAGTCAGATGGCGGCTTCTCTGGAGGGACATATAAGTTGTCAATGACTTTATGACAAGCCGCTGCAGTATAGCCCTCGGTAAATGTTGGCGGCGGCACTTTCGGTGCGAACAATGATTTATTATGCTCCTCGATGGCTGCTTCGTTTTGGTCAAGAGTCTTCTGCCAAGGTTGCCTCAGATCAGGCGTTGTGGCCCTTTTAGCAGGTCGCCTCTTGACCGGGGAAGACGCGCGCCTTCTCCGTTTAAGCGGTACGGACACTTCCGGTGGGGGGTTCCGTACCGGAGATGGAGATGGAGATGGACTTTGCTGACTGAGATGGTCCTCTAGATTATTTTCCGGTGTGGGGTCCCTGTCACGCGGTGCCAGAGATGGATGTGTCTCATTGATACCCCGGCAGGGTCGGCTTTGCTGAGTCGGTGGCTTTGAGAACTTGATGTATTTCTTGTTCCACTGGACGAAACCACCCTTGACATCGCACAATGCATCCTCACCGTTACCTCCAGGAATCTCAAGAGCCAATGATTCCGATCCCGGCACAATTTCATCCACCCCGACAACAGCATAGCCAGGATGAATGACACCATTATGGTAGCTTGCTGTGTCGACAATCGGTAAAGCATAGCCGACCGCCACCTTCATGGATATGTTGCTCACAGGCATATGTAGCTCACATGGTGTCGGTTCCGTGATATCATCCACGGGGTAGCGAGCATCGAGTTCTAGTTGCGTGGAACCCACGCTGCTTCTAAGCTGAGATCGAGCATCCACGACTTCAGGATCTTGGGGCTGCTGCACCTGGCGTTCATTAATGAGTTGCTTCATCTGGCGTTCCAAATTCGCTATCCGCTCTTCACCCTGCTTCTTCTTTCTTGCACGGCTTCTATAAGTGTCAGCGTGCTGCGGATACTGTTTTTTCAAGGTGGCACCGCCGGGTAAGCCTCGTAAACGTCCCCAGTGTTCAGGTTTCCCTAGGGCCCGTGCCAGCTCGTCTTCCTCTCTATAGGGTTCCCACGTACCCGCTAGAACTTCCTTTATTGCATCTTCAATTTTTGGGACCATGGCTACTACTGTTGCCTTGTATTTTTCAACCCTCGGGACAATCTTCCCTTCCTCGTTCAACGTTGCGCCATGCGCGAACAACCAGAATTTGGACATTTCGGGCCAGCTGTATGTCTGTGGAGTGAAACCTGCAGCCACGAGTTTATCTTCCATGGCTAGTGTCGTGGTGGGATCACGGCAGATGCCATGGGTATGGCTTAGTTGGGGCCGAACGGTCGTTGGGGGAATCCGGGGAGGGTTTATGCACTCAAGACGTGCACAAGCAAGAACATGCAAGAAACCACAAGAACATGAACAAGAAACCAAGAAAGCCAAGAACACAAAAGACACCACGATGTACCCAGGTTCGGGGCCTTCGTGAGGAAGTAAAACCCCTACTCCTGCCTTGCCTCTCTCAATATATCAGTGTGGTTCTCAGGTACAAGGTGCTCCTCGAGCTGTATGTTGCTACCAAAGTGAGAGCTAGATAGAAGGTGAAACTACGAAGGGGGAAATGAGCTAGGGTTTTGCCTCCTCCTCCTGGAGGTAGAGATGCCGCATATATACACAGGCCGAAGTACATTTTTACCCCTGCCTACAACTGACAATGGCATGGCCAAAAGGTAGAAGACAAGCCTCTGCCTCCTGCCAGCCCAACGGCCGGACTGTCAGGCCAGCCAGGCCTAGCTTTCCTCTTCGGTCATACTTCAGTAGCCTGCCGAGGTCTAGCCTGTAGACCTTTCCCGAAATAGCCGAGTCAGCTCCTAGGCCCCCGAGCTTCCGGGAACCCGTGGACGGACCTCGCCGTCCTCTGAAGCCTCGGGCTACGAGCTCTGCGGCACCCGTGACCTCTCTGACATGCCTCGATCCTTGCTGCCAACCTCGGATAACACTCCTGATCATATACCTCGGTAGAGAATATCTTATTCCTGTGGTAGCTAGCTGACTGCCCCGAGGTTGATACCTCGGAGGATATACCTCGGAAAGTATACCTCGGACGTACACCTTACGTCGGATGACGCCTCCTGCGTCCTTGCTCAATCGTTCCCTCGGACAGCTTACTGCCTTAACCTTACATGTCTTTACCTCATCATTACCCTACCCGGGGGTAACCCCCCGACAGTAGTCCCCGAAGCTGATGTGGTCTCGCAGCCTCGGATGAAAGGCCGCATCAGGTTCAACCCGAAACCACATGCGCTACAATGTTTTGCAGGTTACCGAACCAATACCCGAGAAATCCATCGGTCTGTTCCTCGGGCCACTGCTTTTCCGAAGTATCCGCCGAGATCTCGGACGTCAACCCCTCGATTTCTGCATCCTTACTGACTTCGGTCAGAGAACACTGTTCACGTGTCCCATCCGTCACTTCCTGGTCCACGATAGTCAAAGCACTCGAGTGCTTTCCACCACGCGGCCCACGTCAGCGGAGGTTTCCCGCTTGCGCCGCTTCGCGCTCCAGTAACCGCGCCGCACGACGGTTTGCCTCCTGCAACCGATCCTGTGGCCTGCTCGCCCACCGCTATCTTCGTGCCACGTGGGCCATTGTGCACAAACGATCCCACTCGCCGCTCCGATAACCGCGCGGTAGTGCGCAGTTACCGCCCGCGGTTATAAATACGGGCCCAGGGCAGTGCTTCCCTCTTCTTCCTCATTCACTCGCCGTCTCGCCTCCATCGCACCAGCGCCGCCGCTTCCGGTTGAGAAGAAACGCGTTCCGCCGCCGCCGACGAGCAGCTCCTTCGTCGCCGCTGCGACCGCGTCACCGGCGCCGCCCTTCAGCACCTCGTTTTCACGGTATGTACTCCCTTTCTTGATACCCTAGGCATTGCCTAGGTTTCTTCCTCTTCGCGCTTTGGTTCTTCATATGTTCTTGAATAAAATTCTATTTACCTCCTCCGGTAGATCTTACTCGCATACTTTTTTGGGTAGAAATGAGTTTCATACCTCGGACAGACGTTCGCCTAGCATATATGTGCCTCTATGTACATTAGATAGCCGTCCAACTCCTCCTGAGTTAGCCAGATATAGCCTTAGATTCCAGATTTACTTTTTCCTTTGCTAAACTTCTGTGCATTCTCTGCAGATTGATTCTGCCGAGATGTCTCCTCCTGAGACTTCGGAACAAACCGAGGTTCCAGACCTCGAACTGGAGGTCGGAGAACGAGCCGGCTGGGAAGGTTCGGATGTAACTCCGGACGAAATCCAGTGGCTCAGGGCGACTCGGCGGATTCCCGCCGGGGTAGATGTCGCCTGCCAGAGGGCGAACTCGAGCCTCAAGTCAAGAAGGGGAACGGGTGGTCTTCGTCGCGCACTTCCAGCGCGGCTTCGGACTGCCCGTTAGTGATTTCTTCCGGAGCTTCCTCGACAAGTTCGGACTCCAGGTTCATCACCTCCCCGCCAACGCCATCACCACTCTCTCCTGCATCGTTTCCTTCTCTGAGGGATACCTCGGCCTCAAAGCCACGGTAGACCTCTTTTCTCGCTACTTCCAACTCAAGCGGCAAGTGATCCCGGATCCAAAGAACAAGGATCTGCCCAAGCAATTAACCGCCTGCGGAGCTGCCACCATAGCTCCTCGCCGAAACTCCATCTTCCCACGTATCACTACTCCGGACACCGTTCGCAAGTGGCTCCGGACGTGGTTTTACGTGAAGAACTCCGGCGAAGAGGACCTCCTCAACCTGCCGGCGTTTAACCTCAGCCCTCCTACAGAACAGCTCAACTGGGACTACACTCCCCCTCACAGCGGCGAACTCAAGTCCATCCATGGTACATTGCGAAATGGCAGGACCCGGAGGACCCCGGAAACGACGGGAAAGTCCTGACGGCTGATGACCTGGCCTGCACATTCGTGAAGCGCAGGGTCTCCCCTCTCCAGGCGAGGTCTCACAAGATCTGCCACATGAGCGGTCTTTATGACCCCACCCGCCATACGCACGTTGCACTGGACAACGCCGCGGTAGCTCGGCGAGTCCGAGCTATCACCAAGTCCAAGATCCCTGACGCTTGGACATGGGGAAGGGAACCCCACTACCGGACCAAGCCAGCGAAACAGGTACGCTATTCCGACGTTTTCTTCGTACTCCTTTACCACCGAGGTCTTGCTACCGACGTTCATCTTGACAATTTTCTTCCTAACTCCTTTTCATATGTCTGCCATACAGCTGTTCTCCCGCCAGACCGCCGAGGATGGAGTCCATCCTGCGGACCACTTCGGCAAGGATCTCCCTGTCGAGGACCCACCATCCAACGTGGACCCTGACGACGAGGATTATATGCCCATTGCCTCGGCCCGCATCACCACCGCGGGTAAGCCTCAAGCACAAGCTTCAGTTCAAGAGATTTCGGATGACGAGGAGGGGTTTCTCGTCATGGAACCAATAAACGCGGTACCTATCTCCTGCCTTCCTCACCTTCCGAACTTTACTCCAGCAACCAGCCGGAAACGCGCTGGTGCCGCAACTTCGGCCGCCGAACCATCCGCCACTGGAGCCTCCGGACCCACTGAGGCTCCGGTCAAGAGACGTCGGCTGAAGAAGTCCGGAAATCCTCCTCATGCCCGAGGGGGCAAGAGGTTTCCTACCTCGGATGGGTAATGCTTTGCTTCTATAGCCAACAATGTTTGTTGCTTAAACATATTATCTCGGTATTAACACTTGACCATCTTCTTTTCGTTGCAGTGCCCCATAGACGTGGATCAGGAGGTATCCTCCATGACTGCACCCGTTGGTGCCTCTGAAGCCACGACCCCCGACGAACTCTCGCCCCGGATCTCCTCCACCGAGGTCTGGCCCGGCCTTGGGGAAATCTGCCCCCACCCGAGGTCAGACTTCTCCGCGTCCTCAAACGGATGCGGGGACCAATCGCGCCAGAACTCCGGCTACCGCCTTGCCGGAGCCTCGACTCTCCCCCCGCAGCCAGACTGCCCGCAACCAACAGCAGCAACAGCAGAAGCATCAGCAGAAGCAACAGCCCAAGCAACAGCCCCAAAAACCAGTTCGCCAGACTACCTTGCCGTTGGAGAAGGGCAAGGAGAAAGAGAAAGAGACGGTGAAGTCTAAGGTCACCCCCAAACCAACATCTGGGTCTGGCACCCTGACTATCTCTTCTCCTTCAAGGATGCAACCGAGGTCTCCTCCCCCGGTGACACGCCGAATTCCTCCATTCGCCGCACCCGTTGATGAGACTGCCCCTCCGGCCGAAGAATATGCTCGGAGGGCATCTCTTATATTGGATAACCGGCCTGCTTCAAGCTCCGAGGCTGCTTTGGCCTTGGAGGCCTCGGTTAGGGGCATCGAGCAGGGCGGACCGTGGGGATTTCCTCCTCTGCGCACTGACAGTGACCAGAGCCTCGGCTCCTTGGAACACTACAATGCAGACTGGAATTCTGCAGACGAGGTCTCCTCGGCCTCCCTAGCTGCTCCGGTGGCTGAGCATCCTGCGGGAAACAGCGCCTGCGGCCGAAGCGTATATGATCTACAAACTGCTGCCCTGCGTGCTGCTCAAAACATCGACGTAAGTCCTATTCTCTTTACTTTCATGCAGTATCTCATCTAATATCCACCATTCCCAGTCCCCGAGATTCGAGGTAAACTATTGACGCTCCGCCGGAGTTAAAATTGTTTGGCTTGAATCTCAACTTTCCATTTTCATCCGACGTATCCAAACCATTTTATCTTACTTTAGCATGCACCTCGGGTACGAGTCCCCGAGACTCCTGTCGAGGCATACCCCGGCAACATTTTCCCAATGATTTGACTCCGAGTCCCCGAGACTCTTGTCGAGGTATAGCCTTTCTAACCGAGCTATGTTTTTCTTCCTTGCAGAATACTATGAACGTCCGCACGGATATCTTTCATACCCTCTTGTTTGACCACAAGAAACTCCACGACGAGCACAAGGCCGTCCTTGCAGAAAAGAACTCTTTGGACGAGAAGCTACAACAAGAGAAAGCCGAAGTAGCTCGTCTGGTAAAGGAGCTCAAGCGCATCACTGAGCTGCGGACGTCTGAAAAAGAGCAGCTGCAGGCGGAAAAGGCCAGTGTTGTCGAAACAGAGAAGAAACTTCGGGAGGATGCCGCCAAGGATCACCAGGAAGCGCTCCAGTTAGCCGAGACCCGCGCCACCTCGGCCACAGAGGCTTTGGAAGCTCTGCAAGCGCAGGTCAACCAGTTTCTCCCGACGCTGCAAACTATCAACCGCGAGATGGACGGTAAGTTTCTTGCCCCCTTAGCTTTGCTTTGTCCTCAACAATACGGCTCTTTGCCGAACTATCTCTTTCATTATTAACATGCTATCCTTCTGCAGAGCATTTCACCTACACCCAAGTCTCGGCCCGCAGTATCACTGCTCGGCACAGGGAGAGGCGTAACGAGACGAACCCCGTCTGGACCGTTGAGGACCACATCGTGGCCATCAAGGCTCGGATCATCCCTTGAAAACCATTGGGTCGGAACTTCTTGATGCAGGTGGTCTGCTTTCCGAGCCTTATGGCCTCTTGCCGACGCTCCCAAATCTACGCCCGAGCTCGCCGCCCAGCTTCGCGACACCGAAAGAAGATTGCGAGAGTGGCGCTCATCTTCAGCTCGCGCTGGAGCTGATGCCGCTCTCAGGTTTATCATGACTTGGTGCGAGAAGATCGACCTCGAGAAGATGAACACTCTCCGGCGAGGCTCACCTTGGTCGTCCGACCCGATCCTTGTCGCGCGCCGCCAAAAGATGGCCAACTACTTTGCTGGATATGCCACACGAAGAACTTGAGCGAAGGAGACACCTACTCCGACGCCGAGGATTACGAGCCAGAAGACGAGGAATACGAAACAGAATCCGACGTCGAGGCCGAGCAAGGTGACGGCGGTGAAACCCGCGAAGCAGAAACCGAGGCTTCTCCACAACCTGGTGCCGAGGTTACTGCCGACGTTGCCAGCACTTCCCAGGCTACCTCGGCTCCGGACGAAATCCCTGCTACATCGGCTGCTGCCGACGTAATTCCTGATGCCTCGACCTGAACTTATGCTTGGCCAAAAAACTTCATTAAATCCCCGGTATGCCGGGACGCAGATGTAATCAAACTTAAGTAGTTCCTTTGCTACCTCTATTACTATCATGCTCATTCGAACCATGCTTTTCTAAGCTTTATGTCGAATCCTTTTGAATGATTGCTCGAGTTTACTTTCGTGTTTACTATATTTGGCATTCTTTGCTCTTGTCTGCCATTCTGGCGTTCGACAGTCGAGTCACAAGATTGTTGTTCATAGCATACAGTACTTGGTAAATTCCGAGGTATGTTTCAAAGTCATCCGACATAAAAAAGAAGTAAAAACAGGGGTTAGTAAACGACATATGCCGAACTGTCTTTTTGGACCGAGTCCCCGAGTTCATTTTCATGTTTCCCATGTTCTTTCGTCTTTGCTCTTGACTGCCATGCTGGCGTTCGTCAGTCGAGTCACAAGATTAGTTACATAGCATACAGTACTTGAAGTTTGAGACGAGGTTCAAAATAGTTCGGCATACGAACGAAGAAAGAGTACAAACAAAAAGAAACATGCAATCATAAGAGCGAGGCAGTCCCCGAGCTCACTCTCGAGGTGCCGAAGTTTTTATTTAAAGATCAGCCGAGGTACATACATTACTTCCTTCAACAGTAGAAGGGTCGGAGTAGAGCTACATTCCATGGACGCTGAAGCTCCATCGGGTCTATCCAGCCCATCTCCCCTTGGCTCCTGTGCATCTATAAGATAGTACGAATCATTGTGCAAAGCTCGGCTCACAATGTATGGTCCCTCCCATGGAGGTGACAACTTGTGCCGACCTTTGCTGCGCTGAACAAGCCTCAGCACTAGATCTCCTTCATTAAACTTTCGGGGTTTTACATGCCGACTTTGATAACGTCGGAGACCCTGCTGATATATTGCTGACCGAGATAAGGCCAATTCTCTTGCTTCCTCGAGCAATCTACAGCATCTTCCCGAGCTTCTTTAGCCTCGGCTTCTGTGTACATTGCCACTCTGGGCGCATCATATTCAATGTCGGTTGGCAGCATTGCCTCGGCCCCATAGACCATGAAAAATGGCGTATAGCCAGTTGATCTGTTCGGTGTGGTCCTTAGACCCCACAGAACTGCTGGTATCTCATCGATCCAACACCCCGGTGTTTTCAACAGTGGTTCTACCAACCGAGCTTTGATTCCGGCCAATACCAATGCATTTGACCTCTCTACTTGCCCATTAGCCTGTGGGTGAGCCACCGAGGCTACATCAAGTCGAATTCCCTTACTCATGCAGAACCGAGCAAACTCTCCGACAGCAAAGTTCGTGCCGTTGTCTGTAATGATACTATGAGGATATCCATATCTCAGGATTATTTCCTTCAAAAAGGTCACCGCCGTATGACCATCCACTTTTCGGATTGGCTTCACCTCGATCCACTTAGTGAATTTGTCCACCATCACCAGTATGTGAGTCATATTGCCTCGGGCTGGCTTGAATTCTCCCACCATGTCCAGACACCAAACTGCAAAGGGCCACGTGATAGGAATGGTCTTGAGCGCCGAAGCTGGCATGTGCTGCTGCTTGGCGAACCTTTGGCACCCTTCACATTTCCGAACTATATCTTCTGCATCGGCATTGGCGGTGGGCCAATAGAACCCGTGCCGGAACACCTTGGCCACCAGAGCTCTTGTGCTGCAATGATGTCCACATTCTCCTTGGTGGATTTCTAAAAGCATCTCCTTGCCTTCAGCTGGTTCGACACACCTCTGCAACACCTCGGTCACACTTCTCTTGTATAGCTCCTTGTTGATGATGGTGTATCCCTTAGCTCTCCTCTGGATTCTCCTTGCCTCGGTTGTATCACTTGGCAAACTTCCATCGGCTATGAAGTTCATGATCTGCTCCGCCCATTCCGGCACTGGATGCAGAGGAAAAAGCCTCTCATCTATCTCCATTGGTTCGGTCGCCATGATCTCCTTCATGATTTCCTCCACCATTGCTCGGCCAGTCCCCGAGTGTTGGTGCGAAGTCCCCGGGTCAGACCCGAAGTTCCCATCATCTATCTCCATAGGAAAAGCTCCATCAGTCCTCGGATACTGCGAAGCAGTCCCCGAGTCCGGCCAAACGCATCCGACGTCTACCTCCATAGGAATAGGCTCAGACTCCGAACTTGGCGGTAAGAAAATTGACTCGGAGTCAGGCGAGGGCTTGATTGAAGGAGTTCTCAAATGGTTCAGCGCTATCCCCGGTGGCACCGGTTCTTTGGATGAACCGAGCTTGGACAATACGTCGGCGGCTTCATTCTCCCCCCGAGGTATGTGCTTGTACTCACATCCTTCGAAGAACCCAGACACCTTTTGCACATGAAACCGATACAACTCCATGTTCGCATCCAACGCATCCCAAGTGCCGGTGGATTGATGCACCACCAAAGCTGAATCGCCGAAGCATTCTATACGCCGGACACCTATCTCCTTTGCCACCTTGAGCCCATGGATCAGGGCCTCATACTCCGCCACGTTGTTCGACGCCGAGAAATGGATTTGCAGCACATACTTCAACTGGTCTTGCTTCGGCGAGGTTAGGACTACGCCGGCACCTAATCCGACCTTGGTCTTGGACCCATCAAAGTGCATCTTCCAATAATTATAGTCCGGCAAGGGCGGCTCATATTGCATCTCGGCCCAATCGCATAAAAAGTCCGGCAGCGCCTGCGACTTGATTGCATCTCGCCTTTCATAATGCGGAGTGTATGGAGATACCTCGATCGCCCATTTGGCAACTCGCCCAGTTGCGTCCTTGCATCCGATGATCTCCGAGATTGGAGCATCACATACCACCGTCATGGGATGCTCTTGGAAGTAATGCTTCAGTTTCTTAACCGCCAGGTATACTCCGTACGTCATCTTCTGGTAGTGGGGGTAGTTTTGCTTCGACGTGGATATCACCTCGCTCAGGTAGTAGATTGGTCTCTGCACCGATTTGCCTCCTTCGTCTCGCTCCACCACCACTGCAACACTTACGACCCGGTTTGTAGCCGCAATGTATATCAACATCGGTTCATTCTGCAAAGGGGATGCCAACACCGGAGCAGTGGACAACATCTTCTTCAGCTCATTGAACGCCGCGTCCGCCTGCGGGGTCCAAGTGAAACTGGTACTTTTCTTCATAAGTTGATACAATGGTAAGGCTTTTTCTCCTAGCCGACTTACAAACCGACTTAAAGATGCAAGGCATCCCGTGAACTTCTGCACATCTTTTAAACAGTTCGGCAACTTCATTCTTTCGATAGCTCGGATCTTAGCCGGGTTAACTTCTATACCTCGGCTCGATACGAGGAAACCGAGCAATTTTCCAGCCGGGACACCAAAGGTGCACTTGTCCGGGTTAAGTTTCAACCGATACTTTCTTAAATTTGCAAATGTCTCTTCGAGGTCTTCGATGAGAGTATGCTTCTTTTTAGTTTTGATAACAATGTCATCGACATACACTTGCACATTCTTGCCCATTTGAGAATGTAAGCACTTCTGCATACACCTTTGATAAGTTGCCCCGGCATTTCTCAAACCGAAACACATGACACGATAGCAATACGCCCCGTACGGGGTAATAAAGGCAGTCTTTATTTGATCATCAGTGTTCAGTGGGATCTGGTGAAAACCAGAATATGCATCAATAAAAGACAACAGCTCACATCCAGCCGTAGAATCGATCACTTGATCAATCCGAGGTAAAGGAAAGGGATCCTTCGGGCACGCCTTGTTCAGGTTGGTGAAGTCAATGCACATGCGCCACACCTTGACTACCGCCGGTTCGTCCTTCTTTTTCTCCACGAGGACTGGATTAGATATCCAGTCCGGATGCAGCACTTCCATGATGAAGCCTGCAGCCAGTAACTTCGCCAGTTCTTCGAGTACCACCTTTCTTCGGTCATCTGAGAGCCGCCGCGTCGGTTGACGCACTGGTTTCACCTCTGGCCGAACAAACAAAGAGTGCTCTGCCAACTCCCTCGGAACACCTGGCAGGTCTTTAGCCGACCATGCAAAAATGTCCCGATTCTCACGGAGGAAGTGACAGAGCGCGCTTTCCTATTTCTCGTCCATGCCAGTACCAATGATGGCGAAACGCTCCGGGTTCTCCGAGTCCAGCGGGATTTTCTTGGTCTCCTTGGGCACCTCGAATGAAGCGCTCATGTCCGGAGTAATTAGTCCGGACATGCCGAGCTGAGTAGACTGCGCCATTGCCACCACCTTCTGAAGTTGCTTCTTCTCCGCCGCGATCACCAAGGACTCGGCTAAACTGGATCCCGCCGAGGCACATTGCATAGCCTTCTTGTAGTCACCAGAAATGGTTATTATTCCCTTGGGCCCCGGCATTTTCATCTTTAGGTAAGCCACATGAGTGGAGATCATGAACTTGGCCAAGGCTGGCCTTCCCAGCAAGGCATGGTAAGGGCTCTGCAAGTCCACAACCTCGAACTCAAGACTTTCAACTCGGCTGTTATCTCGGGTACCAAAACCCACGTCGACCCAAATCTTTCCCATAGGTGCACAAGAGACCCCGGGCACAATACCGTGAAATGTACAGCTGCTAGGCTGCAACTGGTTCGGTGAGTATCCCAGCTTGACCATTGTGTCTCGGTACATGATATTTATGGCACTCCCATTGTCCACCAAGACTCGGGTGAATCTCACATTGTTGGTCGGCCCACAAAACGTCGGATCCACCACCAGTGCATAGTTTCCAGGGCTCGGCATGATCCGAGGTGTATCTTGCCTGCTCCAAGTGATCTCTTGCTCGGACCAGTTCATGTATTTCACCACCGCCGGAGATACTGCATTCACCTCCTTGGCACGCCTCAGCATACTCTTCTTATCAGTTGACTCAGTCACAAACACCACGTAGCTCTGATGTACTTCCCTATAATCATTACCGGGGTTCTCATACCTCTGATTCTCAAAGGACCACGTTTGGCTTTGGCCGGCACCACCGTTGTTGTTGTTGCCCTGGGCACTCACTGCATTCACCGGTTTCGCCTGCACCGTCTTCTGATTTTGGGCCGCATGCACCGGGGTTGAATTTGCTCCGGTTAAGCTCTGATTCTGCGCCGCTATGGTCGGCTTATGCTGCTGCTGCGTGTTCGGATATTGAGGTCTACGCCATTGGTTCGGTGGCCCACTCCGGTTTGCCCCAGCTTTCGCCCCTTCTGCAGCGGTTCGGTGATGAAAACTACACTGCAGAGTGGTATGGTTGGGTGTTCTGCCATTCCTGCCATGATAGATACATGGTCCATTCACCAATGACTCGTAAGTCACAGGTGGTCCGGCCTCCTGCCACTGCTTCGCACCACCTCCCTGATTCTGGTTCTGGTTCGGAGTCCACGCCTGACCCTCAGTCTTCGGTTTCTGGGCGCCTCCAGGTCCGGACTGACTTGGGTTTACAGCATTGACTTGGAAATCTGGTTCTCTCCTCTTCTGCCCGAACTCTTGACGGTTATCAAACCTCGGTCCGTTGTTGCGGTTGTTCATCGGATTCCTCCTGTTCCGGGCATTCCCATCCAGCAGAGGCTGCATCGGATCGCCAAGGGCATAGGAATCAGCTATCCGAATCGTCTCGGCCAGAGTCTTTGGCATATCTCTCTGGAGCCTCTGCCACAACATGCTACCATACCGACATCCATCAGCAAACCACGCTATAGCCTGTGCTTCGATAACTCCCTCACAGGAGTTCCGAACATTGCTCCACCGAGTCAAGAATTCTCGGTCAGTCTCATTGTCCTCCTGCTTGCACGCCTGCAAAAGCTGAGGTCGGTTTGGCCTCCTGTAAGTGCTGGCGAAGTTGCTATTGAATGCCTCCTCTAAATCCAGCCAGCAATCGATGCTATTCTCCGGCAGATTGTTCAGCCAGATCCGAGCAGGACCTTCCAACATGTGCGGGAGATACCGGACCGCCCATCGGCGATTGCCCCCCGCAATGTATACTGCTGAAACATAATCAGCTAGCCAATCTTGCGGCTTGGTGCTCCCATTGTACGGCCTGGTACTCCGACCCAACTGAAACTGAGACACCGGTGGAGGTGGTTCCTTCATGATCCGAGGTCCAAAACACGCCGGACCAGGAGGGCCTTCCTCCTCCAATTCTCGGACATGTAAATCCGATCTAGCTTGTAGCGCGCATCACCTGTAGGCAACGTCCGAGCTCCGATACGCTCTCCCAATGCACCATCCACTCTATAGAATCCAGCCCGCTCCATGGCTGAATTTCCATCATCATATCGGTCGCCACCTCGACCGACGTTCTTCGGCTGCGGAACATACTCCGGCTCTTGCTGATACTGCTCCTGCGGCCGGGGTTGCTGCTGATGCCTCGGGGGCTGAGGTGGTTTACCTCGGCCAGCCGACGCTGCTTGCCCACCGTTCTGATTTCCCTGAGCTGAACGGCCCTTAGCTCGGCTTGCATCACCTGGGCCGGGGTCTCCATTGGCTCGGCTAGCGTTGCCGACCTTTTGCTTCCCAGCTAACACCGGATCGTACACTTGCAGCTGCATCTCCTTGTTCCGACCTGAAGTGACACTCCGGGCACGATCGGCTCCTCCGACGTGTGGAGACGAGGCTTGCCCCTTGGACCCCTGGCTAACTGGCCTAATCGAATGGACCGCCTGCGAACCGCCAAGCCCGGCCTTGCGGAGGGCTTCATTTTGCTTGCTGGCCACATGCACTAACTCATTGAGCCGCTTCTGCTGCTCACGCCATGCATCTCCGGTCAACTCCGATAGCCCGGCCCTTACTGCTTCGGCTGCTCTAAGGTTCTTAGCTGGTGAACTATACACCGGCCTACCAGTAGCCGACCTGCTACTTGTTGCCTTACTCGAGCCCGAGACTGCAGCCCTAGCCATCTCCCCATAGAGGTCCTTGCCTCGGTTGAGCAGAGCAGCTTTCTTACGCCGCACAACCGGAGTAAAACCATCCTCTATACCATGTGCAGCATTGTACTCCTTCTGCTCCATATCGAACTGCTGCTTAGCCTCGGCCAGCAACCGAGCTTCTCTCAGCACCCTCTGGCGCTCTGCCTCTAACCCGGCCACCGTATGCTCCACACTTGCCTCTACTGCGAGTGGCCGAGCTAACCTATCAACGATAGCTTCTAAGGGAACTTCTTCCCTTGGCATGCCCAACTGCTCATTCTGACTAGGTTTCTCGTACGGAAACTTCGCCGTCCGACCTGATTTCTCAGGCAGCGCGGTTGGCGTCGCCTCCACCTCGGCTAGCGCGACCTTGCCAGCATCTGCCTTGCTAGCTGCAGGCCTGGTACCAGCCATCATCACCTCCACACACCTCGGAGGGCGAGTGACACGCCGACCCAAAGCCGCCAGGAGAGGAGTTTCGTCGTCCACGAGCACCTGCTCCGGGTACTCGCGAACCACCTCGACAGCAACGTAGTGGGGAAGCTGCCGAGCATCATGAGGAAGCCATCGGTGGGGAAAGGCTTGCCGGCGAAGCACCCCGCATTGTCGCTCACAAAGGCGAACTCGCCGATCTTGGTAACAAGGCCAGAAAGAACACACCAGAGGAGCCCGTCCGGATGGAAACTCCACCCAACGCCTCAATCTGCCCCACGGTGGGCGCCAACTGTCGTGGTGGGATCACGGCAGATGCCATGGGTATGGCTTAGTTGGGGCCGAATGGTCGTTGGGGGAATCCGGGGAGGGTTTATGCACTCAAGACGTGCACAAGCAAGAACATGCAAGAAACCACAAGAACATGAACAAGAAACCAAGAAAGCCAAGAACACAAAAGACACCACGATGTACCCAGGTTCGGGGCCTTCGTGAGGAAGTAAAACCCCTACTCCTGCCTTGCCTCTCTCAATATATCAGTGTGGTTCTCAGGTACAAGGTGCTCCTCGAGCTGTATGTTGCTACCAAAGTGAGAGCTCGAGGTAGAAGGTGAAACTACGAAGGGGGAAATGAGCTAGGGTTTTGCCGTCCTCCTCCCTGGAGGTAGAGATGCCGCATATATACACAGGCCGAAGTACATTTTTACCCCTGCCTACAACTGACAATGGCATGGCCAAAAGGTAGAAGACAAGCCTCTGCCTCCTGCCAGCCCAACGGCCGGACTGTCAGGCCAGCCAGGCCTAGCTTTCCTCTTCGGTCATACTTCAGTAGCCTGCCGAGGTCTAGCCTGTAGACCTTTCCCGAAATAGCCGAGTCAGCTCCTAGGCCCCCGAGCTTCCGGGAAACCCGTGGACGGACCTCGCCGTCCTCTGAAGCCTCGGGCTACGAGCTCTGCGGCACCCGTGACCTCTCTGACATGCCTCGATCCTTGCTGCCAACCTCGGATAACACTCCTGATCATATACCTCGGTAGAGAATATCTTATTCCTGTGGTAGCTAGCTGACTGCCCCGAGGTTGATACCTCGGAGGATATACCTCGGAAAGTATACCTCGGACGTACACCTTACGTCGGATGACGCCTCCTGCGTCCTTGCTCAATCGTTCCCTCGGACAGCTTACTGCCTTAACCTTACATGTCTTTACCTCATCATTACCCTACCCGGGGGTAACCCCCCGACAGCTAGCCACTTAGGAATGGCTGACCTGTACCCACCTGGCCCAAGTTATGGTGGTGTGTCTTACTCGCAGCATTTAGCTTATTTTTTTCCGATCGGGCCACAGCCGTAGCCGAGGTCTTATACGCCTTAAAGGCTTCCCAGTGATCTCTTAGCTTCACCAGTTTTTTTGACTGAAATCTGGATCAACCTTTTCATATTTTGCCCATAATGTTTGCTTATATTTCCGAAAGGCGTCGGCCATCTTGGAGAGAGTCCAGTGCTTGAGTTTCAACTTCAAGGCGGGCTCAATACCATCGGGAGATTAAAATGCTGCAAGAGTGTGTCAAGCAGAAATCTTTATAATGCTGGTGGACATAGCATGGGTCATCCTCGGCAACGCCTGCTGGCTTAAGCCATTCTGCTATGGAGATCGGGACCTCGTCCCTAACAATAACTCCAGCTTCACTAATATATTTTCTGCGGTTTCTATCGGTTCCACCGGATCGCCATCTACATCAATTTATAGATTTGTAACTTTGCATCTTCGCTAGTCATTCTTTTCGCAGGGCCTCGAGGAGCTTGATTCTTAGCCTTTTTATGCAAGGTGGACGCCTAAAGTAAGAAATATAATGCGTTAATAAGTGCAATACAAATCAGTTAATGCATTTTGTGTTCAAGCAAATATAGAATTCATATATAAACCTCGAGGTGGAGGGTGTTCGAGGTGGAGGCTGTTATTTCTTCTTCCTCTAAAATACCCTCACCAGACGGGTTTAAAAATTGTGATGCAAATTGCTCAAAATCTTCGTTTCGATCGTCGACGGCGCCTTCTCCACCGGCAGCATTTGCATCGCGATGCTCAAAAATATCCTGCATGAATAAGTTTTCTCCTTCCTCGTCTCGCACAATTAAAGGGTGATCCATAGCTGAATGTTCCTACACGCAATAAATTTAACAAATTATGATAAACATAATTTGATACAAAGTATCAAAGTGCTTGATACAAATTTAACAAATTATGATACAAAGTATCCACATGTGCTTGATACAAAGTATGACAAAAACAATAACAAATTTAACAAATTTGATACAAAAAGTTACAAAGTATATATGATAAACAATTACAAATTTAAGTCCTTACTTATATCTATAAATTTACCTAGCTATATTGATCTACTAATAAAATGATTTCTACCTATATTGATATACTAATAAATTAACTAAGTAAATTGACCTAACTAACTTATGATATACTAATAAAATGATTTCTAACTATATTGATCTAACTAAATTAACCTAAGTAAATTGACCTAACTAACTTGACAAATAATTCTAACTCAATTGAAAAATATTTCTACTAATTCTATTTCACTAAAATGTGACATATGACTAAATTTGCATAATTAGTATTCATTCACAATTACAGCAAGCTACCTATTAGATCAAATTACTAATTCTACTAATTCTATTTCACAAAAATGTTAATATACGGTGGAAGACATATTTCTACTAATTCTATTTCTACTAATTCTATTTCAGTACAGGGGAGGCGCGCGGCGTGGGGAAGACCTACCGCGGCGGCGCGCGCGAGGCAGGGGAGGGGCGCGCGGCGTGGGGGCGTGAAGGCTGGAGGGGCACCACGGCGGCGGAGATGGGCACCGGCGTTGGGGCGCGGCGGCTGGAGGGGGCACCGCGGCGGAGGCAGGGGAGGGGCGCGCGTGGGGGCGCGGCTGCTGGAGGGGCACCACGGCGCGGCGGAGATGGGCACCGGCGTGCGGGCGCGGCGGCTGGCCGGAGATGGGCACCACGGCGCGGCGGCTGGCGGAGCAGGGCTTCGCCGGCGTTGTGCGTCGTGGGAGCCCGGAGGCGTTGTGTGCTTCGATTGGGGGAGTTTGCAAAAACTTCCGCAAACTCCCCCACTAAACCGCGCGGAATCGACCTTTGGTCGCGGTTGTTGGCTGCAACCGCGACCAAAGACCCTTTAGTCGCGGTTGCAGCCAACAACCGCGACCAAAGGTCGACCTGGGCCGCCCAAATTCTGGCGCCAAGCCGGGGGGCCTTTAGTCGCGGTTGTTTGCTGCAACTGCGACTATTGGGCTTTTTTACATTTTTTGCTGTTTCTTTTTTCTTTTGTTGTATTTGTTTTCTTTTATCATTTTAATTGAAAGGAAACTCAACGCTTGGTCCCAACTTAATGAGTCGTGGATAAAATGGAGAGCATGGCTATTCATCTAAGGTGGTCGAATTTCCAAAAACTATGGATGGTTCTATGTTGTAACCACTACTTGTGTACCCTAAAATTATTTTTGTAACAATTTTAGAGCAAACTATCACATATTTGTAAGATGAATGTTTGGTGTTGTAAAATGCAGAAGAAAGCAGATACAAATTATTAATTCATTTATCTTAATGCATTACATAAAAGGTTTAATACATTATTACACATGATACAACGTCTCACAAGCGCTTGAAAGAAACACACCCTGATCCAACATCACCAACATTATTCTACATAAACGGACTTGCTGGCTCGAAGGCCGTAGGATTAGGGGGAACGGCGGGAGGAGCCAGCCCCGTGGGCGGCCGCCCGGTTCTCGCGCGCACGTTTGCGGCGGAGGGCAAAATCCATGGAGGATGAGTCTTTCAGCGCCCAATCCAGATCGGAAGCCTCCTTCGCCTTGAGCTGGTAGGAAGTCTTGGCTCGCTGGACAGGGTAGTCGCGGATAGACTGGAAGGAGGCTTCCATGGCCTCCTGTATCTGCAACCCACAACCTTCTTCCCCGTCGTCGCTCCAGTCGAAGCCGTCGTCCTCCTCCTCCTCCGCGGGAGGAGCGGCGACGCCTGGTGGAGGTGCAGCACCGCCAGGTGGAGGTGCGGCGGCACCTGGTGGAGCAGGAGGCCGGTAGCTGGGCATTCCTCTCCACGCCGGGTTCGTGGGCATACGGCGGGATAGACTCCCGCGGTTGCGCCCAAGCGCGCTCTGCCGAGCACGCTCGACCTCGTCCAGAAGGCGCTACGGCGGGCGTGGCGGATCCATCTCGTGGAGACAATGCGTTCGTGGCTAGGAATGGTGGCTTAGGGTTTACCCCGTCGGCGACAATATATAAAGACCTCCAGGGCAGCGCTGGGGGAGGACACGTGCCCAGGGAAGCGCTGGGGGAAGACACGTGTCGTGACCGCAAAGCCCGTCTTTAGTCCCGGTTGGTGTTACCAACCGGGACTAAAGAAGCACACGGATCGTGTGTTTCTTTCGAGCGCTTGTGAGCCGTTGGATCAGGGGTGTGTTTCTTTTGAGGGATTGTGAGCTGTTGGATCAGCAGTATCACGACCACTTCGTGAGCCACATGACCCGGTTGGTGTTACCAACCGGGACTAAAGAAGCACACGTACCCTATATATAGCCGCCCTCCTCAGACAGGTTACTCACTCACACAAAACATTCCAGCGTCACTCGGAGAGGCATCTTTGGGCAACCAGCGGCAAGACGTCTCTGATGACCTGCGACCGTTCCAAACGGTTGCAGATCATCAGAGATGTGTTGCCGGACGGTTGTAGATCATCAGAGACGTCTTGCCGCTGCTTGGATCGAAGTGGCGCTCAAACACAAAACATTCCAGCGTCACTCGGAGAGGCATCTTTGGGCAACCAGTGGCAAGACGTCTCTGATGACCTGCGACCGTTCCAAACGGTTGCAGATCATCAGAGACGTCTTGCCGGACGGTTGTAGATCATCAGAGACGTCTTACCGCTGCTTGGATCGAAGTGGCGCTCAAACTCACGAGCCACCGTCGGGCTGTATGCAGGGGGAACTGTGTTTGGACGGTCGAAGCTGAGGTTTGAGAGGTTCCCACATGGACACAGTTACATAAAAGGTTTAATACATTATTACACATCACCAACAACATCCCTATGTATTGTTCACTTGTTCTTCTTGTGTGCCCCTTTCTTTTGAACGCGCCGTAACCATGGACAATCTTCTTGAAGTAACTTGATGGTTGGGTCAATGTTCACTTTGAAGGGCGGAATTTCATGAAACTTATTGTAATCTTCTGACATGTCTGTGTGGTCCTCCACTCCCACGATGTTTCTTTTACCTGAAAGAACTATGTGGCGCTTTGGCTCATCGTTTGATGTATTCGCTTGCTTATCTTTTCTTTTTGTTGGTAGGGTAGACATGCCCTTCACATAGAAAACCTGAGCCACTTCACTGGCTAGAATGAATGGTTCGTTCTCGTAATGAAGATTCTTGAAATCCACTGTAGTCATTCCGTACCGTGTGTCTACGGCTACACCGCCATCTAGGTTGAACCATTTGCACTTGAACAAAGGAATCTTAAATGAAGGTCCATAGGACAGTTCCCATATCTCCTCTATGTAACCATAATATGTTACCTTTTCCCCACTGCAGCCATCTATTGCATCAAAGCGGACACCACTGTTTTGGTTGGTGCTCTTTTTATCTTGGTCGGCCGTGTAAAATGTATTTCCATTTATCTCGTACCCTTTAAAAGTCAATATAGTCGAAGACGGTGTCTTGGCCAATAAGTATAGCTGTAGTTCATTTGTGGTGACATTCATCAGTCTTTTCTGTAACCAACCGCCAAAAGTCCTGATGTGTACTCCATCAATCTCATCTTCTGGGTATTTGGAGCGTAAATCATTCTTGTGTTGCTGGATATACGGAGCCACCAAGATGGAACTATGCAGAACTGTGTAGTGTGCTCGAGTGAAAGAATCCACGTCTTCACATATGATTGCTTTCTTTCCTAGGGTGCCTTTTCCACGCAGTCTCCCCTCATGGCGCGATTGAGGAACACCAATCGACTTAAGATCAGGAATAAAGTCAACACAAAACTCAATGACCTCCTCAGTTCCATAGCCCTTGGAGATGCTTCCTTCTGGCCTAGCACGGTTATGAACGTATTTCTTTAAGACTCCCATAAACCTCTCGAAGGGGAACATGTTGTGTAGAAATACAGGACCGAGAACACGTATCTCTTCCACCAGGTGAACTAGAAGGTGCGTCATAATATTGAAGAAGGTTGGTGGGAACACCAACTCGAAGCTGACAAGACATTGGACCACATCATTCTCTAAATCTTTTAGAGTAAGTGGATTGATAACCTTCTGAGAAATTGCATTCAGGAATGCACATAGCTTCACAATGGGTACTCGAACATTTTCTTTTAGAAGTCCCCTCAATGCAACCGGAAGTAATTGTGTCATAATCACGTGACAGTCATGAGACTTCAGGTTCTGAAATTTTTGCTTTGCCATGTTTATTATTCCCTTTATATTCGACGAGAAGCCAGATGGAACCTTCATACCGCGAAAACATTCAAAAAATATTTTCTTCTCTTCTTTCGAAAGAGCATAGCTCGCAGGACCTTGATGATTATCAGAATGATCGTCGTCTCGTGAATGCATACGTCGATGGGCCTGTCTTGCTTCCGGTGTATCTTTTGACTTTCCATACACGCCAACAAGTTAAGCAGGTTCAAGCAAAGATTTTTTGTCACGTGCATCACGTCGATTGCAGAGTGAACCTCTAGCATTATCCAATAGGGCAGCTCCCAAAATATAGATTTCTTCTTCCACATGGGAACGTGGTTCTGAGCGTCATTCGGAACAGATAGTGCTCCAGCACCCTTCCCAAATATTACTTTTAAATCCTTGACCATATCATGTATAACAGATTTAGAAGGTCGAGTAGGCTTCCGCCGAATATCTTCCTCACCTTTGTAATGTCGGCCTTCCTTTCTTCCTGCATGCCTCGGTACAAGCCATCGACGATGGCCCAGGTACACAATCTTGTTACCTATATGTTTACCTTGAGTCTCACCTAAACAATGCGTACATGCATTGTATCCCTTGTTTGACTGTCCTGAGATGTTACTAAGAGCAGGCCAATCATTGATGGTTACAAACAAGAGCGCTCGTAGATCAAATTCCGTTTGCTCGTGCTCATCCCACACACGCACACCTTCATCACTCCACAGCTGTAAAAGTTCTTCCACCAATGGCCTCAGATACACGTCAATGTCGTTGCCAGGTTGCTTCGGGCCTTGGATGAGCACTGGCATCATAATGAACTTCCGCTTCATGCACAACCAGGGAGGAAGGTTATATATACATAGAGTCACAGGCCAAGTGCTATGACTGGAGCTCTGCTCTCCAAATGGATTAAATCCATCTGTACTTAGACCAAATCTTAAGTTCCTAGCGTCATCCGAAAATTTCGGGAACACTCTGTCGATTTTTCTCCACTGGGACCCATCAGCGGGGTGTCTCATCATCATGTCTTTTTTACGTTCTTCTTTGTGCCAGCGCAACAACTTGGCATGCTCTTTGTTTTGGAACAAACGTTTCAGACGTGGTATTATAGGAGCATACCACATCACCTTGGCAGGAATCCTCTTCCTTGGACAACCTTGCTCGCCCTCAACTTCACCTGGGTCATCTCGCCCAATCTTAAACCGCAATGCACCGCATACAGGACAAGCATTTAAATTTTCGTGCTCGCCGCGGTAGAGGATGCAGTCATTAATGCATGCATGTATCTTCTGCACCTCTAATCCTAGAGGGCAGACAACCTTCTTTGCTTCATACGTACTAGAGGGCAATTCGTTTTCATTTGGAAGCATCTTCTTAACTATTTTCAGCAAACTTTCAAAGTGCTTGTCGGTAGTACCACTCTCTGCCTTCCATTATAGCATTTCCAGTATCGTACCGAGCTTTTTCTGGCCATCTGTACAAGTTGGGTACAACAATTTGCTGTGATCGGCTAACATGCGCTCCAACTTCAACCTCTCGTTTTCACTTCCACAGTCCATTTGTGCATCATGAATGGCCTGACGAAGATCATCGTCGGGCTCATCAAAGATGGCATCCTCTTCAACTTCGTCTTCCCCCATTGTAGTATCACCGTGTTCATTGAACAGAGGATAGTTGTCATTATCCTCCTCTTCTTCATTCTCTTCCATTATAACCCCTCTTTCTCCATGCTTGGTCCAACAATAATAACCAAGCATGAAACCATTTCGCAACAGGTGTTCGTGAAGCCTGTCTGTGGAAGAGTATGTATACTTATTCATACAGAGACTGCATGGACAACACATAAAACCATCCTTTCGCTTGCTTGTCTCAGCCACATGGAGAAAATTATGCATGCCAGTAATGAATTCGGCACAAACTCGGTCACCGTACATCCATTGACGTCTCATCTGCATTATATAAGTATATCAAAAAAATTATGCATGCCAGTAATGAATAGATAAGTGACCATAATAATTCAAGCAAAGTAGAGTGGCGACAAATGTAATACATTGTAGCATTAAATATCCATTAATTTAAACTAACATTGAACTATTTAAAAAATTTAAGTCCAACAACAAATGCGATCAGAATCGCAACTAAGGTAACTATTGAACCAACAGCATAATGATACCAAGCCTCTTGACTAATGGCATATCTTCTAATTTTTTTAAGCTTCAAGCGCATCGCATCCAACTTGATCTCGTAAGCATTAACGACGTCGGCAAGCTTCGAGCGCATCCCATCCAACTTGATCTCGTAAGCATCGACGACGTCGGCAAGCTTGAACTGGTGTTCATCGATGATGTTGACAAGCTTAACCTCCAATTCCTTCTTCTCTTCTTTGCGGAGATCTTCACTTATTTTTAATTTAGCTTTCAAATCATCGTTTTCTTTCACAAAATATTCAACAATAGGGTCCACTGGAATTTCCGGTTCAACTACCTCCTAGACAAATATATATTTATGTCAAAGTTGGTCCGCATGATTGTCATAAACGCGAAACGAAACAAATATATAGTTATTAAAAGTCATACCACATCCGAATAATAGAGCGGACGAGAGCCGGTGGGGGTATTTGTGAAAACCATGGCACTATATATATATATATAAAACAATTATACAACTTATACAAAAAAACAAATAATAATTATGGAACAAAATCATACAACATAGATTTTTTTTAAATAAAAAAGAAAGCTCACCTAGGTGGTGTCGGTGACGAGACGGTCTATCGACGACGGTGAGGAGGTGAATGTTGTGACACTGAAATACAAAAACATAATTTAGTTTAAGATCAAATTGACAATACAAAATTGAGCTAAATAAGCAAAATGAGCTAACTTAGGCATTTCATCATACACCTACCTAGCACTACAAATATGAATTGAGCTAAATGAGCTAGACAACCAACGAAACGGGCGCCGAAAGAGAGAGTTTGCAGTTGCTAACCCTTGGATAGATGCACCACCGTCAATCTTAACAAATGGTGCAAAAAATCGTGGATGAAATCGAGCTCGGTGGAGAGAAAATGGAGATTCACCTCGAGCTCGAAATGGCCAAGGCTGGCTCGGGGTGGAAGATGAAGGCGACTGACCTTTGATCGCGGTTGGTGGCTCCAACCGCGACTAAAGGTCCTCGCTAGGACAGGCGGCCTTTTTGTGCGGGACCTTTAGTCGCGGTTGGAGCCACCAACCGCGACTAAAGGTCCTCGCGCGTGCCCCGCGCGGCTCCGGCCGCAGGTGGAGGACCTTTAGTCGCGGTTGGTGGCTCCAACCGCGACCAAAGCTCCAGCACAAACCGCCACCTGTCCTAGCCGTTGGATCTGTCGGAGCCGCGAGACCTCTAGTCGCGGTTCGGAAACGAGCCGCAACTAAAGGTCCGCCTCTAAGGCCACTTTTCTACTAGTGAGGTTGACTCTTATATGAGAGTCCACTACTTACTTTTTTCGTTGTCTTTCCTCCACATAAGAAAATATGACATACAAGCAGACTCTGCATGTAACATACAACTCTTGCCCACATTCATAGGAAAAACAAGTAACTACCCGATTGCGTTAAATCATGACCATAAAATCAATTAGTTTAACCTCTTTTATATAGACAAACCTTAAGAGATAACTTATGGAGAGTGGATTTTTGAAACCCGGGCTACATGGAGCCTTTTGTTTTTTTTTAAATAGAAAATGACATATTGAGTTTTCAGAAGTCGCGAAAAAACACAGCCGTAGATAGTGTCGAGATCTACAATCTTGCAAAATTTTACCTTAAATTTAATTATATTTTCGGCTATACAAAAAAGAAAAACCAGGGAAAATTTCAAAATTCTGAAACTGTGTATTGTTCACCACCCAGATTCACCCATTTGTCTTTTTATGCAGCCCAAAATACAATGAATTTGGAGTTGAAAATTTGCATGATTGTAGATCTCGACAATATCTACATACGGAATTGTTTCTCAATTTTTGGACACTTAGAAATGTCGATTTCTTATTTTTTTTTGTTAAAAAAAACAGACACCATGTAGCTCTAACTCCATTTTAGGGTTTCGATAACTTATGGGCTACTTATCTATTGACAACATATCTACATGCACTCTCTAGATCAACCTAAAAGGCCCAGTAGGGGTACCGATGAAGAAAAACACCCCGAGCGGCATCCCCAGCTGTCCGGGGCGACCCAAAAACTGTTCGGCACCCTACAATGCCCGAACAATGCCCGACAAGGCCTCCGACAGGCGGGTTGGCGCTGTCATCTGCACAACGGTCACCTCGGTTTAAATGGCGCCCAACTTTCTCGTCTTCCTAGGCGGCGCTGCTAGGCTGACATGGTGGAAGTACAAGTCCCCCACGCGTGTCTGACATTAACTCCGATGCGTCGCCTCCCCCACCCACCCAGCGTTTCCGCCTCTGTTCCACGCCCAAGCCTCTGGCTATAAAGATGTTCCGCGGTACAGCCGGGTCAAGCCGTGCTCTAGTGGCCGTCTTCAACAAAATCCTCACCACCTAGCCACCTCGTGCGCAAGCCTCAACCAGGCCACACGCAGGCGTTTTCCGCCGCAAGACCCTACACCTTCGTCGTTGGACGTCGAAAATAACAACGAGGTGGAGGCAGAGGAGGAGGCGAAGGGGGTGGAGGAGAAGGAGCTGTCGTTGTTGTGGCTGAAGCAGGCCGCCATGTACTCCTCCTATGACACAATGTGTCAGGCGCACGCGCTAAGGTCGGTGATGGAGGAGACAAAAGATCATATCACCGAGTTCGTCATGCGGGACTCTGTTGAGACAACGACGAGGGAGCCGGCTGGCCGCCAACTCATGGAGACCGAGCATCACGACCAGAGGGAGCTAGCAGCTCGCCAGGCATCCGCTGCCGCTCGCCGGGCATCCCGCACGAACATGCTGGGAGATCACCGCCGACGCATGGAAGAGGCTTTCCACCGGGCCAATGAAGCAACGGAGTTGTAGAGAACACACCAGGAGGCATAGCCGTGTAGCTCCGAGTACGGAGCGGCAGAGGATGCATGTGCATGCGCACACGCGCACAACAGTGGCAGAGGCTCACTAGATGGGGGTTCAGGCCAGAGCGGAGAGGCGCTGACTTGGGCAGGTGATGAATGGCGATGATCCGTGCCCCAATCTAGTGGAGAACAACAGCAAGGCTGGCCCCTCTCACGTTGTTGGCCTGGTGGCGAACGGCACTGAGGCTGGCCCCAGCGAGCCAGCTGCTCCCGGCGCGACCTCTAGATTTAGTTTACTTTAAGTTTTAGTTTTGCATAAACTTTGCCATAATACGTACTTTCAGGAGGAGGGGGGAGGGGATGCAGGTAGCACCCTGATACTTTCAAAACGTATTTATGATTTTTGATGGTTTCATGTTACTTTTTATATCATTGCTACATATTTATATTATAATTTTATATCATTTTGTGACATTTTATTGGACTAACCTATTGACAAGATGCCAAGTGTCAGTTCCTGGTTTTTCCTGGTTTTGTATTTCAGAAAAGCTATTAACGACATATGCTCGGAATTGGATGATAATTTACGATGATCTTTTATCACAGAAAAATGACTGACGGGCAAAGGGCGACCCAGGGGGCCCACAGGTGCCACGCGGGTCCCACCCAGGGTCTAGAGGGGTGCCGCAGCCATCGACCACGTGGTCACCTCGGTTACCTCCTCCGACGGGTCTTTGCTTAGAAAACATCTCCTGACCTAAAACAACCCCTGGAGGATTTTTCCAGAAACGAAACAGAGCGCTGCGGCCATCCGAAGCCATATTTCAGAGTTTTCAGGGTCCTGTTCCGGCACCCTGCTGGGACGGGGATCAACCTCCGGAGCCATCTTCATCGACTTGCTGCTCCTAATGGCGACATATTGATGACGTGGAGACGCACGTTCGTTGGGAGACCCCAAGAGGAAGGTATGATGTAGTCAGCAGCAAGTTTTCCCTTGAATCTACCAAGGTTTATCGTACCAGTAGGAATTGGGAGAGCTTCAGAAAGGTGTCAGCGGCGCCGTTTACGATTACTGACGTGGACCTGCACACAACACAATCAAAATAATTTGCCCCAACGAAACAGGAAGGTTGTCAATCTCCCTGGCTTGCTGAATACAAAGGATTAAACGTATGGTGTGAAATATGATGATGAACACAAAAAGGAACAGCGAGGAAACAATTGTAGAGCGTGGTGAAAACAGTGTTTGTATCAGTGTGGAATAAAGGACCGGGGTCCACAGTTCACTAATGGTGTCTCTCCATAAGACAAATATGCATACATGTTGGGTAAACAAATTATAGTTGGGCAATAGACAAAGTGCAAACGCATGACAATGCAATATATGATAAGAACATGTTCATTGTTAGATCTATTGGGCATTATAACAATATACATAGACCGCTTACTAGCTGCATCTATGACTCATAATCCACTCAAGAGATAGCTTTCGGGTCTCCCGTGAGTATTAAGTTGCCAGCAACAGATTATAACATTAAACAAAGTGTGTAATGTAAACAAACACATTAGACTTAACAGCACTACCCTTAAGCTAAGCATCGGTTATTTTATCCCTTGTGGCAACAGCACATCTACAACCTTAGTTGTTTCTGTAAATCAAGCCCAGGCTTCTAGAGGCATGAACCCACTATCTAGCATAAATACCCCCTCTTGCAGTCATTAGCATCTACTTGGCCAAAGCATCTACTAACAACGGAGAGCATGCAGGAACGTAGATAAAACATGATATAAATAGATGAACAAACTTGATCATAACTTCACAATTCATCAGATCCCAGCAAACACAACATATAGCATTACACAAAGATGATCTTGATCATGTTAGGCAGCTCACAAGATCTAAACATGATAGCACAAGGTGGAGAGACTACCAACTAGCTACTGCTATGGACCCGTAGTCCCGTGAAGAACTAATCACGCATCACTCCGGAGGCAGGCATGGCGATGTAGAGCCCTCCGATGATGCTTTCCCCTCCGGCAAGGTGCCGGGAAGAACTGCAGAAACACTCCCGAACTAGGGTTGAAGACGACGGCGGCGTCAGAAGTTTTCGTGGATTTTCGCTCGGGTGTCTAGGGTTTCCCAAATAGATGTAATTTATAGGTGAAAGGGCGGCGTCGGAGAAATAAATCTGTTAAATTGGCGTCCGATTCTGAGAATATTTCCAGAATAGAATTTCTGAAACAAAAAGACAGGAGAAAACAGGAACTGGCACTGTGGCATCTTGTTAATAGGTTACTCCCAGAAAATGCATAAAAATGATATAAAGTGTAGGATAGACATGTGGTAATCAATATATAATAGGCATGGAACATAAAAAATTATAGATACGTTTTAGACGTATCAAGCATCCCCAAGTTTAGTTCCTACTCGTGCTCGAGTAGGTAAACGATACAGGATAATTTTTGAGGTGACATGCTACCAACATAATCTTGTGATCATATAGTAATGTAACGCATGTGAGCTGACATCAAATCATTCAAAGCAAAAGTCTATATTTGATATTAAACAAACAGATGATAAAGCAAGACAATTAAACAAGTAAAAACCTTTCATGGAAGATGCTATAAAGACATGAAACCGTACAAAGTTTATTATAGATGATTTAAGCATTTAGTATAGAAGTTCAATCCTTCTTACTCAAGCATCAAGCAATCTTCCACAAACATAGAAAGGATCCAGTCAAGCAAAAGTATCACAAACGTAATGAATCAACTGTTTAGAAGTTTTACTCAACCAGCGTAAGCATTTGGTATTGGCACCAGGATGTTATGGCAAAGAGAATAATAATGGGGGTTTGGAAGGCCAAAGGAAGATAGTCTCACAAAGCTATAAATGATCATTAGACAAGAGGAAGTCTTATAATCGAAACTATGCAAGGAGTAGTCATTGCCATCCAACGGATGCACATAGAGCTATAAGTGTATGAAAACTCTCCAATGGAACTAGTGGGGGTGCATCCAATTTGGTTGGCCACGAAGACCTAGAGCACTTTTGAGGAGGCTCATCATTGGAATATACAATCCAAGTTCTATAGTGTTAATTCCCCACATAGTTATACTAGTAAAACATGAAAACTCTCTCACATGGAGTATATGTGTGCTAAACATGAGCACAAATGATGACTATGAAACTGCATGTGCTAAACATGAGCACAAGTGTGGATAAAGGATAGTAATGTTGCCCCCTCTCTCTTTATTTCTTTTCTTTCTTTTTCTCTTTTTTTCTTTTTTTTCTTTTTCTATTTCTCTTTTCAATGGCCTCCATGGCTCTTTTCACTTTTCTCTCCCTCACTGTAGGGGCAACATTCTAATATGATGACACACTTTTTGGTACAAATAACTTATAATAATCAAAACATGATGTATGAAACTGAGTGCCTCTGCCAGTGTAGCAGGATGCGCAATGATCTAGCGTAACATGGGTAAACCACACATCAGCTGTATAGAATCATGCAAAGCAATATATAACAATGATGAATGACAATAAGTCATGTAATGTAAGATGGAAGTTGCATGGCAATATATCTCGAAACAGCTATGAAAATGATGTGATTGGTAGTTATGGTGGTTGTTTTGAGGAAGATGTTTGGCTTATGTGTAGGAGAACAAGAGGAAGTTCTCCCACGGGGTTGGATGTACTGGTGAAGTATGCACAACTCTCAATGTGAGCAGAAGGCAGTGCACAACACCGAAGAGGCTAGCAAAATATGGATGGTGGAAGTGTCAAAAACCGTAGCTTAACATTAGTAAAAAGAACTCACAAGTTTAATGCAAATAACTAGCAGGTTCAACATTAAAAGCATGATTAAATTCACTCCAAGAGGGGCCGTTCACGGAGGCACAAGTACCTTTTAGATCCCCTGACCTTAGCACGCAACTATGTTGTTTCCAACTGCCCTCAGACATGAGAAGCTATCAAGTACAACTACACCTTTAGCAATTTTAAGAGTTTATAGTACGGTACAAGCTTTAATAACACAACCACTAATCAGATTTTAGCTTAATTAACCAACAAGCATTTAACATCTAACTTCTTAATATCTCAAAACATTTGCAAGGAATCAAGTTACCAAAGTTCAATGATCTACAAGACTATGCAAATTTTCCATTATACAACTACCACACACTTAGCATTTTCTATTCCAACAAGACGCCAATTTATACAACTCTCCAAACAAATATAAGTGAAGTAAGAGAGTACTTTCTATAAAAGAACTAATAGATTTGAACAACAGATACATGAAAAACAAGAGCTAAAAGTATAGCAGCGCTAGACAAGAATACTCAACAAGTATAAGTGAAAAATAGGAGTATTCTAAGCAAAAGCGGAGCGTGTCTCTCTCCCACACAAGAGTGCTAGGGTCCAACTAGTTATGATCAGAAAATAAAAACAAAAACAAAATAGAAAATAAAACACACAGACGCTCCAAGAATAGTACACAATATGTGAAGCAATAAAAATATAGTCTCACTAGAGATGACCTGATAATTTGTTGATGAAGAAGGGGATGCCTTGGGCATCCCCAAGCTTAGACGCTTAAGTCTTCTTGATATATGCTGGGGAGATCCAAGGGAGCCTCCCCAAGCTTAACCTTTTCTCTCTTCTCAATCTTCTCATATCATCCTCCTCTCGTAATACTTGAAAACTTCCTTGACACAAAGACAACTCGCAAACTTCATTAAAGGGGTTAGTGCATCAAAACATAAACTCACTTGGTTCTGTAAAAACAGATTGCAGACTTTAGTTCAAACATTAGCTAGTGTTACTAAGCAAGATCCTGGTCTCCCCCCGAAGAACGTAAATCTATACTTGCAAAAGAGACAATGCAAAACAAAGACATAATCTGTTAAAACCAGAACAGTCCGTAAAGACGAATTTTTTCGAGACACTTTCGATGCTCAAATCAGAAAACGGTTAACTAACGAAAGATAGGTAATAAGTTCAGGCTTCTGCTCAAACATTTACAGATTAAAATAATTATCCTTAATTTTTCACGATTTTTTACCGTGAGGTACAGAAATCTGTTTCTGGACAGCAAATAAAACTTTTAGCATATCTTGCTATTAGAGGCTCTTCTTGGCACAAAAAAAGGAAAATAAAAGATACAAAGGAGTTGTTACAGAAGTAAGCAAACTCCTTGACTAACAAAAACTCAAAACAAAAATATAAAGGGTTGCCTCCCTAAAGCGCTTTCTTTAATGCCTTTTAACTAGGCATAACAGTTTTAATTATGCTCTTTATAAGAATAAGAGTTAAAACACAAAACAGAGCATCAAGATGCAAATATATACACATTTAAGTCTAACCCACTTCCTATGCATGGGAATCTTATAAGAAAATAAATCATTTAAGCATAAACAAACTAGCATAGGAAGATAAAACAAATGCAATTTCAAAAATTTCAGCATAAAGAGAGGTGTTTTAGTGACTTGAAAATTCTTGTCTCCATATTTTCCTCTCTGATAATAACTTTCAGTAGAATCATGAACAAACTCAATAATATAACTATCACATAAAGTATCCTTTTCATGACTTCAAACACATAATTTTTATTAAGCTAAAAAACTGTGGGATCTTTAAACCCACTTTTGACAATAGTAGTATAATTTATATCATCAGTCATCATAGGACCATCATCAAGAGCATTATCATATATAAGAGTAGGGAGCACATTTTTACTTTTTGTTATTTCTTCTTTTTCTTGAGTCAAGGATGTTGTTACTTCAAATTCATCAAGAGGAGATATTTCAAAAGAATCATAACATTCAACAATATAACATTCTTCCTCCTTAGGTAGGCATGGAGGATAATCATATAATGTAAGAGTTAAAGAGTTACTATCATTAGAAGGTAGATCCTCCTTTTGTCCTTCACTCTCCTCCTCTTTTTCATCCAATGAGCCTTCAGTTTCAGCAATTACTTCTTCCACAGGTTCCTGAAAGACAACCAGTTCTTCTTGAGAATAAGTTTTCTCAAGATATTCAGTAATATAAGGATTATCATTGTAATATTCAAGGCAATATCCAAGTATAGCAAAATTCTCAGATTTGTAGTAAGGAGCATCATCAATATTCTTAAGCAAAGCAGCAATTTCATATGCACCCTTAAAAGCAACAAATTCTTCATTTTTTTTCAATATTAACAAACTCATAGTTTCCTTTAGCATAAGAAGCCAAAGTCTTATCATCATTATAATCACATTGAAAAGGGAGGTGTTTATGCCTCCTACAGCAAAAAGATTCATTAAAGCACACCAGGATTCATCATAAGTAGAGCACAAGTTTCTAGCAAAACCATTCAATTTATTTATTTGTACCCATAAGTGTCCCCCTTTTTGAGACAAATGATTTCCTTATAATAATTTTGTTGATCCTCAGTGTACCCATTCAAGAAATAAGATCCAATTTCATAGAAGTTAACCATTGATAGTAAGTAACGAACTAGACATAATAATAAACCGAAATAAACTAAGAGCTGATTTTTTTTGTGGTTTTTTATTTTAAAAGCAAACAAGATAAAATAAAAATAAAATAAGCAAGACAAAAACAAAGTAAAGAGATTGGTGATGTGAAACTCCCCTTGCTGTAGCTTCCAATTCACCGGCAACGGCGCCAGAAAATATGCTTGATGACGTGGAGACGCACGTTCGTTGGGAGACCCCAAGAGGAAGGTATGATGTAGTCAGCAGCATGTTTTCCCTTGAATCTACCAAGGTTTATCGTACCAGTAGGAATTGGGAGAGTTTCAGAAAGGTGTCAGCGGCGCCGTTTACGGTTACTGACATGGACCTACACACAACACAATCAAAGTACTTTGCCCCAACGAAACATGAAGGTTGTCAATCTCCCAGGCTTGCTGAATACAAAGGATTAAACGTATGGTGTGGAATATGGTGATGAACACAAAAAGGAACAGCGAGGAAACAATTGTAGAGCGTGGTGAAAACAGTGTTTGTATTAGTGTGGAATAAAGGACCGGGGTCCACAGTTCACTAGTGGTGTCTCTCCATAAGACAGATATGCATACATGTTGGGTAAACAAATTACAGCTGGACAATTGACAAAGTGCAAACACATGACAATGCAATATATGATAAGAACATGTTCATTGTTAGATCTATTGGGCATTACATCAATATACATAGACCGCTTACTAGCTGCATCTATGACTCATAATCCACTCAAGAGATAGCTTTCGGGTCTCCCGTGAGTATTAAGTTGCAAGCAACAGATTATAGCATTAAGCAAAGTGTAATGTAAATAAACGCATTAGACTTAACAGCAGTATCCTTAAGCTAAGTATCGGTTATTTTATCCCTAGTGGCAACAACACATCTACAGGCTTAATTGTTTCTGTCAATCAAGCCTAAGCTTCTAGAGGCATGAACCCACTATCTAGCATAAATACCCCCTGTTGCAATCATTAGCATCTACTTGGCCAAAGCATCTACTAACAACGGAGAGCATGCAGGAACATAGATAAAACATGATATAAATAGATGAACAAACTTGATCATAACTTCACAATTCATCGGATCCCAGCAAACACAACATATAACATTACATAAAGATGATCTTGATCATGATAGGCAGCTCACAAGATCTAAACATGATAGCACAAGGTGGAGAGACTACGAACTAGCTACTGCTATGGATCCGTAGTCCCATGAAGAACTACTCACACATCACTCCGGAGGCAGCCATGGCGATGTACATCCCTCCGGTGATGATTTCCCCTCCGGCAGGGTGTCAGGAGGAACTGCAGAAACCCTCCCGAACTAGGGTTGAAGACGACGGCGGCGTCGGAACTTTTCGTGAATTTTCGCTCGGGTGTCTAGGGTTTCCCGAATAGATGTAATTTATAGGCGAAAGGGCGGCGTCGGAGGGCACCCGAGGGCACCAGGCGGCCTGGGGGCGCGGGCCCACCCTAGGCCGTGCCGTGGGCCTGCCTGCCTCCCTCGGCTGGCCTCCGGCCTTCTCCTTCGGGCTGCTGCTTCGTCTCGGTCCAGAAATAAATCAGTTAAATTGGCGTCCGATTCCGAGAATATTTCCAGAATAGAATCTCTGAAACAAAAAGACAGCAGAAAACATGAACTAGCACTGTGGCATCTTGTTAATAGGTTAGATCCAGAAAATACATAAAAATGATATAAAGTGTAGGATAAACATGTGGTAATCAATATATAACAGGCATGGAACATCAAAAATTATAGATACGTTTTAGACGTATCACATATAGTCCCACTTTGGGGCTTAGGTTTATACCTATAACTATGTGGTTATATCTCTCTCCCATGATGCGATTTTGATTCTGATCATGAGCATTGTTAATATAGTTGAATCATATGATGTCCCTATCACTATTTTCGTTATGTAACGGATATGATGTTGCTCACTTGATGATATCTAGTATAATTTTCGGAGCCCGCAGTGACATTTGGGAACTATATGGATAATAGATTAGAACAATATTTATCATGAGATTGTTCTTCTTTCTTGGATTGAATAATGGAATAATGAGGTTTCTTGATTGTTCAGTTTAGTATGATTTCCTTACAGTATGTAGAGTATGAGAGCGACAAGATGATTAACGTTCGGAATATTGGAAATACACTATTCAAGAGATGTTTGTGGTGTTTGTTAGTACGATCTTTGGAAACTCATGTGATACGTAGGGTTTATCCATAGAGAGGAACACAAACTTTAAGTTGTGCTTTTGTATCCCTACGCAAGTCTTAACTGTTTTAACCCATAGTTGATTAAACTCGGAGTAATGATACCCTGCATGTTTCCAGAGGGGTTTATCATGTGTTTAATTATGTTAATGAGGTTGAGAATAGTCACCGGTGAAAGTATAATTCGTAGGCCTTGTTTCCAAGTATTGAAACACCATTTTTATTCACTTTAGTTACTTCTTACCTTGTTGTCATTTTTATTTCAGATTACAAAAACCACCTTATATTATCGTTGTTGGGGTTAGGTAATTAACCAATACTCACATCCTGGCAACTAAGCTCTTTTCTACCACCGTTATTACCAGTATTTTATCATCTGTTTACCGAACTAGTGCAACTATAAAACTGACAAATTGTATTAGGTGTGTTGGGGACATCAAAAACTTCTTGTATGTTAATTGCAGGATTGTTCGAGAGTGATACTTTTCAACCTACACCTCCCTGAGTTCGATAAACGTTGGATCATTCACTTAATTTTTTTTTGCTGTTGTCCTACAAATCTATGCCCAACATAGTATACAAGAATAGAAGCGTGTAGTAGACATCACACCCCTATTATACAGGAACATGTGTCCTGCACCCCTAAATCAGACACATTTTAAGGTGTGCTGATCAAAATTCCTGGGGTGTTGATGGAGATACTCTAAGTTTCTATATCTCATATGATAACGTGCTAAGAAAATTATGCATTGGGAGAGGCCTAAACCTCCCGCTAAACTACGCCCAGTTGTACGTCTAAAAGGTCCATTCTGTCAAGCTGACGGAGCAACACCACTCATCGCGAAACCAACAACAAAGCGCCGTATGGTGTCCGGACATGGGCAACAAAATGCTTCCACTTGCCTCGACTCTCAAAGAATAAGCAAACTAAGCTCTAGCAAGAGCACATACGAGCCCACTATATGGTGAAAGGATCAGTATGGTCGACTAAATTCGGGGAGGTGAATATGAGACTAACAATTTTTAGTTTCTTGTCAATTTAGAGGATACAATGAAAACACAAGATTGTCTAGATGTGTAACTAGGTGAACAACCGACGGAACAAGCTATTAATATAACAAGTAAGAACATGTAAGCGGGACCGCAATGGTGGAGACGAGGATATATTCCAAAGTTCATTTCCTAGGAAGTACGTCTTCTTTAAAGCGGTGTGGTGCCATAAAGCCTCACTAACGCACAAACGCTAACCCTATCCTGCTTGATCTCTCCCACAAAATCTAGTATACTCAATAAATATTTTTGAAACGGGCAAAAGCTTTGCGTTTTCAGTAATTAAGAAGACAGTGAAGTACAAAGTACCCAAATAATAACAGGAAGAGCAGCAGCATATTGCTTATCGAAAAGATCGAAAATTGCAAACAACACTACTCTTCCGGCATCTCAGTTTAGATAGGAGGTGTTTGCCCCTGCAAGGCGCCACCCAATGGTGCAGATGGTGAATCTTCGCTTGAAGAATAATCCCTCCGTTTCAAATTAGATTACTTGCTATTCACCACATGCGAATTTATCTAGACATGTTTGATGACTTGCTATCCACCTTATCTATAGAAGTGACATGTCTAGATACATCCGCATGTGGTGGATAGCAAGTCATATAATTTGGAACGGAGTGAGTAGATGTGGAGCTGTCTCGGATGGCGATGCAGTTGCCAAAAAAAGCAATCGGCCGCCCAAACTCGGTCGTTCCTCACAAGGCGCCGGACGATCCGATTGCATCACCCATCATCGAAGCGACGTAGAAACTGACGGATTGATTCTTGCAGAGGGCGATCAGATTGAATCAAGCTGTCCACCATCCTGTGCCCCTCCGGGTTGCCCTCGTACCACTCGCGATGGAGCAGAACGAGAACGACTAGAAACCACGCCCCGACGACGCCGGCCAGGATTCCCAGAAACAACACGGCGACATTGGTCGTCGTCGAAAGGGACTCCCGGAAGTCCGGATCCATGGTGAGCTCGAAGACGAAGAGGAGCGCCAATCCGGCCCAGCCCAGCAGGCACATGAGCGCGCACCGGCTGCACTCGGCTGGCTCCGCCTCCGCCACCGTCGCGCCGGTGCCGCCAGCATCTGGATTCTCCAGGTCGGCCATGAAAGTTTGTACGTGTGCGCCGCTCCTCGATCGATCTTCTAGATCGCCCGGTCGTAACCTACGATCGTGGATCGGCCGTGCGATGCGACGACGCACCTAGATATGCATATGTAGATGTAGTACGATGGTGCCTGTTAATTCTTACTGGTTTTTTGTTTTACTAGCAAAATGCCTGCCCGTGCGTTGCAACGGGAGAGGAGAAATATGTGTCACGAAGATGACGATAATATGTTATTGTTGATATAGATACGATTAGATATTATTCTTTTAATAAGCTTTGCTAAAATTTGTACGTTGCAAATGGATCACCATAAAAAAACTTAGACAAATCTCTATAAGTTCTAATTGCCAGAAATACTTCTCACATTACGATCAACCCTATAATAAAGTAAATTTCGGACACAACAAACTAAGTTCTACTGCTCGGAGCAATGCAATCAAAAATGACAAATATTAGAGCACAATCTATTGACAGTACACCATCTATGCAAAACATGACATCTATTGACAGTACAACATCTAGCAATTCATTTTGAAGATATTGACATCCCTGGGGAAGCAACCCTTTGCTGCCCCTTCATGCAAAAATTTATATATTGAGCTAGACAGCTCAAAAGCAAGCAAATGATATTACTATGGATTCATAAGGGGAATATGTAGAAATAACTCCAGCTATTCGAACTCAGAATATGAACTTATGAAGGCCAAAACCAATAAATACTTCTCTGCTGTTTCCAGATTCAGAATAACGAGTAGCTGCATTCGAAAATTCATAACAAGTTGAATACTCATGTAAATTGAGTAAATCCTTTTGTATTAGAACCTAGGCATCACACAGCAGCTAGGAGGAAGCAAAACATGCATTTATATGAACTTTGAAAGCTCCTAATACACAAGGGGAAACACTATTCTTCGCTGCCTGTGAAGTTTGGGCAGCTGCAATGAAATAGGAACAACAGGAGCTTTACAACTCCGATTTGAACGTTTAACCTCTCCAAACGATCATGGGAACAAGGGTTACAAAACATTCCATAGACCCAACCTCTGATTTTGCCAATAAGATACTCGAAATCACTGTTTTCCAGGACTGTACACCCAGAACAGCAGCAGGAAAATACTTTTCCCCTAATCTCTACAAGGATTCGCTCATCCCCTGCCCTAGGAACTTAGTAACTACCATGTACAGCACATGAGAGGGTCATGGATGGTGGAGAAACTCACCCTTGGTGATTGGGCAAGAGAAATCGGGCAGGAGGAGGTCAAGATCTTCCGTTCTTCTTCTCCTTTCTCCTCTTCGTACTCCTCTTGTTCTTTCTTCTTCCTCCTCAAGGCCTGGTGCAGCGGCTGCACCTGGAGGAGGGGTAGAACGTGGGGATGCTGGGAGGCATAAAGGGAGAAGAGGAGATGAAGGTCGGTTGGAGGGAGGAGGCGCCATGTGAGGGAAGGGCTCACGAGTGATTGGGCTCCTGCCTGGAGGTTGAATAGAAAAGGCATTTGTGGGAAAAGGTCCCTGGATTTTCCGAAACTCGCAAATAAGTCCCTCCGACGTCCAAAAGGTGAAGGCTCCTTTGGCACGCGGACTGCGGGTTGATTTCGCTGTTCGTTGTGGTGTTTTCTGCAAAAAAGTGGCGACGTGGAAGGGTCAACGACGTACGAAACGAAGGAAGCGATCCTCCCTTTATTAGTAGAAATACAGATTTAGAAACCGATTCGACCACGAACAGTCGAACAGGATGATCAAGCAGGTAAGTACGGCCGGAGCTCCCATCGCACGTGGGCACGTA
Organism: Poa pratensis; assembly: GCA_947311845.1. Classification (NCBI taxonomy): domain Eukaryota; kingdom Viridiplantae; phylum Streptophyta; class Magnoliopsida; order Poales; family Poaceae; genus Poa; species Poa pratensis. Next base: position 22,934,857 of record CAMZMU010000044.1, read on the forward strand.
GACACGAAGCTAGGATCTTCATCAACACGTACGGCACGGCACCAAGTCATGGTTGAGTTTGGCCCCCTTCTTTTGGGCTTTTTGGGCTGCTTATAGGTCCGAGACAACAGAAGCCCAAAAGAACTCTCCAGTTTCTGCTTCGCTTATTCCCACCGCGAAACTCGATTTGTGAAGGAACGGAGAAGTTGGCCCGGACTGGTTTCTGGACAGTTTCCCGAGCTTCTCACCGATGGAGCGAATCGTTTTCGGTAAATGGACATGTCGAACATCGAAATTACGACCGATTGCACTCCACTTGTTTCTCCTCTCTCTCCCCATCACGGTCAACTACTCAACCGAACGACCTCTCGCACCCATCCCGACCTCCCTCCTCCTCCATCTCGCCGCCCGCCTGCCCGCCCGCCCACCCCGCTGCCGCCGGATCCCGGCAGCCCACCGCCGGATTTCTCCATTCCGTCGCCGGATCCCACCATCCCGCCCCTGCTTCCCCCGTCCGTCGCCTGCCATCCCCTCGAGCTCGTCCGCACCAGGTCGAGCTTCGTCTCCTCGAGCTCGTCCGCCCCCGCCGTCGCTTGCCCACCCCCACCGCCGCTCGCCTACCACCGCCACCGCCAGATCTCGCCTGTCCTCGAGCCGGTCCGTTTCCTTCTCCCACCGGCCGCCGCATCCATCCCAGCCTCCGTTACCACCGGCCGCCGGACAGCCGCCAGCCCGCCAGACGCCAGTCCGCCTCCGCTCGCTGCTTCTGTCCTTACCGGCCGGCGAGCTGTACATAAACACGTACGCTATGGTGCTGTAGGCAGAGATGCCTGGTGCTCCACTGACGGACGTCTGCCTGACTGCCTAGCGCAAGATGTCTTCAGTTTAGATGTTCAGGAATCGCATGTTCAGATTTCCTCAATTCCGAATTTCTGAGCTCATCAGTGTGTGTCGTTGTTGATCACAAGTATTTTCTTGTGAGCAGTGAGCAATATCGTGCGTGTCGTTGTTGTTGTCTTGTTGATCACAAGTATTTTTAGTACTCCTGTATTATGATCTTGTTCAATTAATTTCGCATATGGATTGAGCGAGACCCATATATCCACGAGTATTTGTAGCACATTTCTACTAAAGCTAGAATATGTGAGATTTGATCGCTTTATTAAGTACACATCAAATTCAGGGGCATTTCAGACATCTCACACCTCAACACAGCGAATAAGCAAAATCTTCATAAGCCCAAAAGAAGTCTCCAAGCAGTTTCTACTAGCTTCTACCCACCACGGTTTCTCCCCACCAAAATCCATAAGCAGGCTTATGCATAAGCAGAAGCCTAAAAGAAGTGGCCCATATAGGGTACTTTAATCCCAAAAATTTCAAAATTCAGGGCACTTTGGTTAAAATGCCTTGAAATAATATCGAATGTATGATTCTAAGGCACCTTTTGAAGTGTCTGAAAGGTTGTAGAGGCAATTTTGAAGCAGGTACCAAAGATAACTTCTGCATCTTTGGATTTTTTTTATTCATAATGTTATCATATATGGACCAGGCAGGACTTTTGAGAAGTTTCAACATTTTTTTTGCTAATTTCTATTGACTTAATTAATTTTTGCATATCTTTCAAATTAATTCAAAATTGACTAAAACTACATATAAGACTAGGAAAATCACCAAAAACCAATTCCAGGTAACCAAATAAATAAAAAAACCACATATATATATACATTTTGGTATTTCAGCTATTATGAAGTTAAATCATTCGCACACGGGCTGTATTATAAACCTTGTGCCATATATCATATTTTCATTTAAATACTCTTTCCTAACTGTTACTACGCGAGCTCCCACATTTCTAGCCATTACCGCCGAGTTTTTTCCTTCCGTCGCCCGCACCCCACTTCTTCCCTAGCGAACGGAACTACCGTCTCCATGGTCTTCAAGATCGTGCAGATCTCCAGCGACACATACTCAAAGGAGGTAGCATTAATTTGTGGAGTTCTAGGGATTATTCATGTTTGAGTTTATTGTGTTTGTTTCTAACTCAGTTCTTTTTTGTAAAATTTCAAGGTATCCAGACGTTGCGACTGCAAAATAAAAGCCGACTTCAAACAGTCCGTTGAAGGAAAAATAAGCACCCTTATACAAGATCTGCATATTGTCGCCAAGTAGAAAGTAGAGATGACCGAAGAGGAAAATATGGAGATGAAGCTGAAATTCGCAGATTTTCCCATCATCATAAGATGAAACCGCATGAGTCAAAGTTAAAGATGAAAAAATAGGAAAATGTCCTAATATATGATACATTAGTATAGTGTTCCTAATATTTATTGTAATAGCACTTTGAGATTTATCTAGGTGTCGGAAGTAGAGATCTATCTCTGAAAACTATCCTTTCGGATGACACCTAAAATAATAATTTTGGATTATTTATGCACACGATTTGTGATATAAAATCGTATGCAAAGATGGAATATTGCACATGATTAGTTCTACGTAACCCTATGAATGTTGGGCCCATTACTATCCATTCTATCGCAGCCCTATTTTGTCTCTTGTATATATTCGAACTAGCAGCAACCGCCCCGTCTCACTACACTCTACAACTATCCCCACCCATTATAGGACCCTGCCCTCCTCACCTGGCTGGAGAGAGGAAAAATCTAGATCTCCCATGCTAGACTGTCGTCGTTTCCCACGTGTCTATCAAACGCTGGAGGTGCCGTGAATACCTTGTTGGGTTGCGTATACAGTAAATTAAAATTTTCCGTATTGCTACGCAACAACTCCCAAGATCTACTATGAAGATACATGCGAATACGAAGATCCAAATATCTAGTTTGAATACGTTACCAACACCGAAGATGCGGAAGAAGTGTCGATGACGTAGTTGACGTAGCTCGTCGCCGTCTCTCTCAACCAAGCCTGGTAGAGAGATTCCGGCGCCTCCTCCTCCTTGCCTTGTCACCTTGATCCAACATCGTGAAGGTCAACCATCAAGATCGACGGATCACCCCTCCGAGAGCTTGCACGCGTACGCCGGGAAAGGTTCAGCAGGGCTTCGCCGTCCAAGCTTGAAGCACTACTGGTGTATATGAAGGTGGAGATCTCAACACATGAGAAGGAGAGAGAGAGAGAGATTAGATCTAGTCTAATCGGATAGGTTGCCTCTAATTAGAGGTTCCTCTAATCCAACTAGAAGGGATCTAAACTTGAGAGAACTTGCGTCTACTTGTGTGTACTCCAAATAGGAGGGGGTGGGGTTTATATAGATGGCCAAGGGGTACAGGGACTTGGGCAAGGGGAAAGCTTCCCCTAGTCCAACTCGGTTTGGACAAGGGGAAAGCTCCCCTTGCCCAATTCGGCTAGGGAAGGAGGAGTTGGAGTTGGACTCCAACTCCCCCCCCACCGCCTTGCCCTGCCGCCGCCGCCGGGTGGGGCCCACCTAGGCCGCATCGACCTAGGTGGGTGGGGCCCACCCGCCGCACCGACCTAGGGGGCGGGGCCCACCTAGGCCGGCCGCTCCGGCCACCACCGCCGCCGCCTCCCCCCACCATGGGCCGATCGGCCCATTAGGGTTTGGTTGGGGGAGGTTTCCTCCCCCTTCGGCACTTTGGCCCACCACCACCACTAGGTGGTGCGGCTACCTTGGTGGGCCCTAGGGCCCATCTTGGTAGCCCCATGATGGGCTCCGATTTAATATAATATTTTCCATAATAATTTATTAATTAAATAAATCAATATTTAATTAACATATAATTAGATAATATTTTGTCTAATTAATTCTTATTTGAATATTTCCTTTTACAGAATATTTCACTGAATTAATTACCTATCATATAAAACACTTTTATATGAACCGGGACACCCAGTGTCCGCCGACAAAATAATCCGGACAAATATTTCCTTCTTATATAAACCCTCGGAATAAATTTCGACCATGATAGCAACTTCTATCACAATACAATCTCTCCGATAAAACCATATCTATCACGTAGATACTATGTCGGTGATACTCTCTCCATGTTCCAGACCAACCAATATACACAACTAACCAATCCTAGTTTAAGCCTGTCCACCCTACAGGTTCGATAACGTGTAGCTATAATTGGATACCCAATCACCGGCCAGGGTCAGGTCCGTGGACGACCTGAATAACTGCTACCGTTATGCGAAGACACTCTGTTGAACCTGCTGGCTATTTAATATATCATTCCCATTACTCGCGATACCAAAACTTCACCCGAGATATAGATCCGTGAATGTTACCATGAATCAATCATTGATTCACTACATCTTTGTCTATCTCATTAACCGGTGAGTTCCCTTTACTCGTTTCCGTATTATGATATCCCACACGGTGTAACTTCACCATGCATTGTCTGCAGAACATATTGGATACCTTTATAATACCGAGAGGGCCCAGGGCGTATCTCTCTAATCACCGAGGAGTAATTTCCCATCTCAGAACATTAGGATATACACACACCTTGAAGTCACCCAGTGACTGCCGTTTTGAAACCCAGTTAAGGCTGTGCCGTTGACAGTACCAAAGTAACTCTTCTAGTGTGCATAACCCTAATAACCTCATGGTTACAGGACATGTTATATAATAACCTTACTGTGATAAAGCTAAGGACAAAAGACAGTTTAACGGAATCTCTTAGCATACCAAAACTTGGGTTTACCCGGCCATATTATTATCCAATAATATGCCACTCATTGATGCTGACATAAACAATGTGCATGACTAGGAAAGCAGTGTCATCAAGCATTCAACAAATTAGTCCGTAAAAGAACTAGGGTACATTTTACGTGTTCATATTCTCCACACTTGCCGGTGAGCTTTCCCCTAAATCACGTATTTAGAAATCACCGCAGTTATAGCATAGAGAATACAAATCATAATTAATGAATCAGATGTATAAATACATTGCCTTTTGGGCATACATCCAACAGTCTCCCACTTGCACAACTGGCAATGTCCAGTTTGCATAAGTTTAACATCTTGATCGATGTTTGGTGTTTCTCATGCTCACTCTTGTGTGGTCGACATATTGTCCTTTTAGTCCCAACTGGGGCTATGTGAACTTTATTCTTTTATGCACAAAGAAATAAATCTTTCATGCACAACCTCAATTGATCATATGATCACTTGTAGCATCTGGTCATACGAGGTGAAACCTTAGTATTTTAACCAAGAACACAATTTCATTGTTTTCACAATTAGTTGTTTCTTTTGTAAAGAACCACACCTAGTTCATGCAATGAACCGATAACCTTTCCTTTGGAAGTTATTACGCTCCCATTGTCTTTGCTACTTGTTGTAGTTTTCGTAATATAGCCATATGTTTCATAAACATCCCCTCGTTATGCGATATACAGAATTTAGAAAATTCCTCAATCTACCCTTGGTCCTTTCTTTATACTTATCTCATAAGATTTTCCAATGCAACTCTTACATTATGAGCATTCCTCTCTTTCGAAGTAACTTCTTCAAAATACACCTTATGGAGAATTCTCATCTTGATTGGAGTCAATTGAACTTTTTATCAAATTCAACTTGTCAACAATTAAGTTTGATTAATTTCGTTTTGATCTTAAAATTTCACATCTTGAGAAATTCCTTTATGATCAAGATTTCAAATCAATTGATCATGCTCACCACCGTACGAAACAGCCATGGTTCTTGCATATAAATTTCTCTAACTTTATGAGAATGTTAATTCTCCCATGTTTTGAATAATATTCAAAACACTTTAGTGAAATTTCCGCAACATTTTATCACACCCACATATGGAAACTTCCGTATATGTTGTGATTACTATGTTCCAAATATGTATGTCATTAATTACTTATAATAACATATCATTTTGTATCAAAACAAAACAATCTATATTACATTATTCAAAACCGAATAACATAAATAAGCTCCCACTGATTTAATTGAAACTATGACCTCCTTTCTTTGTTTAATTCATTTTCTTGTTTGTCCTAGATAAACTTCTCTTCATACGATTCCGATTTATATTCATTTAACAAAAACCATCGAGCTGTACAAAATACACATCCTCGATCCATCTTTCCTTTGAAAGGAATATGTTTTCGTTAATATCTTATATAAACTCATTATCGTAAAAACCTTCTTGATCAGCAAATCTTTGTGATCATCTTTTTCGTCTAACAAAAAGATCCATATTAAGTTATTCATAACTTAACAATAATGATATTTAACACATATATGACATCTAAGTCATAATCTATTAGGATCTTATTCTAGCACATTCCTTTCTTTACTTTGTCATAGCATATTAAGTTTCCTAGAAACTTGTATGCCATCTAATCTGGTTAAGTGAATGTTTCTTGACAAGACGTCATGCATTTAAAATGCAATGACTCTCGGTATTAGTCTAAAAGACTTGTCAATTGGAATTGCTTCCGCTTGCACAATATCTGATAACTATTTCCGAAGATTCAATAATCTCTTCAAGATTTCACTATCCTCCCACTACATTCTCTAGAAGAATAAAATTCCTCAAGAATCACATTTATCTTAGCGGCAAAACATTGTCACTTATGTGGTGGTTTAAAGAGGATTTCCAGTTAACTTATTGGAACAACCTACAAAGCAATTTTATTTATCTTCCTCCTTTAGGATCAAGTTCTAGTCTTTCATAAAACTTAGAACCCAAATTCATTGTGTCTCTTCATGTTTATCTTTCAAAACTATGACACAATAATTAAGACAAATATTATTCCTAAATCCTTATATCATCTTAGAACTGAACTTCTTTTCAGAAATCTAAGTATCTAAAACTATCACGTCCTTTATGCCTATCTTTCAAAACGATGACGTGAATTTTTCAAGGACTTCAATTGTGCTAAAACTAGACAAGCAATAAATATACTAAATTGATTTCTAGGAATATGATTCTGCAAGCATCTTAGTGATTATTCAATCAAAACTTTGATCAAAATCATGAACCGAAATAGGATTTCAATTCATCACAACACTAAGACAATATTTCTAAAATATAATTGTGTAGTTTCAAGATCTCAATAAAATTATTGACTATCTTTCAACCTAACCTTTATTGACTTCACTTTGTGCATGAACACTTAATGAATTTATGACTCCTAAGAATCACGTAGTTCATTAAGCCTTTCACTTGTTTCACATAACAATATCTCAAATTTCCTTCCATCATGCATATGATGCATTTGAGATGATAGTGCCACTCGAAGGCGGTGTCAACATAATCACAACAATATTTCAGGACAAATGATATTTCCATAACTCAAAAGATTTGTAACTTGATCATCCACGAAGGGATTGATCCAAAATATTCTTCGATAAACGAGATATGAAATCCCACAAATTCACAAGAGTATTTCCATCGCCAAGATTGCGACCTTATTACAATAACTTGGGCCAAAACCCTCAAATCTTTCGAACTAAAACTGAAATGTAAATTTGAAGATGTCTTCATCTTGTGGATGAAATTCCATGTACCGAGCTTGACACACATCCTCAACCTCTACTCTTCCGCCACCTTACTTCCCGCATCTCCTATATAAAGTGCATAAAATAATTAGCAATTGATACTCCAGAGTTACTAGTAAGATTGACAAATATCATTGCAAGTATAACTCTTATACCTTTCTTGCCTTTAGAAGATTTCTTCTTCTGTAGCAAAAATTTATTGCAGTTCCTCTTCCAGTGTCCTTTCTTGTTACAAAAGAAACACTCGGATTCCTCTTGAGCCGAGTCCACAGCCTTTTATAATGCCTTAGCATTTTTAGACTTCTTGGTTCTCTTCTTCTTGAACTGTGCGGTTTGGGTAACCATCATAACTTGATTGTTTTCCCTCTTCACACTAGGTTCAGCAGTTTTCACTATTGCAAGCAGCTCATTCGGTGTCTTCTCCAACCCATTCATGTTGTAATTCATGATAAAATCGCTGTAAGACGGTGGGAGGGTGATGCATGTAAAATGCATACATGAACTTTACATTTTATTACTTGATATTCCAACTTATTTGCATCATATATGAGTTATATTTATGTTTTATAATGATTTTAGGGGATAATTCACAGTTTCCCCATTTATTTGGAATTAGGCCTGCAGAACCAGAAAACCCCTTTTTCCATGTTTTTGACTTTCAGGGACCAAACGACGTCCAAATGACCTAATATTTTACGGGGCCCAATATTTGGAAATAAGAAGACGTACGAGCCAAGGATCCGCGAAAAAGGAAGTCCGAGGAAGAAAATAGATGGTCCCACGCGGCCAGATTCCTTGGCCGTGTGGGACCACCTCTTTTATTCCTCGTGGCTCCGATGCCGTCCGTTTTCGTCTCCGTGGCTTCGTCTTGACCTAAAAACGTCTATAAAAATAGTCCCCCGAGGAGTTTCGCGAGGAGGCGGCGGAGAAACACAAAACCACGAAACAGAGAGTCAGAAGGCTGCCGCCGGAGGAGATCGGAGGGGGGAAACGCCGCCGGAATCACCTTCGGAGGGCTCCACCCCCTCCGGCGTGTTCATCATCAACATCTACAGCAAGATCATCTCCACCATCATCACCATGATGAAGGGGAGTAGTCCACCCCCTGGACTTTGGGTTTGTGGTGGTAACTTGATCCAATCTCTCTATGTATGATCATTGTTGAAGTCCATATGATGTGCCTTGCATGATTATGGAACTATCTTTGTAATTCCTATGGTGGATATTGTGGTATGAGATGATATTATGTTACGCATTTACCATCATGTTGGGATTTCTATGGTTTGTCATACTTTGGAGATATTCTATGATACATGTGATGGTTTGATTTATGCATAATGTCTTGTTTATCCTTGTCATGAGGTGATTGACACCACCAAGTGTGGATAGATGAGAGAGATGTGGTCACGCACACGAAATATGAATCATTGCACTAGTGTTTAGAATATTGTCCATTATGAAGTATGATGTATGTAGGTACGGGATGGCCGATGTGACAACGGCATATGTATTGACTGACATGTGAAATACAGCCCAACATCCTTTATCTGGGGGTAAAAAGGAAGAGTATGATGTGGGAGTGACAGCAACCACGCTAGCCTTACGAGGGTGACCTAGCAACACAAATGAGTACTTCTTTCAACTATGTGTTTTAGGACATGTAGCCGTCATAGAAGTTTACCATTAAAGCATGACAATTGTGTTTACTTTTTTATCTATAACATGATAATCACCATAGATGGGAGAGAGGATTGAGTGAACCCATGAACCCATGTCCATTGTTCCTATAAGAGAAAACCTTTGTCTTGTCCTCTTGCATTGAAGAGGATTGGCACACTTTTACATTCTTGTTTTGTTACATTAAACTTCCATCCATTAAATCAACCATCTTGTTCTTTAAATTTGTTTAGTGCATAATCAACTAAAACTTGTGACACTTTAGTTGTAGGGAATAGATAACTTTTCCTTCTTGCTCCTGCGGATCGATACCCTACTTCCACATTGAGAGGTGCTGCAGTGATCCCCTGCTCTTGGGGGTTATCAGAGGGATGCCAACACCAAATCTAGACTTAGCTCGGCTGGAATAGGAAATCCCAGAGCCTCGTGCCTAGTACCATAACCAAACATCTTGATTACATGCTCGCTCACAGAGCCTCCTTCTGCCATGTGACATGACTACAGTGCCTTTGTTATCTCATAACGCTCAATCTTAGCCTGAGTCTGGTACATGGCCTTGAGTGCGACAATCATGTCGTATGCAGAAGTTTTGTCAAACTTTTTCTGCAACTCAGGTTCCATACATGTCAACATGAGACACTGAACAGAAATCGCCATATCACTCTTCAAGTTGTACGCATCTGTCTCAGCTTCTGACGCATTGTCAGCCGGTGCCTCGGGAAGAGGGCCATCGAGAACGTGCTCGCTCTTCGCGTTCCTAAGAACAATCCTTAGGGCGCGAACCCAATCAGCATAGTTGCTCCTATTCGCAGTCAGGGGTTTCTGAAACAGATATGCCCTAGAGGCACTTAATAAAGATATTTTATTTGTCATAACTCAATTGTTCATAATATGTTTTATACCATGCTATAACTGTATTAAGCGAAAACATTAATACACGTGTGGTAGACAAACAACCAGGTCCCTAGTATCCTCTATTTAACTAGTTCATTGTGCAATCGATGATCGAGGTTTCCCGATCATGTGACATTGATGTTAATTGATAATGGAGTCATATCATTGGTAGAATGATGTGATGGACATACCCAATATTTGTAGGACGTAGTCATTACGCCTTCGACCATGAGATCAACTCTGATTGCTATTTCTGAAAGACACTTTGATTGCATCAACCATCATATCTTAATAGTGTGACAATAACGGTGTTCCTCTCGGGTGTCGGAAGGGAGTATGTTGAGACGAGGGATCAAGAGTGGGATTTGCCAATCCGCATAGCAGGATAGATACTCTGGGCCCACTCGATGAGATTATGTCAAATGAGCTTGCAAGCTTGTGACTAGGTCACGGGGACATAATATCACGGACGAGTAAAGAATAGTGTTGTCGATAACGAGATCAAGCTAGGTATCACATATCTATGAACGAGTCTCGGACACGCTAAGTATCGCCAGGCAAAAGGTTTAAGACTCGACGTCTAGGTTCGAACGCCAAAGTTATTTCGTGATCTCACAGGGATTAATTCTGGGTATCCAAGGTCCACGAATTAGTCATTAATCAGAGAACATGTCTCGATTATGTCTGGCGAGATCTCGAACCGCTAGGGTAACACACTTAAGGGGAGATGACTTGTATATTAGGTCGGACATGAAAGAGAAAAATAAAAGAGAACACCGGAAGTGTTTCGGGAGAGTTCCGATGGAGATCGGAGAGCGACGAAATAGTTTTCGGAGCCGGAATAAATTAGATAAAATGTATTTAATATTAATTAGTGTAATTAATAGTTAAATGTATTTTTTATTTAATTAATTTCAAATTTTTAAATGCTGTTCTCCTATATGGGCCTTAGAGGCCCATTAGGGGAAAAACCCCAAAAAGAAAAGGGAAAAAATGGGGGGGACGGCCGGCCGGCCTAGGTGGGCCACATGGGGCCCACCTAGGGCCGGCGCACCTGGTTGGGACGTGGTGGCTGTGGGAATAGTCCCACACCGCCCGGCCAGCAGGTCTGGCAGCCTCCCTCCACCTATATATATGGGTGCCCCCTTGCCTTTGAAAAATGCACCAATTCCTCTCTCTCTCTCATCCGTTTAGACGTGACTCCGCAAATGGGGTTGCGTACGGGTTGAGTGTTTCTCCACCATACGCACACCGCCATGCTGCTGGTCTTTCGGTCCTTCTACTTCCGCTGCCCGTCCCTGTATCGGAGCCCGGAGGTTGTCATCTTCACCGTATGTGTGCGACTCCCTGCGAGGCACCACACTTGGGGTGCTAGGAGGTGTTCATCTCCACCACCATGAGGTCGGTGTCACCATCGTCATCGCCGTCTTCGTTGCGCCAAGATCTTTGCGACCTCGAGGTCGGCTACGTCGTCTACTTCGACAACGCTTGTTGCGGGAGCGTAATCCCCGCTATCGGTCTACGAGGGTACATATATCGATTTCCTACTGTATAGTATATCGGCATAGTATAGATCCTGGCTAGTATAAGGTTATCGTTGTTAGGAAATTTTTTGTTTTCTGCCTACGATCCCCTTCAGTGGTATCAGAGCCGATCTATGCGTAGATATATCTATATGGTTTTAGAACTCATGTTTTTGAGGGCATCGTTCTTTTAGTTGCTACCCTCTCGCGTGCACTTGCTATTGCCGGCGGCATTGAGTCGATGAAGCGGCCCGGACCGACTTTACGCGTACGCTTACGCGAGACTGGTTCCACAACTGACATACGGCTTGCTCCGTATATGTGGCTGGCGGTTGTCTGTCTCTCTCTCAATAGTTGGCTTTGCATTTTCAATGGAGGGCCCAAAACGGATACAAAAATAGTCGACTATTTGATCGTTGTTGTGGTCATAGGTCCGTAGGTATGAATCGGTTCTATTTACGAAAGCCCCAAGCCACGTAAAATATGCAAAAGATAAATTAGAAAGCGTCTAACTTTATTTTGCAGGGGCAATGTGATATGGTCAAGGTAGGTTTGATAAATTGTTTATAAACTGTGGGCGCAAAGGAGTCCATCGGCGCAAGGACCATATCACGTCGCATTACATTTTGATGTTATGTTTTTAAGTGCATCTTATATGTGTATATATATACACTGTTATATATTAGTTACACGACGGTAGTAATATAAGATGATCCCTCCAAAATACCATTTGTGTTATCCCTTTGGCGTGCACCACCAAGAAAGTTCTACGTTATGAGGCAGGCCGTGACGATCGGGTGTGAGACATATCGTTGTTCGCATATAGTGGGTGTAAGACATGTTTGCACAAGCGTATACGCTGAAGGTTATTATGGCGAGCCTAGCATGTACAGACATGGCCTCGAAACACGGTGACCGAAAGGTTAAGCATGAGTCACAGAGTTGTTGTGATTGACATATCGATGTCTACCTTTGAAGTTGTGTTGCCGGCTCTGACGATGAGGAGTTGCATAATGGATGAGGATCGCGTAATCACTAAAACGATTAGAGGGATATTCTTTTTGAGTGAGAGTTCTGGTAGTTTTATTTTATTAAAACTTGAACCCATATTTATTATGAACAAAGTCTTTATGTTTTGCAAAACCCTTGTAGATATTAACCAATGTAATAGTCATCTTTAAAAATTAGGCGCATTCCCGCGATTGAGAAACTTAAAAGGTTGGGTCCAAACTTCATAGTTTTATACCTTAGTTTGAGGATACTCCTTGTTTAAACCGTTAGCTCTGTGTGATACAATACCTGTTTGGAGATAAACCCGGAAATTCCGCTAACAAAAGGATAATTTGGATTATCAAGTTTTGTGCGGATAATATCATCATAGTCCAGTGTATGCTATGATCTCTACCATAGAGAATTAACTGTGGGTGCGACTTGTCAGATCGTGAACATATGAGATGATCGCTGAACTCGAGATACACCACAAGTTGGGTTGATGAAGTTTATCAGTACTTTGACTGTTTTCTTCTCGACCTAGATGGAAGAGAACACGCGCATTAAAGGAGCACGTGGCAGTCATACTTGATGACATTGGTCATACTCGATGACATTGGTCATACTTGATGAATTGAGACGCCTCGCTCAACTCGATCACTGGATGGCATGCATTGCCAGATGCAAATAGTTTGTCATAGACTATGTCATGCAAGAGGAATCGTTCACCTTCATGAATTCTTGATTGTGTTGAAGAATCAAGAAGATGAAACAGATCACCGGAAGTCATCAATGATGATGGTGTATATATGCTATACGCGTTATGAATGTTTTACCTAAACAAGTACTCGCTGCAGTGACTAAGTTTTGATACTGGTCATGTTTTATGAAAACCAGATTTTCTGCTTGAGTAGCTTGGAAGGACGAGGAGACAATGTGTGTTGATAATAGCATACAATACGTTGTGATGGCCGTAGACACTCTCCCTCTACATCTTCCATTTGAATAAATTCTTTTGTGATCGCCTGTTAGTATGATCGTTATAAGTGTGTCTCCTCTAGCGAGACGATTGTTCATATATGTTAGTGACAAAATTGTTGTCCTATATTTATGAAGTAATGATCATACGTCGATTTGAATTTAGATGGTAGAAGCTCCCACATTCATAACATTAATGCGAAAGGATACAAACTTGATAAAGACACCACATTCTTGTGGCACTAACGTTTAAGTCATGTTAATGTTATAGTCAATGAAGAAGCTCCATACAGATGGACCTACAAGTCCTTAGATTTGATCTTTGACACTTGCAAGATAACTAAGACACCGTTTTGGAAAACGGGCGCATAACTTATTGAGAATCATGCATATGGATGTATGTGGATCAATGAAGTACTTTAACGTATAGTGGAAATCTTTATTTCGTAGACTTCGCGAATATTCGAAGTAGATATATGGATATCAACTTAGGAAATGTTAGTCTGAAAATTTTGATTCGATCAAACAAGTTCAGAGTGAAGTAAACTTAACAAGAAAATCAAATTCCTGTGATACAGATCAAGGAAACAAGGATTTGAGTTATAAGTTTGGCATATCATTGAAAGACTTGTGAGAAGAGTTCCACAAATTACGCCGCAAGGAACACCACAATGTTATGGTGTGTTAGGACGTCGTAATCACACTCTATTGGATAGTGTGTGGTAAATAAAATCTCTTATCAAATTATTGTGATCATTGAGGTCATATGGTAGAAACAGAACATTCACGTTAGATAATAGGGAAACCATCTAAATCCGTGGAGACAATACCATATGAGTGATGGCATGGCTTTTAGCCTGGATTGTTGTTCTGGCATTTTAGTGTTTTGATATGATCAAACCTAAAAGTAGATAAATTCATCTTTGTAGCGTATCTAAGAAAATCAGTTGGATACATTTCTCACGACAAAGGCAAAATTGTTGCTGGAACGTACCATGCTCAAGAAATAGGTTCTTGCCAAGGGTACAAGTGGGAAGAAAAGTAGAGCAAGATGGAGTTAATGAACTCGCTCTCCAGACATCGAGTGGCGCAACGGAAACAGTTCCGATATCATCCTCCGCAACTGGAAGGAAGCTTATGATAAAAATCATGATGCTCTAAGCTCGTACTAAAGATCGTACATATACGAGGTTGTGTTCCGCACTGTGTGGTACGGCAATCTTGTTATGAAGGTCATGTTAATGGAACATGACAGACCTACGAACTACGAAGAAGAGATGGTAGACCTAAGTCCGAGAAATGACTATGAGCCATATATGATCCGAAATAAAATCCATGTACGATTACCAAGTAATGACTTGGAAAGATCTTCTTGATGGCATCCAGGCCGTTAAAAGAATATGGAATTTTATGAGAGAATAGACACTGATAAGGATCGATTTGTCGCAAAAACAGTTTCGACAGTTTCAAAAGTTGACCACAACGAGATTCTGTCTCAAGTGGCAAAGCCTAAGTCTATTCAGGGTCGTTTAGCAATTACTATAATTTCCAATTGAGAAATTGAAGGATAAGGAAACCATGCTTCTTAATGTCAACATTAAGAAAGAGTTGTAATTAGTACAATAAGATGGTTTGTTGATCCTAAGGATGCTAAACATGTATGCAAACTTCAGCTGCCATTCATGGGCTGAAGCAAGCATATCGGAGCTGGAATCTTCACTTTGATAATGTGGTCAAAGGATTTTGGAGTTGTCCAAAGTAGTTGAAGAAACCTGCATTTACAAAGAAGTGAGTGGGAGCTAAAAGAAATTCTCTGGTCTTATATGCGGAAGGCATATTTGAGTGGGAGCTAGGTGTCATTCCTGATCTTATATGTGATGACATATTGAGAATGATACAGATCCTCTAGTAAAGTATAAAGGATTATTTAAGTGATTAAATTTTCTATGAATGAAGTTAGGAGTATTAGGCATCAGGTCTATAATTGTATAGATCAAAAGGGGCTTAATAGCATTAGGTCAGAATATTTCCTAGGTTAAGATTCTGAAGTGTTTCAGAATAGTATAAGCGAAGAAAAGGATTCTTGCTTGTATGACTAGGTAAAATATTAAGTTTATCTTGGCGTTTCAGCGATAGCTAACGAAAGAAAAGGATGTTCGACATCCTCTATGCCTCAGCCATAGATTCTATCAGACTGAAAGCTCGACATGGTGTGACCCAAGTTCTTGGTTGAAGAACTGGTTCTAGAGTGATCCCTGGATGGATCAATGAACAAACGTTAAGTATATTCTTCAGTGTCTAAGAGAACTGAAGATATGTTTTCTGGTATAGGGTAAGAGTGAAAAGACAACTTGCCGTAAAAGGGTTACGATGATGCAAGTTATGACACTGACCCATACGACTAGAAATCTCATACAGGAGATGTCCTTTGTTTTGAAGAAAGACATGGTTAGCTTGCGAAGTCGCATATGAATGCACTATCACATAATCTACATAGGTATAGGAATATATGGCAACTTCAGAAGTAGCAAGTGTGATTGGACTGAGCGGTTTTCCGAGCATGTGTGGTTCCCCTTAATAGATCTCTTAGACTTTTAAGGCCCATGCTACGCAAAGGTTCGAGTCTCACTCCATCGACTAAGATATATTTCACCGTTATCATATGATACGGGATGATGTCAAACGAGTTGACATAGAAGTGTTGCAAAGTACATACATATCTCAATGTGGGAGATCCGTTGACTAAACTTCTTCTTCCATGAGACAAGCATGCACCGAGTTGCTATAGGTGTTTAAGCTTTTACCAAAGCTGTAAACTAGATTAAGTGTTACTCTAGTGCAAGTGGGAGACTGAAGGAGATATGCCCTAGAGGCACTTAATAAAGATATTTTATTTGTCATATCTCAATTGTTCATAATATGTTTTATACCATGCTATAACTGTATTAAGCGGAAACATTAATACACGTGTGGTAGATAAACAACCAGGTCCCTAGTAGCCTCTATTTAACTAGTTCATTGTGCAATCGATGATCGAGGTTTCCCGATCATGTGACATTGATGTCAATTGACAATGGAGTCATATCATTGGTAGAATGATGTGATGGACATACCCAATATTTGTAGGACGTAGTCATTGCGCCTTCGACCGTGAGATCAACTCTGATTGCTATTTCTGAAAGACACTTTGATTGCATCAAACGTCATATCTTAATAGTGTGACAATAACGGTGTTCCTCTCGGGTATCGGAAGGGAGTATGTTGAGACGAGGGATCAAGAGCGGGATTTGCCAATCTGCATAGCAGGATAGATACTCTGGGCCCACTCGGTGAGATTATGTCAAATGAGCTTGCAAGCATGTGACTAGGTCACAGGGACATAATATCACGGACGAGTAAAGAATAGTGTTGTCGATAACGAGATCAAGCTAGGTATCACAATATCTATGAACGAGTCTCGGACACGCTAAGTATCGCCAGGCAAAAGGTTTAAGACTCGACGTCTAGGTTCGAACGCCAAAGTTATTTCGTGATCTCACAGGGATTAATTCTGGGTATCCAAGGTCCACGAATTAGTCATTAATCAGAGAACATGTCTCGATTATGTCTGGCGAGATCTCGAACCGCTAGAGTAACACACTTAAGGGGAGATGACTTGTATATTAGGTCGGACATGAAAGAGAAAAATAAAAGAGAACACCGGAAGTGTTTCGGGAGAGTTCCGATGGAGATCGGAGAGCGACGAAATAGTTTTCGGAGCCGGAATAAATTAGATAAAATGAATTTAATATTAATTAGTGTAATTAATAGTTAAATTTATTTTTATTTAATTAATTTCGAATTTTTAAAGGTTGTTTTCCTATATGGGCCTTAGAGGCCCATTAGGGGGAAAAACCCAAAAAGAAAAGGGAAAAAATGGGGGGGAGGGCCGGCCGGCCTAGGTGGGCCACATGGGGCCCACCTAGGGCCAATGCACCTGGTTGGGGCGTGGTGGCTGTGGGAATAGTCCCACACCGCCCGGCCAGCAGGTCTGGCAGCCTCCCTCCACCTATATATATGGGTGCCCCCTTGCCTTTGAAAAATTTACCAATTCCTCTCTTTCTCTCTTCCGTTTAGACGTGACTCCGCAAATGGGGTTGCGTACGGGTTGAGTGTTTCTCCACCATACGCACACCGCCGTGCTGCTGGTCTTTCGGTCCTTCTACTTCCGCTGCCCGTCCCTGGATCGGAGCCCGGAGGTTGTCATCGTCACCGTATGTGTGCCACTCCCTGCGAGGCACCACACTTGGGTGCTAGGAGGTGTTCATCTTCACCACCATGAGGTCGGTGTCACCATCGTCATCGCCGTCTTCGTCGCGCCAAAATCTTTGCGACCTCGAGGTCGGCTACGTCGTCTACTTCGACAACGCTTGTACGTATATCGATTTCCTATCGGTCTATGAGGGTACGTATATCGATTTCCTACTGTATAGTATATCTGCATAGTATAGATCCTGGCTAGTATAAGGTTATCGTTGTTAGGAAATTTTTTTGTGTGCCTACGATCCCCTTCAGTTTCTTCTCAATCAGCGGTCCAAGGTTAAACGTGGGTGCTATCTTAGCCATTGATCTACAACAATTAAGTTCACTTAGGCATGTTCATAATTATTATCTAGCATTAATATTTAAGACTAAATTAAAATGCTCCCACTAAAATTGATATTCCTCATGATCAAATTAGTGTATACGAAATCCACGCTCAACATGCGATCAATAGATGGATACATGCCATTGAACATAGTTTACAACGGGTAGGTCAACAGGCCAATCACTTCCTACCATGATTTTCGTTTCATCTTTCGATGCGTGTGCTCTGAGCTCATAACTAGTTATGCTCGAACGTCAAGACAACCAACCGCTTTTGCTGTAGGTACGGTACACTACACGCCTCCCGAACCCTTGGCACACATTACTCATGGATACATGGCGCACAGTGACAAGCATCCGGTTTGACGCTGCTACGTGTTGGAAGAACGCAAACTCCTTGATATTTTCAATTTTAGCTCAAGTAATTAAACTCTGCAGCTACCGAGGAATCTCCCTAATAATCACACTACTGCGCAATCAAGGGAAGAGCAAGAAAACAGATATAAAACATGCACAATAACACTTCGTGATGTAGTATAGTCTTCTTCCTCCTTCTGCCGGTGGCGCCTCCACCGGCGTGGCCATGTCGAGGTTCACGACATTTGCATGCCCTCTCCTATCCTCCACTATCACCATATGATGCATGTACAATGCATACACATATTCCAGTCATATTTGCATCATATGAGGGTTATATCACTGTTTTATAATGATTTTGGGAATATTTGGTATGTTTCCTATTTTTATGGAATTAACCCTGCACAGTCAGAAAACACTGTTTTCTATATTTTAATGTTTCAGGGACCCAAACGACGTCCAAATGACCTGGAAATTTACGAGCATCAGTTTTTGGAAGGAACAAAGCGTGGGAGCGAAGGAAGCAAACAAGCGGAGGCCCGAGGGCCAAGATGAGTGGGCCCACGCGGCCAGGTACCTGGGCCGCGCGGGACCCAACCCCTTTTGGTTCTCAGAGCTCTGTTGCCGTCGATCTTTCCTCCACCGACTCCGTCTTGACCTAAAACCGACTATAAAAATAGCGCCCCGACATTCTCTGGAAGGAGCGCCGCAGAAACACAGAAACCACGAAACAAAGACCTGGAGTTGCAGATTGGAGGGGAAAACTCCGGCGGGGCGCTGCCGGCGTGGTCTCCATCTTCTCCAACGACTTCTCCACCGTCTCCATGATGAAGAGTGAGTAGTCCACCTCTGGACTATGGGTTTGTGGAAGTAACTTATGTATCTCTCTCTCTTGAGCTTCACTAATTAGTACCGTATAAGCTGCTGAACATGATTACGGTCATCTATGTAATACCTTTGTGGTGGATCTTTTTATGAGTTAATATATGTTTGAGATTGCAATGGTTTT
Source organism: Poa pratensis (assembly GCA_947311845.1). NCBI lineage: Eukaryota > Viridiplantae > Streptophyta > Magnoliopsida > Poales > Poaceae > Poa > Poa pratensis. Next base: position 22,954,391 of record CAMZMU010000044.1, read on the forward strand.
GTTTCAGTTATGAAAGTAGATGCATATTATGTACCCCGTTCTTATTTACTTGTCATGATCAAGCATGTTTATGAGAGCGTGTGAGGGGGAACGTGTGCATTAGTTGGAGTAACGGGGGGTGGCTAGTGCAGTGAACGTGAGAGAAAGTTCTGCGATCCACTTGGGTATCTCTACCTTACTTTGTTGCCTCACTAGGGATAAAAAGAAATACCATGCTACCGGAGATGTGGGTGTGACCATTGCCACTTCCTCCATGACTAGATCTAGCATGTTCTTATTTTAACTTCATGTCATGATACTTATTGCTATACTCTGAGTTATCTTAATTACTGAGGTGTTATGATTTAGTTCGCATCTTGGTGGAGTATAAGAGAGACTAATAACCAAAAGGTCTCTATGTTAGGACGTGATGCCCATATAATTATAACTTGTCATTAAACTGTTGTGTTGCAATCTCATATGTCAATCTATGTTCCATTGTCTACCACTTTATTAAAGAGAGAGTGCATTTGTGAAACCATGAACCCCGGTCCATTTTTAATCATAGAAACACCTTTCCAACAACTTTTACCATTTTCCATTTTCTGCCATTTAAAAATCCGAAAATACAAAAACACTTTTACATCTTGCATTCATCATATAAAACCCAAAAATATCATTTATCATTGCTACCACCATCCTTGCATATTTATTTACCACCATTGCATATTTATTTCTTGTTTGCATTGCATATTATCTTGATATCATTCTCACACCTTGTGCTTGACAACCACTAGGTGAGGTTGAGGACCAAAACATTTACTTTGTTTTGTAGGTAACCAAAAGAAGGATAGGAAAGATAAATCTTCACTACTGATTCCCCGAGAGTTCGATATTAAACCCTCGAGTCACCCCTCGTGGGGAAAACACGTCTTCCACTTACTACACACTCTGCACTTGGAGTCTCAACCTAACCCATATTCTTTTGACGCAGGTAACTACGTCATCGGGTATCAAGACTGTTTTCTGGCGCCATTGCCGGGGAATCATTGCTGAAAGGTTTATCCAAGGGTCCCCTGCACTAGCTCTGTTTTCTGGCGCCGGTTTATCCAAGGATATCTCACCAAGTCAACTTCATCACCAACTTGTGCTAACACCTAAGCTTGGGGAGGTTGCACCTACGTGAGCATCATCTTATCCATCTTTACCTTCAAAGCAATTTATCTTGTTTTGTTATTGTCTTGCATATCATTTTATATTTCGGTTTGCATTTTATTTTCAGTTTTGCATTTTGTGTTGCATTTGTTATTTCGGTTTGCATCATTTAGTGTCATTTTATTTTCAGTTTTGCATAAAAAATTAAAAAACACATAAAAACTTGCAATCATGGTTCTGGGAAACAAACAAGGAGTGAGTCCTCCATTGAATTCGGTTTCTAATTTTAAACAATATCATGGAGAAACATTAAAAGATGCTTGGGTAAGAATTAATAGGATGCACTATGAAGATCCTACACCTTGTGAAGATGAAAAGCTAAATCTTTACTTCTATTATGGAATAGACCCTTGGTACCAAAATGCTTTAGATGGGGCTACAGGGGAAGTTTTGTGTTGTCAACACCACCTTGTGCAGCCATGACACTTAGAAGAATCTTTGGTAGCTTTGTGGGTAGCAAGAAAAAGTTGGAGGACACCGCGGTAGCACTTGCATTATCCAAAGATAAATTTGAAACTAAGTTAGAGAAGCTACCAAGTAAAGAGGATTTTGAACAACTAGTATCTTATTCTGAAAACATTATTCCCAAGATAAACAATGAATTAGTTAATGTCATGCATAAACTAAGATTATGTGAGAAGGAATTTCTTGAAAAAGATGTTTACCTCAATAGAATTGAGGAAAAGCTGGTTTGTGTTAGTGATTCAATAAGAAAAGACTCATCATTTAAGCATGTGAAAGAAGTTCCTGTTAAGCAACAAGTTTGGGTTAAAAAGGAAGAAAAGTTGAGGAAGTTAAAATGCTTAGTGAAGTCAAGGAACCATTTTGACTTAGAGAATTGTAGCTTGCATGAATTAATATCTATCTTACAAAAATTTGCAAGTGATCCTTCCATCAACTTAACCAAGCTGGTTTTGGTTCTTATATTGCTAATCATGTCTTGAAAGAAAAGATTGCTAGGTACAACCAAGAGGCTATGATACCACCTAAGCTTGGGGATATATGGATTCCCAAAGTACTAGTAACCATTGGAAAAGAGACACACCATGCTATACTTGATCTAGGATCTAGTGTCTCTGTTTTATCTAAAGAACTATATGAAGTACTTGAATTGAAAAATCTTGAAAAATGCTCTATTGAACTTGCACTTGCTGATGATTCCATTAAACATGCTTTAGGAAAAGTAAGTGATGTTATGGTAGAGTTACATATGACATTTGTGCCTGTTGATTTTCTAATCATGGATATGGGGAATAAAACCTCTAGTCCAATTATTCTTGGAAGACCTTTTCTTCGTACTACAGGTGCTATCATTGATTCAAAAGAAGGGAATGTGAAGTTTCAGTTTCCACACAAGAAGTGCATGGAACACTTCCCAAGGAAGAGGGACACATCAAAGTTCAAGCTCCCTCATGAGCTTCGTCCACTATAAACATCAAGTAAGAAGCCTAGCTATATGGCTATAAAGAAAGCGCTTTACGGGAGGCAACCCGGTTGTTTTTATTTTGATTTTCTTTGTGTCCTCTTGCTGTAACAAGAGACTTAGTTTTAGTTTAGTTTCTGGAATTTTTAATAAAGTGCCAAGTTTTACTCATTTTGGTTTGAAAAGTTGCTTATAGCGTTCGGAGATTTTATTCCTGCACGAATCTGTGCACGGTATGATTTTTAATTCTTATTCTGTAACTCCGAATGAGCTCATATTTGAACTGTAGTTGCAACTTTTCATCCTCTGTATGCATGAATTTTTCGGAATTTTTCGACAAAGTTAAGTAGGGTAGAAAAATACGTTTTGCTGCTGCTGTTTTTCTGGACAGATTCTGTCCCATTTTGTTTGATGCATGCTTTGAACTTTTAACTTGAATCTTTTTATCCAATTGAGTTTATGAGTAGGCATACAACATTATACACTTTCTGGACATTCATATGAATTTTTGTTCAAGGATTATATGCAGCAAGAAATCTATTTGTTTATCACTACTAATGCACCCCACAGAAAAAGAAATGGGAGAAACGGTGTTTTGAAGTTTTTTCACAGGGATTAGAGGAGATGCACCAAGAGCTATCCAAGGATGGTGAAGACCATAAGCTTGGGGATGTGAAGACAACCCCACTGGACCTACACACTCTCGGTTTGCACACGTCTAACTTCTGTTTTTCGATCGAAACACTTTATCGCATAAACTTGGAGCGTCTTTTTGTTTGTTTTGGTTTGATTTTTATTTTGTGAGACCACCACACTATCATTTATATATGAGAGAGCTACTGGAAATTTGGGTTGAATTATGTTGGATGCTATTATAGATTGGGAAAAGGGATGTTGAGTTGATTTTAAAAGATACATATAGTTGCATGATTCATGAGCTTGTTAATGAGTAATAATTTGCAAGTATTTTATCAAGAGCTATCTTTTATTCATGTTTTGATGCTGAATGTTATTTACTTGTTTAACATGGATTAGTTAGTTCTATGGACACTCATGCATGCATTTAGATGGTCAACTTTCTCCCTCTTGCTAGCCCAAAAATTCCAACAAGCAAAAACTTGTTTCCAACACCTTCAACCAAAGTTTTTCCAGTGAGTCCACCATATCTACCTATTAGCTTTATGCTATTCCGAGTATGTTTATCATGATATTTGTGTTATCTATACCTCTGAATGAAAATGCTTATGTTGTTGATTGTTATGGGAAAAGTTGGTTATAGAGCTCTCTCGAACTTGATGCACACTTTACTTTCATTGCATAATAAAACATGACCCATTGTGATTAAAATTATGATGTTGTGGCTTGACAAATGTCTTTGGTTGAGAGTTAGCTCATATGTGCTGTCACATGGCAAGCTTTCAACATGCACTTCATTCATTTAGTTGATATCATGTACTTTTGTTTATGGATGCTTACCATGGGTGAAATAAATGTGGAAATGAAGTGAGTTTAAATGAGTTTGTATAAATGGTTAGAGAGACGCCTGGGCCGCTAATCTAAGCCATGCATCATTCATGGTGGAAATTTACTTACATGCTATGGTGAACCTTCTGTGATACACCTTACAATAAAAAGCTATCTAATGGTAAATAAAAAGGGTGTTGAGATTGTTCATTGTGTTTGTTTGTCTTGTCATTTTGATATGGGCTTGTTCCATATCCTGGGACAAGAGGTACCCCAGTTGACGCTCTTAATGATACTATTATTACTTACAATGATATTTAACTTGAACTTGCTTTGTTTCCCAAGTTGAGTAACACATGGAGTAGGTACTTGTATTCAAGGGGCATGAGACTTTCAACCTGTACTTTGTCAAGCACACTACTCATATTTGCTTTCACTTTAAACTTAATCATTCAAGATGCTATGATAGGGGAATGAGAGCTTGACACCAAGGATTACCACATTACAATCATTAACTTAAGTAGAGAAGTTCAGAAGTTAGATGAAACTTATTCATGCTTTACCTCTACTCATATATATCTTTCCAAAGTGTCCACCTTTTATATTCAGATTTTCATCAATACTCTATGACCATTATAGGATGTTCTTACTTTCATTATGCATACATGTGGTCCATAGTACTTTTCTTTATGTTACACTTTGTGAATTATCATTGAACATCCTTGCATTGAATACTTGATATCACTTCATAAACTATCTTGCATATTGCTACTCCTTTTAAGAATGAATCATTTGACTCTATGTAGCAATAGTAATCATCTTTGATATCCATTGATAGTATTAAATTGCAAAGTCCATGTTAGTTTTATCACCTTCATACTCGAGGACGAGTATAGGTTAAGCTTGGGGATGTTGATGCATGTAAAATGCATACATGAACTTTGCATTATTTTACTTATATTCCAGTCATATTTGCATCATATAAGGGTTATATCACTGTTTTATAATGATTTTGGGAATATTTGTATGTTTCCTATTTTTATGGAATTAACCCTGCACAGGCAGAAAACCCTATTTCTATATTTTAATGTTTCAGGGACCCAAACGACGTCCAAATGACCTGGAAATTTACGAGCATCAGTTTTTGGAAGGAACAAAGCGTGGGAGCGAAGGAAGCAAACAAGCGGAGGCCCGAGGGCCAAGATGAGTGGGCCCACGCGGCCAGTACCTGGCCGCGTGGGACCCCCCTTTGGCCTCGGAGCTCCGTTGCCGTCGATCTTTCCTCCACCGACTCCGTTTGACCTAAAACCCTATAAAAATAGCCCCCGACGTTCTCTGGAAGGAGCGCCGCAGAAACACAGAAACACGAAACAGAGACCTGGAGTTGCAGATTGGAGGGGGAAAACTCCGGCGGGGCGCTGCCGGCGTGGTCTCCATCTTCTCCAACGACTTCTCCACCGTCTCCATGATGAAGAGGGAGTAGTCCACCTCTGGACTATGGGTTTGTGGAAGTAACTTATGTATCTCTCTCTCTTGAGCTTCACTAATTAGTACCGTATGAGCTGCTGAACATGATTACGGTCATCTATGTAATACCTTTGTGGTGGATCTTTTTATGAGTTAATATATGTTTGAGATTGCAATGGTTTTGTTTCAGTTATGAAAGTAGATGCATATTATGTACCCCGTTCTTATTTACTTGTCATGATCAAGCATGTTTATGAGAGCGTGTGAGGGGGAACGTGTGCATTAGTTGGAGTAACGGGGGGTGGCTAGTGCAGTGAACGTGAGAGAAAGTTCTGCGATCCACTTGGGTATCTTACCTTACTTTGTTGCCTCACTAGGGATAAAAAGAAATACCATGCTACCGGAGATGTGGGTGTGACCATTGCCACTACTCCATGACTAGATCTAGCATGTTCTTATTTTAACTTCATGTCATGATACTTATTGCTATACTCTGAGTTATCTTAATTACTGAGGTGTTATGATTTAGTTCGCATCTTGGTGGAGTATAAGAGAGACTAATAACCAAAAGGTCTCTATGTTAGGACGTGATGCCCATATAATTATAACTTGTCATTAAACTGTTGTGTTGCAATCTCATATGTCAACTCTAGTGTTCCATTGTCTACCACTTTATTAAAGAGAGAGTGCATTTGTGAAACCATGAACCCCGGTCCATTTTTAATCATAAGAAACACCTTTTTACCACTTTTCCATTTTCTGCCATTTAAAAATCCGAAAATACAAAAACACTTTTACATCTTGCATTCATCATATAAAACCCAAAAATATCATTTATCATTGCTACCACCATCCTTGCATATTTATTTACCACCATTGCATATTTATTTCTTGTTTGCATTGCATATTATCTTGATATCATTCTCACACCTTGTGCTTGACAACCACTAGGTGAGGTTGAGGACCAAAACATTTACTTTGTTTTGTAGGTAACCAAAAGAAGGATAGGAAAGATAAATCTTCACTACTGATTCCCCGAGAGTTCGATATTAAACCCTCGAGTCACCCCTCGTGGGGAAAACACGTCTTCCACTTACTACACACTCTGCACTTGGAGTCTCAACCTAACCCATATTCTTTTGACGCAGGTAACTACGTCATCGGGTATCACCATAGCTCGACGAACAAGAACGGCACGCCGGCCAACAAAACAAAGGTTAGTCAACAAAATAATTATTTCGAGTCTATACCACATCACATGTCCTGCAAAACAGAGTTAGACGCCTCTAACGTTTGTTTGCATATTTTTAGCGTGGCTGTAGGATCAACGGGATAACCGGAAATTCTACGGTCCTCACCAAGCATGTTCATTCATGTTGCTAGATTGACATTGCGGGGTGATGGACAAGCCAACATTACGAAAATGTTGCGGCTCCAAATCTAAACGATCACATGTGCGCGTGACCCCCGTGTGGACCTAGTCCACATGCCCTTTTCGCTATCAAGTCAACGAGGCCAACTATAATATAATCCGAAGCTACTGAAGCACTTTATTGGCGCCGACGGGCATACTAGGAGTAGCCGGAAGGTCCGCGGATTGCCAGAAGTCCGAGATTATACTATGCCGCTAGAAACAAGATGAGACCGCATATTGGGAAGCAAACATAAATAAACTGAATGTTAGAAGATATTGACCTCAATGACATACCCGCACAAACTTATGCGGTGCCCGCACACCATGTGCTCTACATCAAATCATGTATCTACGCATAGATCGCTCTGATACCACTGTTGGGTTGCGTGCACAGTAAATTAAAATTTTCCATATTGCTATGCAACAACTCCCAAGATCTACTATGAAGATACATGCGAATACGAAGATCCAAAGATCTAGTTTGAATACATTACCAACACCGAAGATGCGGAAGAAGTGTCGATGACGTAGTTGACGTAGCTCATCGCCGTCTCTCTCAATTAAGCCTGGTAGAGAGATTCCAGCGCCTCCTCCTCCTCGCCTTGCCACCTTGATCCAACAGAGTGAGGGTCAACCGTCTAGATCGACGTATCACCCCTCCGAGAGGTTGCACGCGTACGCCGGGAAAGGTTCAGCACGGCTTCGCCGTCCAAGCTTGAAGCACTACTGGTGTATATGAAGGTGGAGATCTCAACACATGAGAAGGAGAGAGAGAGAGATATTAGATCTAGTCTAATCAGATAGGTTGTCTCTAATTAGAGGTTCCTCTAATCCAACTAGAATGGATCGAAATTTGAGAGAACTTGCGTCTACTTGTGTGTACTCCAAATAGGAGGGGGTGGAGTTTATATAGATGGCCCAAGGGGTAGAGGGACTTGGGCAAGGGGAAAGCTTCCCCAAGTCCAACTCGGTTTGGACAAGGGGAAAGCTCCCCTTGCCCAATTCGGCTAGGGAAGAAGGAGTTGGAGTTGGACTCCAACTCCCTTCCCCCCACCGCCTTGCCCTGCCGCCGCCGAGTGAGGCCCACCTAGGCCGCACCGACCTAGGCGGGTGGGGCCCACCCGCCGCACCGACCTACGGGTGGGGCCCACCTAGAACGGCCGCTCCGGCCACCACCGCCGCCGCCTCCCCCCACCATGGGCCGATCGGCCCATTACGGTTTTGTTGGGGGGAAACCTCCCCCCTTCGGTGCTTTGGCCCACCACCACCACTAGGTGGTGCAGCTACCTTGGTGGGCCCTAGGGCCCATCTTGGTAGCCCCATGATGGGCTCCAATTTAATATAATATTTTCCATAATTATTGATTAATTAAATAAATCAATATTTATTTAACATATAATTAAATAATATTTTGTCTAATTAATTCTTATTTGAATATTTCCTTTTACAGAATATTTCACTGAACTAATTACCTATCATATAAAACACTTTTATATGAACCGGGACACCCAGTGTCCGCCGACAAAATACTCCGGACAAATATTTCCTTCTTATATAAACCCTCGGAATAAATTTCGATCGTGATAGCAACTTCTATCACAATACAATCTCTCTGATAAAACCATATCTATCGCGCAAACACTATGTCGGTTATACTCTCTCCATGTTCCAGACCAACCAATATACACAACTAACTAATCCTAGTTTAAGCGTGTCCACCCTACAGGTTCGATAACGTGTAGCTATAATTGGATACCCAATCACCGGCCAGGGTCAGATCCGTGGACGACCTGAATAACTGCTACCGTTATGCGAAGACACTCTGTTGAACCTGCTGGCTATTTAATATATAATTCCCATTACTCGCGATACCAAAACTTCACCCGAGATATAGATCCGTGGATGTTACCATGAATCAATCATTGATTCACTACATCTTTGTCTATCTCGTTAACCAGTAAGTTCCCTTTACTCGTTTCCGTATTATGATATCCCACATGGTGTAACTTCACCATGCATTGTCTGCAGAACATATTGGATACATTTATAATACCGAGAGGGCCCAGGGCGTATCTCTCTAATCACCGAGGAGTAATTTCCCATCTCGGAACATTAGGATATACACACACCTTGAAGTCACCCAGTGACTGCCGTTTTGACACCCAGTTACGGCCGTGCCGTTGACAGTACCAAAGTAACTCTTCCAGTGTGCATAAACCTAATAACCTCATGGTTACAGGACATGTTATATAATAATCTTACTGTGATAAAGCTAAGGACAAAAGTCAGTTTAACGGAATCTCTTAGCATACCAAAACTTGGGTTTACCCGGCCATATTATTATCCAATAATATGCCACTCATTGATGCTGACATAAACAATGTGCATGACTAGAAAGCAGTGTCATCAAGCATTCAACAAATTAGTCCGTAAAAAAACTAGGGTACATTTTACGTGTTCATATTCTCCACACGTGCGGGTGAGCTTTCCCCTAAATCACGTATTTAGAAATCACCGTAGTTATAGCATCGAGAATACAAATCATAATTAATGAATCAGATGTATAAATACATTGCCTTTTGGGCATACATCCAACATACCTTTGGTGGCCGCGTCGGCTCGTTCTTGCCCCCCCCCCCGGTGGTGACACCGTCGTTCGTACTTTGGGGTCAAATGTCGGACGTGTTGCAAAGTCACATGCCCGCCTCGTCCTCGTCCTATATGGAAGGTACACATGCATGCATGTCTAGGTTTGAGTTTTATCTATGTCACATCTACTTAGTTAGCACGTTTAGCGAGGCCAAATCATTAGAATATTGTTAGTACCGTTGTGTTCGGTTTTAATATTCATCAGGTGGTGGGTTGGACTATTTTAACGGGTTAAACCGGACCGTGTTTAGATCCAATAAATTTTATTGTGTTAGACCGGACCATGTGCAAGATCTATTTTAATGGCACATCTTAGTGTTATATGACCTCTTATGTCCTTTTCGCCAGAAGTACATGGGTTTGCTTGTTTATATTGTACAAGTTCATGTGTTGGACTGGATGCAAGTGTTACACCTAATTTTAGGGTACATCTCTTAAGATTATATGAGACAATTGTTGGCTATTTTTTCCTACAAATGCAAGTGTTTTCTTAACTATGTTGTACAGTACAACCAAAATTAATTTACCCATTTCGCTTGCCGTATGTTTTTTGGTTATAAGTAAAATTCGATAATTAGTGGACCGCCTAATGGGTTTCCTAAATGGGCCAAATGGGCCACCTCAGGCCTGCCAGATTAATTTGCCGGCCTGCCTAATTCTGGTGGGCCAGCTAATGGGCTGGCCTGTCTAATCCTGATGGGCTGGCCTGCCTAACACTAATGGGTCGACCTGCCTAATTCTGGTGGGCCAACCTGTCTAAACCTGACATGTCGGCATGCCTAATCCTGATGCGCCGACCTGCTAATACTAATGTAGTCAAAATGGGTCGGCCTATAAACCCTAATAGGCTAGCCTGTTAATCATGATGGGCTGGTATGCTTAATCATAATGGGTCGGGCTGTTAACCTTAAATGGGTCGGCCTATTACCTCTGATGGCCCGACCTGCCTGATATTCATAACTGCCACATTACATATTTCGTTTCGGTAATGCCACGTCATATAACGGGATTATTGGGTCACTGATACGTTTCAAACGTATCTATAATTTCTGATGTTCCATGCTTATATTATGCCAATTGCTACATGTTTTATATACACTTTATATCATATTATGACATTTATTGGACTAACCTACTAATAGTTGCCAAAGTGCACAATGTTCTTGTTTTACACTTTAATGTGTAGGAATTATCAAAATTGGGCAAAGGAAACCTTGTTGGAGTCGAATCGGGACCTTCCTGAAATCTGTCTGAAAATGTTTTTCGGAGACTGTCACGTACCGGACAGAAGACGACGTCAAACAGAAAAAGTCTAGTCGCGAAAGTTGCGGGGAATTTTCTGTCAATCGATCTGGACTTAAAATTCGCCTAATTCTGAGTTCGGACGCTCCAAATATCGCCGCTCTACCGAAACCCTAAAGGAGATGACGGGAATCCGAGAGCATATATAAGGAGAGGAAACCTAACTCGTGGAGAGGCCCCCATACCACGAATTTTCCTCCTCCCAGGCAGCCGTCTTGGGGTGGAGAACCTCCTCCATACTAGCACCATCTCCAAGGGCCGCCGCCCCGCCTCCACGGGGTGCCGCCGCCGCGCCGTGGCTGCCGCGGGCCGCCGTCTTCACTCCGGGCTGCACCTCTCCATCAAGCTCCTCATCACCATGACCATGTTTGAGTAGTTTCCCTCGGGGCTGAGGGCTCGTACGGTAGCTATGTGGTTTATCTCTCTCTCTCTCATGGAGTGATCTTTATGTGATCATGAGCTTTGTAATCTAGTTGAATCCATAGATGTTAGTCTTCATTATCTTATATGCTACTTGAGTGGTTTTATTAATGTAAACTCCGGAGTCACCTTTGTCCCACGGTGCGAAGTTGACAGTGTGCGCACCGTGTGTGGCTCTTAGGCTAAAGATTACAGGAATACTTATCATGAGTTATTATTTGTGTTGGATGTCTCTATGAAATTGTGGTGTTTGTCTAGTACTATTTTAGGGCGCTCAAGTTGACAGTGTGGGGTTCCCTAGATGTGGAATGCGACTTTAAGGTGTGCTTTTATAGCCAACGCAGTGGATTGGTGTTCGTTATCCAACGAGAGAATAATTCAGAGTAGCATAGTGAAGAGGAAATATTTATGTATTCAATTATATTATTATTGTTGAGAGTGTCCACTAGTGAAAGTATGATCCCTAGGTCTTGTTTCTAAGCGTTGAAACACCGTTTACAACCAGTTCTGATACATGTTTGCTTGCTGCCATTTTTATTTCAGATTGCAATTACCACTTATAATCATCCATATCACTTGTATTTTAATATCTCTTCGCCGAACTAGTGCACCTATACACCTGACAAGTGTATTGGGTGTGTTGGGGACACAAGAGACTTCTTGTATCTTAATTGCGGGTTGCTTGAGAGGGATATCTTTGACCTCTACCTCCCTGAGTTCGATAAACCTTGGGTGATTCACTTAAGGGAAACTTGCTGCTGTTCTACAAACCTCTGCACTTGGAGGCCCAACACTGTCTACAAGAATAGAAGCGTGCGTAGACATCAAGCTATTTTCTGGCGCCGTTGCCGGGGAGGTAAGGTAAACGGTACTCACATCCTCTAGCTACTAAGCTATTTTCGAGCACTGTTGCCGGCGTGTGAGTGCTTGAAGATATCTCCTTTAGATCCTGCGGTTATATCTTTTTGTTTCTTATTTTTATTTTACTAGTTAGGCTTAATGGAAAACAACAACAAAAATTAGAGAGCTTTATGAAATTTATCCTGAGTTGGGACATGATGTGTTTGAAGAGAAAATTAAAAAACCTATGGAAATTTGTTTGCATAATAGTGGTAACAATGTTATTACTATAAATTCTTTGAACACCATTATTGCTAATGCTATGGAAAAGTCTAAGCTTGGGGAAGCTGGTTTTGATGAATATGATATTTTTAGTCCCCCAAGTTTTGAGGAGAAAATTTTCTTTGATGATACTTTGTCTCCAATTTATGATGATTATAATGATAGTGGTATTTTGGTGCCACCTACTATGGAGGATAAAGTTTATTATGATTATACTATGTCTGCAATTTATGATGATTACAATGATGGTTGTGATAGTTTCACTCCCACTATTACTAATAAAATTGATTATGCTTATGTGGAGAGTAATGATACTTTTGTGCATGTGGATCATGATAATAATGCTTTATGTGATAGCTATATTGTTAATTTTGTTCATGATGCTACTGAAAATTATTATGAGAGAGGAAAAAATATGGTTGTAGAAATTTTCATGTTAAAAAACACCTCTCTTTATGACGAAGGTTTTGACCTTTCTCTTGATTTGCTTTTATTTGATGGTTACTTTAAAACCTACTGGTCATTATGAGAGAGGGAGACATGGCTTCACATATCACAATAATATTAAGTCTTCTCTCTTTATGTTGAAATTTTCGAAGTTCCACTTGTTTTGCCTTCCTATGCTAGTCACTTTGTGCTTTATTGATTTATTTTTCTTGCAAGATTCCTTTGCATAGGAAGTGGGTTAGACTTAAATGTGTTTGATATTTGCTTCTTGATGCTCTTTCATATTCAACTCTTATACATATGAGAGCATCATCAAAATTTCATGCCTAGCCAAAAGGTTTAAAGAAAAGCGCTTATGGGAGACAACCCATTATTTTATTTCTGCAATTTTTCTTTTCTTTTTGAGTCACGGAGTTGTTTACTTCTGTAACAACCCCTTTGTATCTTTACTTTTTCGCATTGTTGTGCCAAGTAGAGCCTCTAATAGAAAGATGATGCTAGATTTGGATTTCTGCGCAGGAACAGATTTCTGCTGTTCACCGTTTTACTTCTGTAAAATCACAGAAAAATTATTTAAATCTGCAAATTTTTGTGCGTGATCCTCAGATATGTACGCATCTTTCGCTAGTTTTGCGTTTTTCGATCTGAGTAACGTAAGTGGCTCGAAAAAATTCGTCTTTACAGACTGTTATGTTTAGACAGATTCTGTCTTTTATTTTTCGCATTCTCTCTTTTACTAGTGTTGAGTGGAATTCTTTTTTAGGGTGAAGAGCTTCACATAACATCAGTGGTAGTAGTTAATGTTAAAAGTAACGGTCATGTTTGTGTCCTTATAGAACATGTGAGTTTTTGATTGTGCACTAACCCTCTAATGAGAATACTCTGAGTTTGGTGTGGCGGAAGTTTTCAAGGGTCAAGAGAGAAGTATGATATAATGTGATCAAGAAGAGTGAAGAGATTAAGCTTGGGGATGCTCCCATGGATCACCCCAGCATATTTCAAGAAGACTCAAGCGTCTAAGCTTGGAGATGCCCAAGGCATCCCCTTCTTCATCAGCAACTTATCAGGTCATCTCTAGTGAAACTATATTTTAATTCTTTCACATCATATGTGCTTTACTTGGAGCGTCTGTGTGCTTTTATTTTCATTATTTTATTTCTCTTATGGTCAACTTGATTGGACCCTAGCATTCTTGATTGGGAGAGAGACACGCTCCGCTTTTTCATATGAATACTCTTATTCTTCACTTATACTTGTTGAGTATTCTTATCTAGCTATTGCTATGCTTTTACCTCCTATTTTGCATGCATCTCTTATTCAGAGTTGTTAGTTGTTTTAAAGAAAGTACTCTCTTGCTTCACTTATAATTGTTTGGAGAGCTTATGTTGAAATAAGTTGATTGGTGTTTGGTTGGAACAGAAAATATTGCATGTGGTAGATGGTATAATGGAAAAAGCTTACATATTCTTGTAGATCACTGTATTGGATAATTTGATACTTGTCAATTGTTTTGAGTTATCAAGTAGTTAATGTTTAAGCTTTTGTATCATATAGTTAAAACCTATTAATGAAGAACTACCGTAAAACTCGTTGAAATTTGGTTTGCATGATTGGTATCTCTAAGGTCTAGATATTTTCTAATAATGCTTGCAATATGTTTTCATATAAGTCTTGCTGTGTCGGTTGATATCCTGTGTTTGTTTCAAATAACTTTGCTAGCCTAAACTCTGTACTGAGAGGGAATGCTTCTCGTGCATCCAAAACATTGAGCCAAAATCCATGCAATTTGTGTCCACCATAACTACCTATATGTGGTATTTCCTTGCCATTCCAAGTAATTTTTTCATGTGCTACCTTTAAACTATTCAAAAATTATTACTCCTATTTTGTGTCAATGTTTACCAAGCTCATGAGGACGGGGTGGATGTCTTTATGTCAACTGTCAAACAGACTTTACCACCGGACTAGCGGCATATACATCCGCTTATCCATTAATTTTGCAAAAAGAGTTGGCAAATGGGGTGCCCAGTCCCAATTAATTACAACTTTAACCGCTTAATTCTCTTCACATTTTTGCCCTGATTTATCAGTCAAGTAATAACAAACAGTGAAATATCTGCATGTGTAAACAAAAGAGAAGAGGGATGATCTGCCTTGCTGGTAGAAATAACGTCCTTCATGGGAGCCGCTCTTAAAAGTCTGGTTGGCAGGGGTCATATTGTACTTTTCATTTTTTGATTCGTTGACAATTAACAAACACCTCCCAAAACTTATTTTTTTACCCTCTTTATGATTTCAAAAACTTAAAAAGCTCTAGCACATGATTTAATCCCTGCTTCCCTCTGCGAAGGGCCTTTCTTTTACTTTTATGTTGAGTCAGTTTTCCTACTTCTTTCTATCTCAGAAGCAAACACTAGTGTCAACTTTGGTGCAACAATTTTTATATGCTTGTATATTGCACTCATTATATTGCTTTGTGTTGACAAATATCCATGAGATATATATGTTGAAAGTTGAAAGCAATTGCTGAAGCTTAAATCTTCCTTTGTGTTGGTTAAATACCTTTTACTTAGAATCTATTGATTTATGAGTTAACTCTTATGCAAAACTCTTTGATGCTTGTCTCGAAAGTACTATTCATGAATTTTTTTTTTCTTATATGATTCAGTTGTTTGCTCATTATCTACTTGCTAGCAAACTATAGACCATTGACCTGGATCACTTCATTCATAACATGTGATTTACAATACTATTTGATCAAGATTATGATGGTAGCATGTCACCTCAGAAATTATTTTGTTTTTATCGTTTTACCTACTCGAGGACGAGTAGAACTAAGCTTGGGGATGCTTGATACGTCTCAAACGTATCTATAATTTCTGATGTTCCATGTTTATATTATGCCAATTGCTACATGTTTTATATACACTTTATATCATATTATGACATTTATTGGACTAACCTACTAATAGTTGCCAAAGTGCACAATGTTCTTATTTTACACTTTAATGTGTAGGAATTATCAAAATTGGGCAAAGCAAAACCTTGTTGGAGTCGAATCGGGACCTTCCTGAAATCTGTCTGAAAACGTTTTTCGGAGACTGTCACGTACCGGACAGAAGACGACGTCAAACAGAAAAAGTCTAGTCGCGAAAGTTGCGGGAATTTTCTGCCAATCGATCCGGACTTAAAATTCGCCTAATTCCGAGTTCGGACGCTCCAGATATCGCCGCTCTACCGAAACCCTAAAGGAGATGACGGGAATCCGAGAGCATATATAAGGAGAGGAAACCTAACTCGTGGAGAGGCCCCCATACCACGAATTTTCCTCCTCCCAGGCAGCCGTCTTGGGGTGGAGAACCTCCTCCATATTAGCACCATCTCCAAGGACCGCCACCGCCGCCTCCACGGGCTGCCGCCGCCGCCGCGCCGTGGCTGCCGCGGGCCGCCGTCTTCACTCCGGGCTGCACCTCTCCATCAAGCTCCTCATCACCATGACCATGTGTGAGTAGTTTCCCTCGGGGCCGAGGGCTCGTACGGTAGCTATGTGGTTTATCTCTCTCTCCCATGGTGTGATCTTTATGTGATCATGAGCTTTGTAATCTAGTTGAATCCATAGATGTTACTCTTCGTTATCTTATATGCTACTTGAGTGGTTTTATTAATTTAAACTCCGGAGTCGCCTTTGTCCCACGGTGCGAAGTTGACAGTGTGCGCACCGTGTGTGGCTCTTAGGCTAAAGATTACAGAAATACTTATCATGAGTTATTATTTGTGTTGGATGTCTCTATGAAATTGTGGTGCTTGTCTAGTACTATTTTAGGGCGCTCAAGTTGACAGTTTGGGGTTCCCTAGATGTGGAATGCGACTTTAAGGTGTGCTTTTATAGCCCTACGCAGTGGATAACGAGAGAATAATTCAGAGTAGCATAGTGAAGAGGAAATATTTATGTATTCAATTATATTATTATTGTTGAGAGTGTCCACTAGTGAAAGTATGATCCCTAGGCCTTATTTCTAAGCGTTGAAACACCGTTTACAACCAGTTCTGATACATGTTTGCTTGCTGCCATTTTTATTTCAGATTGCAATTACCACTTATAATCATCCATATCACTTGTATTTTAATATCTCTTCGCCGAACTAGTGCACTATACACCTGACAAGTGTATTGGGTGTGTTGGGGACACAAGAGACTTCTTGTATCTTAATTGCAGGGTTGCTTGAGAGGGATATCTTTGACCTCTACCTCCCTAAGTTCGATAAACCTTGGGTGATTCACTTAATGGAAACTTGCTGCTGTTCTACAAACATCTGCACTTGGAGGCTCAACACTGTCTACAAGAATAGAAGCGTGCGTAGACATCAGTCACGTGTAGGAATTTAAAAAAATTGCGGTAACATAACCACCAAGATCTATTCTATGAAGATATGTTGCACCCCATAATGCTAAATCTAGAATACTTACAAACATTGTTGCGAAAGATCTTGTGTTTGTCGAAGTAGATGTTGATGAAGCCAGATGAAGAATCTCACGTCCACGCCGGGAGGTGAGATTTTTTGCCGATTCCGTCGTCGAGGAATTACTTGTGTAACCCGCTCTTCTAGTATCCACACATACGTCGCGTCAATCCGTCAGCGCTCCGCTGTCTAGAGCACCTGGCGCCGACGAATAGAGACAACCTTTCAGCATAGTCTAGGTGGTAGGTCTAATCAACTAGATTAGATCTATATGAGACTTAGAGAAAAACTATTCTCAACACATGAGATCTAGAGAGAGGGAGAGCTTCGGTACAGGACACCAAAAAAACTGTGAGCAAACTTCTGTGTCTCCTAAAGAGGAGAGGGTGGGGTTTATATAATAGGCCAAGGGGTAGGGAGGCTTTGGGAAGAGGGAAAACCCTCCCCCATGGTGCACCGGCCCAAGGGCTGGCCGGATCCCTCCCAAGTCGGTTTGGGAGGGGAGTCCTTGTCCAACAACAAGGACTCCTCCCCCAAACCTTCCCTTTTAAAATTTTCCTTTTTATATCTTTAATTAAATATACTTTCCATCAAATCATTTATTCAAATAAAGGA
Source organism: Poa pratensis (assembly GCA_947311845.1). Lineage (NCBI taxonomy): Eukaryota > Viridiplantae > Streptophyta > Magnoliopsida > Poales > Poaceae > Poa > Poa pratensis. The sequence continues at coordinate 22,972,368 of CAMZMU010000044.1, forward strand.
AACCTTTGGGAGATGGTGCGCCGGCCTAGATAGGCCCTAGGGCCCATGTGGCTGCACCACACAAGTGGCGCAGCACTAGGGCACCTAGTGGCCCTCCCGACACTTCCTCCTTCCTGGTTTTTTCGCGAAATTCTTCCGGAACCATATAAACCCTTTAGATAAAATAATCGACTCTATCCACTGATGTCAGAAACAATTCCCGACATCCCGGAACATCTCATGTTCACCATATTTCTTTCCTGGGAAATTCTTCCCTAAACCGACATTATTTCCCTCTCAGGATAACTTCACCGGAACACCTCCGATATTCACCAGAGTTGTTCCTGTGACATCGGAGTGACTCCGACCGCTTCTCATAACCACTAAACTACAACTTTATTATCTCAATAAAAGATTGACTCGCGGCTTAAGTGTGTGACCCGGAAGGTTCAGTAACACATAGACATTCCTGGAGTGCTTATCAGACAATAACTAGCATTGGGACCTAGACGGCCGCACTCTCTCCCACGTGTTCATGAGTGTTTACAAGGTGAGCCAGTCGTTATTCATGTATAGCTTAACTCTCTTCTTGTTGTGTGATATGCGACTCAACTCGACTAACACTTTAGTCGGGTAAACTCGCTTAACACTTAACCAAGTTGTGCATGGCCATACTTCCGAGTACTATCACACGAGAGGTCCCGGAGAATATATCGTGATGGAGGTGCAAATCCCGCATCTTAGTGAACCACTTCATGCAGCTTGGTTCAAATACCGCTCAGGCATCGCCTTTATGAATGTCAGTTACACACAGCGTTTGACGGACTCAAAACCGATTGATTGATATGTCTCATAACTTTTTTGGGAACCTACAAGTGGAAGGGATGATGTAGAAAAAAACAATTAATTTATCTCGATTGAAAACAAAGATTTATCAAACTAGTAGGAATATTAAGTTCTCAGCAAATTAATAACACCCGCACACAAAACACATAACCCCTCTTGTCCCCAACGTACATAAAGGTTGTCAAGTTTCTGTCTCGCCAAAACCAGGAATTAAATATATGGTGTGAAAAATATGGATTATATTCATTGGTGATTACTCTAAGCAATGTTGTTTCATTACCGAGCATTGAGCATGCACACTTTTTTAAGTTTCGACTGGCTAGGAAATTTTGATCACGAAAAAGATTGAAAATTAATGTCATTGATTCAGTTTGTACTCTAGATGTCTTTATAAAAATGCTTTCTTAATCTAGAAACATCTATTGAGATACTTAAAAGATCGTATATTTACAGATCTTTACCATATGTATAAACTATATAGATTATGCGATGTAGAAAAATAGTTCTAAAACAAACTTTCTAACAAAAATATAGTTCGTTATATTTCAGTTCTATTCAGTAGAAACAAATAAAACACCGACTAACATTTAGTAGCATAGTCAGTTATGTGGTTAAACTATGTCAACAAATAGAAAATATACTCATAATAATGTAACATGCTAATAATAAGATCTATCTATGTATAAAATTTAGTAAAAATGGTATTTATTTTTATTCTCCCAGACCCACATTTTCAGTGGAACGGCATGTCCACTGCTATAGTAACATCATGCAGGCTGCGGCCTCGTCGTCGCCGCGCCAAGGCCCCCCGGCCACCGCTAGCCCAGCTGCTGCCGGAGGTCCACCACGTCCCGGCCGAGGCGGTTGTTTGATCCTCCACGCGCGCTCATGCAAATTACTACTTGCAGATGTTAAGTAACTTACCTAGTACTAGTCAGTAGCGTTTTTATGCATGTATGGTGATGATCGTCGACTAGTAGGTATGTACGTACGCGCTCGAGGAATTGACATGCATCCGACGTGCTCCATTGCATTACTAGTTGATTCATGTTGTCTTTAGGGAGAAGTGCATTTTGAAGGTGTGTGTCTTGTCCTTGTTGAAGGTGTTGATTCGAAGCTCTGTTTGGAGTTGAAAATTCTGAATTCGACCTTGTCATACTTTTCAACAAGGGTGCGCATATGAAGATCCCATGAGTTGACTACAACGATTACAAAATAAAGTCTAAAAGAAAGGAGCAAATCTTTGAGATCTTTAAACTCTTTCTTATTGCATGACACAATCTTTTACTTTTCTGAAGGCAGCCGTAGAACGGCAAAGATACCAAACCACAAACCTGCAAATACCAACGAGGGTTCTCCCATAATTTTGAGCCACAATCCCAAGGTTACGTGCATGCACTCAGCCATTAAGGTAATCATTCAACATCGGCAAGAGTACCAACACCGGTATTGCATGGAATAACAACCGGACAACACGTCGCTGCGAGCCGAGAGTATGAATCTCCATTGTCCAGAACATAGCAGCCGGGACAAATATTATAAGGACAATCACTAGTACAGAACGACACATCGGATACCCCTCTATAGTAACGGCAGGAGATAGGCGACGCAAAATCGCGATTTTAGCGTTGCGGACGAGGCCTAGAAGAACTGGGCCGCGGCTGGTCCATCAACATTGGTTACGGAGGATTTTTATCTCCGTTACCAAATGTATTGGTAATGGTCATAAATTCACCTCCGTTTCCAATACGTATCTCTATGGCAACGGTTGTTGAAGGATATCCGTTTGTGATGTGTTTGGGAAATTGCAGTTGCAAACTGGAAGCGCGCCTGTTAAATACGGCTTAATTCACGAGGGATTGGAACCGCCTGCTCGCCGCTAATAAAATATGACTGGAACCGCGCGAAGCCAGGCCGTTCTCGCATTCTCCCCTTCGTTCTCTCACACGTTCTCTACCACACTAGCACAACCGCCATGGAGGAACCCTGGTGGTAGAACGAGGAAGTCCCGAGCGACGACACGAGCAGTGAAGACCGCGGTGAAGTCCCATGGTGGGATCAAGACGGGCCGCCGGACTCGGAACCCGGCGACTCGGACGCGCCGTCTTCACGCTCTGTAGAAGATGACTCTGACGACTCGGACCCGCCGTCTTCATGCGAAGGAGAAGACCACTCTGATGAGGACAAGGCGCCGAAGGAAGAGGAGTCGGAGGACCCACCGGAGCCATATTCTAGCCAGGAAGAGGACGACTCCGAAGAGGAGGAGGAACACGCGTCGGAGGAGGCGCAGGAGGAGGAGGAGGAGCACGCGCCGGAGAAGGACGCGCCGGAGAAGGACGAGCACGCGCCGAAGAAGGATTTGCCGCTGAAGGACGGACCCCAGGAGGAGGACGAGCATACTCCGGAGGAGAAGGCAACCTGCAAGAAGCGACGCCGCGCCGCGGATGACAATGTCGCGGACGCAGGACGTAAGAAGAACAAGTAGAGTAGATAGTTAGTTCAATTCTACTGTATCGATCCTTCGTAAGTAGGCCCAGTGTGTCAGTGAAGAAATAAAAGGAAACATTTGTTTATCGCCTCCGTTTGCGATGTTATACTTTGTGCAATAAATGTGCCACTGCGGCAACCCTAACACTCTCACTCTCACTCCACAGTCACAGTGTGGCGGCGGCTCCAAGCAGCACCAGACCTAACCCTTACCTCGCAGATCTGAGCGGCGCGTCGGGCCGGCATCGCTGCCGCGCATCTTCTCCAACGGCGCGTTGGCGAGCTGCCGAGCATCTTCCCCCCAGCGGCGCATCGGCGAGCCGCCGTGCATCTTCCCCGAGTATGTCGCTGACGCGGATCTGCTGGTCTATTGCCGCGCATCTTCCCCGAGTATGTCGCCGACTAGATCTTACATTTTGTTTAAAGTAGCATAGAAAACTTGTTTATTATTTGAAGTTTAGTATTGTGTTGTGTCTAGTATTGTAGTACTGCCGATGATGAATACACCCCTCAATACTAGATCTTACACTTTATTTAAAGTAGCGTAGAAAACTTGTCTAGTATTTGAAGTCTAGTATTGTGTTGTGTCTGTTTGTAGTACTGTCGATGATGAATACATCCCTCCGTACTAAATCTTGCACTATTTAAAGTCTAGTAGGGTAAATTAATTTCAACTCTTTGTAGTACTACCGATAATTAATAGATCCCTCACTACTAGTCACAACTTTTTGTCAATGTGCTAATCCTCGTTATGGTTTTGTATAGCTAGTGTATGAAGTAATAATATATTTCGGTAACAATGCATAAAAATGGTGAGGCTCTTGAAGGAAACATCACCTTCAAGTTCTGTCTCCAAATCGTTTCGATAGGACTGCAAGCACACGGATATAGGCGCTTAAGGTGTAAACTGTTTTCATCTTAAATTGTATTTATGTCATGTAGCATCATATTTGGCTCTTTTCTAACTAGTCATCCATGTATTTTATATGCAGAAACGCCATGCGGATCCAAGCAAGCTTTAAATGAGCTAAATACAAAGTGGGATAATACCCGTGAACCGTCGCTGTTGTGACATTTCGCTTCACTGTTCAAAACACTTTTTTAATTAAGAGTGTCTTGGACAGTGTGGCCGAAATGTCACAGCGTGACGTTATTATATTTCGGCGACACCGTCCAAGATGGAGCAAGCCTCAGTACGAAGAATTCGGCAAAATTAATTTGCTAAGGGGGCTTGCAAGCTCGGTGTGGTTTTTGGTTTTCAGTTTCTCCATCTATTTTGTGGATGTGTGTAGCAATTTGCTGCAGATGTAATTTGGAGAAGCATGAAACCGCTACTCGAATCTTTTGCTAGCTCGAATACCGTTTTCGGGGCTTCGGAGTTGAGGAAGAAGGTGGAGCTGGAGAAGAGTGGAGTACCATAAAAGTTAAGTTTAGGGAGGCATGAGAATGATAGGATTAGCGAGTCATGTGTAACTCATCTTTTGATGCTATGTAATGGTGACAATTGTTATATACGTTATGAATGGATTTGCTAGCAACTTTGTGCTTTTGCTGTGAGATTTTGAATGTCAATTGGCAACTGCATTGCTGCTGTAGGCTTATGAATAAACCTCAATGCAAACGAGTAAAAATAGAATCTCCGTTACTGATGTACCGATACATCGGCAACGGAGATTGGTTGGCAACCGTAGCCAAAATCAGGCCACATCGGTGACGGTTTTTGGCCTCCGTTCCCGATGAGGGCCTCCACATCAGCCACAGGGGCGGGGACACAGACCCTTTTCCGTTTCCGATGGGGTTTTTGGCCCGTTTCCGATGTGTCGTTCTGTACTAGTGAATCCTCATGGCAACCATAAGGGAAAAAAATCCAAAATCGATCCGGCGATGCAAGATCTGAAGGACCATACCTAGACAAATTTAATCTTACAACACCACAATTGACGTCTGGAAGGTCTTGTCGTTGAAGGAAGAACCAAAAATTTGCTTATTATAGATGATGCCAACTCCATTGATGAAGAAGACGGCTACCAAAACCCTAATCCAATCTTATTGAAAACACTACTTCTATTAAGAACTCCAACCATAGATCTGGTTCCCCACCCCTTCCGAAACTAGCGAGGCCAGCCGGAGGAGGGGGAGGCGGAGGTGGTGGCGGCTGCTGCTAGGTTCCAGGAGGAGGGCTTGTGTAGGAGTATTTGTAATTTCCGTCGTTCGGTCATTTGTCATAAGGTTCGTGGTAATCTTTTTTTTTTTGGATGGCCTCACTTTCTTTTTTGTTTATCGGTTTGTTTGCATTAATATTTGGCTTTGTTTGGCATAGTTCAATAATTTATAATATATTGTTTTGTGCATCAGCCGAAGGAGAGGCAGGAGGTAATCCTCATTTTGCAGAAAAAAGTTCATCAAGTTACGAACATACCGCAGATTCAAACGATTAGGTTTTTCTTTTTTCTAGGGTAAAAAATGGAAGTTCAAAAATTAAAGCGATGTAGGACGGTCAAATCCCGTGTCCATGACGGGAAGTGTTCTGATGCCGTACAACAGGGTACAAATTTGAGCGTCAAAACAGGGTACAAATGCTGGCAGGGATCAAGAAAGCCGGAGCAGATCTAGCTTGCAAACATGGAGTAACCTTTTCGGCGGAAGGAGTGTTAGCCAAGATGAATTTTCAAACTGATTGGGCAGGAGCAAGAAATGATAAAGGGGGCGGTTGGTGTAATTTTATCTGCATGTCTTTTTTTCTGCACACAATGCTGCATAAACATTTATTCGATTGTCCGAGTGAGAATTTTGCATTCGGGCAAACCAAACCATTTTTTACAAGGAAAGAGAAAAAAACGGGTTCCTGTCTCAGACATTCTCTCTCTGCAGCCGAGAGTAAATCTGAAACCGACTCCAATACAGCAGCAGGCTTTTCAATTAATTAATCCGTTCAGCCGTCACTATCCTTCCAGTGCAGCAGCAGTTGCCTCCTTTTCATCAGAGAAGTAGTCTTTCCTGCGATGCATTGGAGATCAACCACCAACATAATCCATGTTAGCTTACTCTTCCCAGACTTGTCTCAAGCAACAAATGGGGTAACACGATTCACTTCGTAACGAACCTTATTTTACGTGAAAGCTGATACAAGCCCGTACCGGCCATCGCAACGTTAACACTCAAAAGGTTCCAGTTTTTCTGGAACAAGATTATGGCGTTGCAAAGCAATGAGATGAGCAACAATTAAAGCATATATTACAGTTTAGAGATATATATAATCCGCAACACCTTATAAGTTTGAGTGCACATAATAATGAAAAAAAGATAGTGACGTAATAACAAGTATGTATGCCTTACCGGTGTGATAACCATGCTGTAACGTGACCATACGATTCCAGTGCAAGCAACAGCTGCACACCATATAACAGAATAAGCATATGTGACCAGCACACAAGAATAAATAAACGGTAAGCTAATGGCATGTTCTCTGAAATGCTGGTGCAGGATTGACTGGAGAACTTGAACATACCAACTTGCTGAGGATAGGATATCTTTTCAGGAGGCTTGGCGAAGTCGGCAACGTTCGCAATGCTGATCCCCCATTTAAATGTGGGAGCCCAAAAATGTACTGCAATGAAGGTTCGATTATTGTCTCAGCCTCTCCAGTGATACTTATAACTTAGTACATTGTCCGATAGATATGCATAACAGTTTAGTGCAACAGAACTTCAAGTACTGGCCATTAGAAGTGGTCATGATTCACAATACAAAACAAGGATACATTTTCGATAATATGAACTAGTCTAATCCTAAGTTAGATGTCAAACAGCCAAAAATGCAGCTCAAGCATGTCACGGATACGCGCAAAGTTGGCAAAGGCTGAAGATATGCAAGTTCCCAAGGGGGTTAGTCTTTGGAGGCTTAAGAAAATTGCAGTCTTACCACTAAATCACATTATTATTGTACAAAGGCATTATATCTAAGAGTGTAATCTTCCAGCACAAGTCAATATTTTCCTATGCCAAGCTAACCAGGAAAATTTCAGACATGACTGCAGATCGAGATGAACATTTAAGCTCTATGGTTAACTAGACACTGCTGATATAATCTTTAGTGCCCTGTCAACTAGGTTTGTTTAGGGGGCACATATGAGAGAGATGCCTTCGTATGGCAGGAAGTTCCCTGTCACTATTGCACTTTGTTGAGGGTCAAAATCATGCAAGGATTTTGTAAGCCTAACTGTCAAACTTGCTAAAGATACCTGGCCAGCAGATTGCCTCCTGGCCGCCGTAGATATTCAGGAACATAATGGAAAATGTTCTTGACTGACCCAACTAACACATTGCAGAGTTTTAGAAACCCTGCAGGAATGGCAGCGCGAAGATGCCAGCTCCTCAAAAGGGAGGACAAAGTGGAACTTGCAACAACCAGAGTCATAGGACAATTTAAGAGTTAAGCACAGTAGGTCCGTAGCTGTTTGCAGGAGGAGTCTGAGTGGTTGTCAGCTCTAGGTTCTGTTGGTTTAAGGTTCTACTGTGTGATGTCTCTAGTTTGACACTTTGACTGTTATTTTAATTCTCAGTGGCGGTACTGTTATCTACATACTATTATTTTCAGAAATAACAATGCACCTGGTCTCGTATACTGAAACCAGAGAACATAGTAAAAGCACACAGTATTTTTCACATTTAAAGGATTCCAACAACCTAGCAATCCTAACACAACAACAAAATTTGAAGCTAAAGGGACACACAAGGAAAATACATAAAATCCAGTGACGGGGAACAAAGCCAACATTGACTTCTTACAGCAACCACTTAATCAGAACCTGAAACTGGCAAAAGACATTTGCTCGTAGGTGAACTGTTTTGTACTTTCCTCCTAGTATGGTTGGTTATACCAAGAGGATTTTGTGGTCGGCAAGGGTAAACTGCTGCCTGTTCTGTAATACTATTCTGAGATGTGAGATGGAATCCCCAACCCATGAATTCTGGTAATCAGCTAATAGATTAGTGTTCAAATAGGAGCACAAGCTATCCTGATGTCTCTGGGAGTCATTATCGAGGTAGCTAGTTGTGCACAATAAACTATCAAACGCGAAAACAAGGAAAGATATAATAAATGCAAAAAAAGTGCGAATATAAATGCCACTAACTGGTTTTGGGGCCAGCAGGATGGTTCCAGAAGGCTTGAAGCTTTGACGAAGCCATTCAAACTATTGTTCTCGTGCACCTAGAAGCAGCAAACAGAAAAGCATGCATGTTAGCCACCATAATCAAGATATCAGAAATTATTGTACAAGAACCTGCAGGGCATAAACAAAAATACAATAAACTAAGCGAGAATATATGGCAGCAAGAAAATTTGGATATCATGAGTATTTCCATCGTTGCTGCAAGGTTCATCCAATACTGTAGGAAGGCCCGACGTAAATGTACTGCATACAGTACATTATGAATGAACACTGGACTCAGCGTATACATTCAATCTCTATATAATTAACCTTCTGATTAATATACGATTCATTCATGCAAACTTGATGCTAGGTTTTGTAAGGCTCCATTTGGCCCTGATCCTGCTCCAGGATGGATTTTACAGTTCCTGCTCCTACTTTGTTGACCAAAACAAGAGAGGGCTTGAGGCAGCTAATTAAATCTTCAGTCACCAACCAATTTTGGTTCTAAAGCCGTGGTTGAGAGTAAACAAACAGTGCAAGTCGTCCTTACTACAACTGTAAATTGTTTTCGGCACTTATCACTGAACTTTATCTCATGCCATGTACATATAAAAAATTCCTCTATACATAAAACGTGTGTGCACCATTCATCATAAAAATAATTTTCAGCTCAAAGAGACAGCATCGATTTTCCACTACCCACAAAAGCGTGTGCGCGTCAAAATAATCATGATGTTCAGCTAACAGAGAGAGAGACGACATCGATTTGCAAGAAGGGCGGGCAGCACAGGAGGCACAAGGGGCGCAATTAAACCCTAGTTTTGCCGTGCTCCGGACGAAGGACGCGTCGCCAGCGAGGACGCGGGGCGGAGGCAATCGACCGATCGGACTAACCCGAGCACGTGAACAGATCTATCGCGGCGGAAGAGAAGGAAAGAACCGACGGATTTCCAGGATAAGTAGGTTGGAGGGAGATCGATCTTACCACCTGGGAGAGACGCGCGCCCGCCGCCGGCCGGTCGCCGGAGCCGAGGGAGGCGATCGGAGAATAGAGGGGATGGACGGGTCAGAGGCTGGCGTGCGCGTGGACCGGTGGGGGGCGCACGAATGGTCACGAAATATATCGGCGGCCGTCCGTTCGGCCGTGGACGGCAGCGATGAGTAGTAGGTGTATGGACCTGGTGTTTGTTCGTTTGGATGGATCAGGTCCATGGAACTTTCAGCGTGACACGTGCTGTTCACTAAAAAAAGTTAAAAGCCCAGCCCAGCCCAACCCAACACAGATAAAGCAACGGCTGCACAGCGTATCTAGGACGCGGCCCATATAGCTGATCTAAACAAGACGGGGTGGAGAAATCTTTCATCAATTCTTACAGGTTGCCCCTCAAAAAAATCAATTCTTACAGGAGAAGTAAGTTTCCCAGGTTCTTCTTCTTTATTTCTGTGCATGTTAAAAAGAGAATTTCTACGCATGTTGAAAATAGATGTTCATGCTAGGTTGTGAGCATCTAAAATCAAGTTGCATGTTAAAAATAGCTGCTGAAACCAGAGTCTACTTTTCTTACACCCCATATTAATCAAGTTGCATGTAAAATCCTAAGAGTAAAAGTATTCTAAGCATGTAATAGATATTTGTTCGGCAAAAACATCTCCCAGATCGCGTTCTAGAGGCCAGACTCAGGACAGTGTGCGGTCCAATATATCGGACGTGGTGAGAAGGTTTTTCCGTGCGAAATCTCAGCACTCCATCGTCAATGGCAGCGATGCCTGCGGGTATCGTAACCCTTTTGGTACCGTTGTTGTGGGCACCTTTCCATGTACGTTTGCTCCGTGTGAAAACCTTGATTGTCACGGTCTCGACAACAACGCGCTACGTCGTTACGTTTTTCTTGGGGGCATTGTTGTGGAGCTTAGATACCTCCATCGGTGGCAAGTTTAGCTCTACTTGTTCTTTTTTTTTTCTCTCTTTATTTAGTAGTTTGTTTTGTACGAGGTTTTTTACATCAATTTATATCGGTTCGACCATTGAGATTTATTTATAGAACGAGATGAAATCTTTTTTCGAGACGACGGAGAACACCAGGATAGTGGTACTCTTATTATTAAGTTTGCATCGTCGCTCGCAGAGTGGGCCACTGGCATATTTACTTACAACGTAAAGTTTCTCCTGTTGATGTCGAACTGGTACGAAGAGGACAGCTGAGGCGCCAGCACGCCGCTGTAGTTGTTGACCTTGGAGACGGACGCTCCCATGACCAAACCGCCGTAGCTGCCGTACTCGTAGGCGTCCTGGCGGTCGGAGAAGCCACTGATCATGATCGCGCGGCCGCCCTTGGGACTCCTTCTGCCAACGTCATCCTCCCATTCATGTCGCCCGCTCCTTCAAAACCAGAAAGGCAGAAACCAATTGATCTGAGTCTGTTCTCTTGGTAGAGAAATATGTGGTACATACGTGTTGTCAGACTAGTACCTTCTTATGTGGCAAATGTTTGTGAGATCGAGGACGGTGTCGCTGTGGCAGGAGTCGACGATGGCGTGGAGCATGACGCCCTTCACTAGCGGACGGACGATGGTCTTGTTGATCTCGTCATCGGAGATATCGTCGTCGAGTGCGCAGATGGTCTCGTAGTAGCTCTCCTCCTCCTCATCAGTCTCCTCGAGGATGACCTTGTCACCGTGGCCGGAGAAGTGGAAGACGAGGGAGTCCCCGGAGCAGCATCCCTCCACCAGCCACCGCATGCCACGCAGGATGTTGGCCTTTGTTGGCCGCATTCTGGGGTCACGCTCGTCGTCATCGTCTAGCACCCAACCCCATGCATGGCAACGTTAGATCCCGGAAGTTTGGAACTAATAGTACGGAGTAGTATTGATTTACCAGTGAGGACGAGCATGGAGTCGAATGGGAATTTGAACTTCTCGCAGAGAAGCATCTTCATGAACCTGACATCGTTGATGGGTCCGTCCAGCTTACGCCTGCCCCTGTACTTGATGCCCACCAGCAGTGCGCGCTTGTTGCTCCGGTCAGCCAGCCTCCGGGGCACGACCGCCGCCCTGCCGCCGCCGCCGCCGGTTTCTCCCCCGTTGAATAACCCATCAAAATTTACTGCGAGTTCAACCACGCAGTTGCCGCAACTGATGCGACCGGCAACGGAGAGGTCGCATTGGTCGCACCCCATGGCCAGCTGCGTTGCTCGATATGTGTCCTCCTCCCAAGCTCCATGCCCCGATTTATAGAGCTCTCGTAAGTATTTCCACCGTTCCTAAATATAAGATGTTTTAGACTTTATCCACATATACATATATATATATATATAAATGTATGTAGACACAGTTCATGTGTATGTTCACTCATTTGTGTATGTATTTAGATAAAGACTCATTTGTGTATGTATCTAGACAACATGTGTAACATCTAACATATCTTACATTTAAGAACAGAGGGAGTAGTACTGTACCGTTTTGTTAAGGTTTCAGCATCAACATTCCTATGCCTTCCTTTTCATTTTTTTATTCTGTGTGGAGAATCGCATGCGGCATTTGCAGCAACATGAACATTAACAAGAGTAAATGGAGGAAGGGGCACATGATTCTGGTAACCTGTAGCGCAAGAAAGGAAGAAACCACTGTGGCATTCGCATCCTAGCTTGGGATTATAAATGTAAGGTATAGTATATATGACTGATTAATATCAAGCCCTGTTTGCAGGCTAGGTTCTATGTTTTTGGCTACTCTACGCATATCATTGCAGTTGAAATTGGCAAGTATTGTCTGCTACTTTGTTGAGGTGTGGATATGGAGGAATACGATTCATGTCCTGCAAGCACAGAGTAAATAATGAACATGAATTTTCAAGTGGAATGGAGACGTGACAGAATCCACAAGGATCAAATAATCTCTTTTCAAGCGGGTCACCCTGGGGGGCACAAGGAGGCTCGTGTCTGGCACCTAAAACACCCTTTGTAGAGCTGGTCCTAAAATTCCGAGGTCCCGGGGCGAAACTAAAATTTGGAGCCCTCTAGAATAAATAAGTAAACATATATAGATAAAAGGAGAGAAACAAGACATATTTTCTAAGTGAAAAAACCTTGCGCGAAAAAACCACAGACACACAAAATCCTGTGATGGAGGTGTATTACAGTTTCAACTTATCCAAAGAAAATCTCATAAAATTTCTAGATGCACAGTCACTGATGATGCAATCAATATCAATCCGATCTAATAATTTCTTCTCGACGCATAGAATGTGACTTTAAAGATTTCAAATAGGTTTCAATAATTTCAACTTTGAAAATCTCCTTTAGCTCGTGCAACAATCACTGGCGGACCTAGGAGTGACCAAAGGAGGGGGCAGATTTATGATATTTCTAAAATTTTGCTTCATAATGATTAAAATTGTACGATTTCATAGTAAGTATTTAAGTTGCGTGTGTGATGATCTGTCTCTAGAATTTTCATGGTGTTCAGAAATACTTTTTACTACAGTATTAATTATAGACTATCTTTCTTGCGGGGGAATTACAGTCGGGCTACCAATGTAGTGTGTGTTGATACCAATATCTTAGGTTTTTGTGCTGGCAACATATAGATCAACTAACATAAAACTTTCTAAGGCTACTCACAATGGAGAGTAACTTACTAGTAACATGCATATGTTACTCCCTCCGTTCCAATTTAGTTGACTTGCTATCTACCACATGTGGATGTATCTTTTTTTTTGAAAAGGGGAGTCACAGCCTCTGCATCGAGTGATGCATACGGCTTTTTATTAACAAACGTTCAAGAGTATAAAGTTTACATCTCACGATCACACAAGATCGAAAGCTGAATCAACCAGCAAAAGAACAACATAATGCAACTACTGTAGTCGACTAATATGCTGCCACGTATGACGGGAGAAAATATCCTGTGCCACCGACATGAGCCGAGTGCAGCCAGTAGCCATAAGGTCCCGCTGGTCCGAAGGAAGCAGGAAAGCCCATAACTGGATCCAATGCACCGTTGTGTTGATAACCTGCAATACATGAAAATTCGTTGATCTGTTAAAAACCAAATTATTCGGGCAGTTCTAAATAGACCAACAAATAGTTGAAACGCCAATACGAATTCTAGCCTTGGTCTTATTATCAATTCCATTCAACCAATTTCCAAACATATTAGAAACATTGGATGGTAGAGGAATATTGTAGGTAAAAAACAACACGCCAAATCAACTGAGCAAAGGGACAAGAAATGAACAAGTGTTCTACTGTCTCTTCCGAACCACAAAAGGAACACTTAGTACAACCCTGCCACTTTCTCCTAGCAAGGTTATCTTTAGTAAACAAAACTTTTCTATTCAAGAACCACATAAACACTTTTATCTTAAGTGGTATTTTTAATTTCTAAATATAAGTTCTCGGGTATCTAGTATGTCCATTCATCAAGTCCTCATACATAGATTTAACGGAGAAAATACCATTCGTTGTTAGTTTCCAAACAAAAGTATCCGGCCTATCTGATAACTGAATATCCATCAATCTGAGGCATAAATGGGACCATGCGTCCCATCTCTCGCCTAGAAGAGCTCTCCTAAAAGTCATATTTAAAGGAGGGGCCCCATTGAACACATCATGCACCATAACATTTTTGCGCTGAACAATGTTATACAATAATGGATATTGTTGTTGATTTAGAGGGGAGTTACCCAACCAAGTGTCCTCCCATAACCTAGTTGTTTCTCCATTGCCAACCTTGAAAAAGCCTTTGTCAAAGAAACTATCTTTAAATCGCATGAGGCCTTTCCAAAAGGGGGAGTCATTCGGATTAGCCTCCACTTGTGCCAAAGTTTTGCTGTGAAGGTATTTATTATGTAACAATTCTTGCCACATTCCATCCTCGTTCAATAGTTTCCTTCACTATTTCAAAAAACACCTCTTAAGCCTTGCATTTTACTTTTTATTTTGTTTCTTAATTCGAGCACTCCTACGCTGAGTAGATGTCGTATAATCCCTCCTCTTCCTATTTTTTTTTAACATTTTCATTAAAGACCGAAAGATCCATCTGATCTTCCGCACCCCTAGCAAAATCAACTTCTTCTAAATCCTCTGAAAGAGAAGAAGCCCTATTTACTATCAAAGAATGAGGATCATCTTCCTCTAATGCGGCAACATTTTTCTCCAAAGTGATGGTTCTTTCTAACTCAGAATCCTTAATAAATTTGAATTTAGATGAAGCCAATTTCTCTTTATGAGAGTTACCCAGCGAAACTCCTAGTCTAGCAGCACGATCAATGATTTGCTCATCGATTTTTTTAGAATTGACAGAGTAGGGCTTAAAAGCGTACCTTGTGGGAGATCACATCTTTGAGCCAAGGCCATCGCTCGACCCATCACAGTGTCGTCCGCATTGGGCTTTGACTGTAGCCTGTCACTGGAGCGTACTCCAGATGCCGCAGCATCCGGAACGCCACCAAAGGCGATGATCCTGCGCCTCGCCTCTTGGTCATCCAGCCCGCCCGGTCCATGTAGGATAGCTGCAGATGAGGCCACCACCATCCGCCCAAATGGCGATGAAGATCAACCTTGCACAACCCCGCTCGATCCATCACCCTCTCCCGGGGCAATCGGAGAGCGAGGAGAGCATGCTCTATATGACGTCGACCCATGGTCACCTCCTGTGAGGCATGGTGACATCAACGTAACCTCTTGTGCATCAGAAGTAGCCTCCATGTCATCAGCTCTCACCGAGGAGCCTCTCAATGGCAATGGAGTAGCAGGTGTGGCAGCGCCGAGCGTGTCACCCATTCATATTTGATGGATAGCAAGACAATTAAATTGGAACGGAGGAGTACTACTCTAAATTACTACCTCCATAGTGGGGAGTAACATGTGTGTAGTGTCGTATTTATTAGAATGTACACTCATCTTACCTTGAAATGTACAGTAACATACGGTAACATATTATGTTACCACATCCATCTTTCTCCTCATTAATTAGCTCATTAATTATTCGCCACATCAGATTTTTTATCTACGTGACACTGATGTTACTACGCATTCATGTTACTCCCCAGTGTGACTAGTTAAGAATTTACCTGCGCCAGGACTGAAGGGGAGGGAATCGGGGAATAACCGACCATTGCAGTTGGCAATCCTGACCGTTCGTGTGGTGTGTGGTGTGCGTTTGTTGCGTCCCTGCTGCGCGTCCACTTTTGCGAAAGGGAGAACCGGAGAGGCGAGGAGCAGATGGAGGAAATCACGCTGCGGCCAGACGCCTGTGCTGCTTGATGCCGGGAGCGGTGGCCGGCGGGAGGAGCTAGCTGCAGGGCGTAGGGGGAGAAAGAATCGGGCAGCGTCATGCTGCTGAGGTATCTGCTACTGTCATTCATGCGCTCACCCTGTGATGGGCCTTGACTTGCTGGTCTGAGCCAAACACCGCTTCACTTGGTGGCCCAGCTAGCCCTGCCAACGGACCTGAAGAAATCACACCAGCTCCTTCCTCGCTGCAGAAGTTCCTCTCCACTGTCAGCTCCCCCGCACACCTGCCTTCCCCCCCATCGCGACAACAAGGAATAAGAAGGATGGCGATGGCGCTCCGCCCCGTCGCAGTTCCCGTCTCGCGGGCGCAAGCCGGGCAAGATCATCACTGGGGCGCAACGCCTTATCTCAATCTGCAAGCGGCTCGGGTTGGGGTTCGAGGAGCCAGCCGAGGATGTCGCGTCGCAGCTGGAAGGGTACGCCAGGTCCTTCGAGGTGCCTCTATCGTCGGAAGAGGACGGCTCAGTTCAATGTGGCATAAAGCTGTGTATGTCTGCTCAGCTCCAACTGTATATGTCCCGCCGTGCTTGTTTTCCAATGATTAGTTGCAAAATTGTTACTCTCTCCATTCCACAATATAAAATGTTTTAGTCTTTTTTCACATGCACATGCACACACATGTATGTAGACACGTTTAAGTGCACGTGTCCATTCTTTTTAGTATGAATCTAGACATGCATGTGTAATACCTAAAACATCTTACATCGTGGAACGGAGGGAGTATCTGTTGGATAATTAGTCAATAATTTCATGATTAATTTCAGAATATTAAGCATGACAAACGCAGCTACTAACATGTTAAATACGAACATACTAGATGTACTAAGCAACATGAACAGAAGCAACATACACGCCAACATATCCATAGTAAAATAGTTCGGAATACGCCGCACGTACCGAATGGTTGTAGATGAAGCAACAGTCGATGCAGACAGGTTCACCGCGACGAGTGCAGCAGTGATGTTGTTGACGATGACGTTGGTGAAGACGGGTCAAAGAAGACGACGCCTGCGGAGACGATCCACAGCTCCGGATGAAAGGCGACCCGTGGTGAAAGCGGTGAGCAGTCGCGCAGAGCGCTTCCCAAAAACGTAATTCGCCCTCTCCCGTACAGGATCACAAAGGCGACTGGTTCCGGAGACCTGATCTCCCAAACGCCGGTGCACGCCGGTGCTCGGGATGGAGTAGACTATGGTGGCGGCAAGACACGAGATTGGCAAAACCTAGATTGGTTCGGTGTGTGACGGCGTACGATAGTGCAAGGCATTATATAGTGCGGTCCGGGAAACCCTAACGGGTACAACGTGGGCCGGCCACGTCGCACATGTTCGAGTCGGTTACAGCAGTCCACGATTCGGGAGCGAGCCGAATTGGCTAAGCTGTACACGTACGCTAACGACTCGATTTTCCTGAACAGCAAAAATATAGGCATCGGCTCGGCTCATTCCCGCAACCCACGGCGTGTCGTGACGAGACGAGCGAGCGGCGACGGAGGAGGAGGAGGAGTGCGCGGGAGAGAGCCTTCTATTCTCACAAGCACACCAAGTAGCGCAACACTCCACTATATAAGGTGGTGCAACTCTCCTCCAACTAGCAATGTGGACTAAACTTTAGCACCCACAACCAGCCATGCATACGCACATGCACATGGCCCAATTTGAGATTTCAGAAATTTCTTATTTGGGCTGCCCACAAATGGGCCCAAATTCTAACAATCCTCCACTAGATCTCAAATTCCCATTTAGAGATTTTTGCCAAACCTCGTTTCTTGTTTATATACCAGTGTTTCAGCAGAGACTGTTAAATTGAACTTCCGCCTAGAGCTTCAAGCTACATCTACCAGCAACTTGAACAATGGACGAACCTTGAATTGCAAGTTTGGTGCCAATAGACTTCACTCAAAGTCATAACCAGTACGCGGCTGCCAGTAGCCTACCCCGCGGGTGGAGCATATGCGTCATCCTCACTGGTCTCTTCATTAGCTTACTAGAGATCAACCAAATCTCATAGACTGCGACGTTTAACAGTCGGAATCATATAGGCGTGTTCTTTCAAGGTCGCTCTGTAGGATAGCACCTTTGCTACGAATAGTTAACAGAAACACATTAAGGCATATTGCCAACCTACCTTACAGAATTTGAGAGTTATGCATCTTCCCACGGAGAGGGTTATAAAATAACTCTCCTCTGTTAAACCACTAGCTTGTTCTTACCAGGTCCTAATTCACGGGATCTCCGATCACACAGGTTGGGTTACCACTATGGTGTAACGCTCACGGGTCTCAACCCCATCTCCCTCGATGCACTATCTGTCACATTACGTGATAGTCCCTTCGTAAAGGGATCTGTCAGGTTTTTGTCAGTTTGAATATAACAAACAGTTATTACTCCGGAGTTTCTCATTTTCCTGACAGATTTCAAACGTCTTTTAACGTGTCTTAATGACTTTGCATTATCCTTAGCACTGTTCACTTTCATGATAACCGTTGGGTTGTCACAGTTCATAAGGATGGCCGGTAATGGTTTCTCAACCATCGGCAAGTCCATCAAGAGCTCACGTAGCCATTCTGCCTCAACAGAAGCTGTATCTAAAACAGTAAGTTCTGCTTCCATGGTTGACCTCGTCAAAATGGTCGGTTTGCAAGACTCCATGACACTGCGCCACCTCCAAAGATAAACGCATATCCACTTGTGGCGTAGAGCTCATCAACATTTAAGATCCAGTTCGAATCACAATATCCCTCAAGTATAGCAGGGTGCCCTGAATAGTGAATTTCATAACTCATTGTACCGTTCAGATAGCGCATGACCCTTTCAAGTGCATGTCAATGATCAATACCCGGGTTAGACATGAATCTGCTCAATTTGCTCACAACAAAAGAGATGTCAGGTCTCGTCGCGCTCGCAAGGTACGTGAGTGAACCTATCACTTGAGAATATCTTAATTGATCTCTCGTTTCCTTCTTGTTCTTTCTGAGTGTCACACTGGAATCATAGGATGTTGGAGAAGGCTTGCTGTCTATATAACCAAAGCGGCTCAAGACCTTCTCAACATAGTGTGATTGCGTTAACATAATCCCACTCTCATCCCTAATCAGCTTAATGTTCAGGATCACATCAGATTGTCCCAGATCTTTCATATTAAAACTCTTTGACAGAAAAGACTTGACCTCATTTATCACTATCATGCTTGTTCCGAAAATAAGTATTAAGACCCGGCTCATTCCCGCAACCCGCGGCGTGTCGTGACGAGACGAGCGAGCAGCGGCGGAGGAGGAGTGCGCGGGAGAGAGTCTTTTGTTCTCACAAGCACACCAAGTAGCGCAACACTCCACTATATAAGGTGGTGCAACTCTCCTCCAACTAGCAATGTGGGACTAAACTTTAGCACCCACAACCAGCCATGCATATACACATGCACATGGGCCAATTTGAGATTTCAGAAATTGCTTATTTGGGCTACCCACAAATGGGCCCAAATTCTAACAGTATCTGGGATGGGATGGCTGGACGATGACTGTACTCTAGATGAAATCCAGAAAGCCTTCCTTGATCTAAATGTTGATAAAGCTTTGGGTGCTGATTGTTTCACTATGTTACTTTTTCATCATTGTTGGGATGTTATTCATCCACCCTTCATGGATGATATCCATAAGTTTGAGATATGCAACACTCGGTCTTTGGACCTTCTCAACTATGCCACTCTTATTCTACTGCCTAAGCATCAAGGGGCATCTCAACCCGCAGATTTCAGACCTATTAGTTTCATCCATTGCTTCCTGAAGATTATTGCCAAAATCCTAGCTCCTAGAGTGCATCCTAACATGCCTTTGCTCGTAGATAGGAGTGTCGACTCCACCAGGAGTCGAGCAAGCAGTCAATTGACGCAGAAGACCGAAGAGTTGTCAGGTTCATGGGGTAGTGCATACAAAAGCGCCGCATAGGAGGAAAATATGCGGCGCCGGTAAGTAGTCCGGTCCTTCTTTTTTAATATTGTGTTGCTCTCAAACAAAACCAACACAAATATTTTCAAGACACTTAATTGTTTGGAATTAATATATTTGCATATACATCTTGATAAACGTTAAACACGAAGCAAAATACCATTTTCTCTCCTTATGGTTTGATACTCTTATTTCGAAAACAGTTATAACAATTTTGTGCACTTACAGGCGGCTCATTAGGCGGCATAAATTACTTGAATTAACACACCCAATCGGTTAAGATTAATTCTACTTGAAATATCAATTCTACCTCTCGAACTGCGGGACAGAAATTACCTATTTAACCTTTGTCCAAAACTGAACTAATCAATGTAAGCCGTTAGATCGGACATATATTGCACAAATATGCAGTAGGATGCACAGTAAACCCTCTCTACATTTTCATATATCAACATGGAGTACTTTAATGATATTTATGCATTAACTCAACAGACTGATGAATTCATTCATTACGGTATTGAGCGAAACAGGCTTATTACATGGGACCTCCTGGCTGTGTTTAGTTCCAGCTCAACTATTCTTCTTTACAATGCCCTCAAAAAAATTCTTCTTTACAACAGCAAACTCCCAACAGACATCTGTTGTTTCTGCTGTAAAAAATAATGTTATTCCTATCATCGTTCCTCCATCTCTGCCTATGAATTGTTGGTACAGAATCTACAGATACACACACGAGGCCTGACGTTTAGCAGCAGCTAGTCTGTCTTGGAATTGTGCACAAACTTCTCCAACTCCTCTTTGCAGTCTCCCACCATCCGCTTGGACCTGCCCCCAACGGTGGAACCAAAGACCTTGGCTTCCCACCACAGATCCTTCAAGGCCAAGGCGGCCCCGATATCTGCGCATCTTCGCCTCACTTGGGCTACTCGTTCCTTCAAGCTCGAGATGAAGGACCTCCCGTGCTGCATCACTCTCTCGAGGGCACGGCAAGACCAGGCTTTCATCGCAGCAAAGAGGGACTTGAGCTTCTCAAGTCGAGACTCCGGCCAGTTGATTGCCTCGTCAACCGGGTGCTCTATGCCAACATTGGCCCATGTCACTCCGGCTGACGCATCGTCCTCGAAACCTCCTTCCACCAAGGTTATGATCCTTTCATGCTCCAATTGGTCCCGTGCTTCCGTGAGGGAACGAGCATGCTCACTGCCATTCTTTCGAAGGTACTTCTCGTGAAGTTTCAGTGCAACATGGCAAGCCTTCTTTGCATCCAAGTTCTCATTAAATTTGTTCAAAATCTAAAATTAACAAAGCAAAGAAAGAGTCACGTTAAAGTAGATCAGCAAACAAACTTGACAATACTTGATTCCGTAACAAATCTTATTTCAATGTTATTCCATATCCAATGTTCATGATCGATGTTTCATTTTTTTTCTTAACATACATTGATAATCCATCTTATTATTTCACTATCCATGATACAGCGGAAACAAAGGCCGGATTAAGAGTGGCGTTGAGTATCTCTCCCAATTTCCAAAGGATTCGTTAATTCTGTCACCATGTAAAGTTTAGCTTGTTTTAGCTCCTAGTCTGAATTCCGAAATAGTAATGTGTTACATCATAATACAAGAAAGGAGAAAAATGGCTTCATCCCAGCTTACCCTAATGAGGTCATCTAACCCTCGGGCTTCTTGCAGAAACTTATCTCTGTTCTCCTTCAGAACACCAGCAACCAGGAAAACGCAAAGAGGGACAACGTTGGTACCATTCTCCATATTCGCTCTCTTGTACTTGCCAAACTGAAGGTTCGATCTTACTCTTGGTTTATATCCTTGAGTTCTGTCAGTTGGAGCTCCTGTTTCTTCATATGTGGAGAACATGTTAGGATCATATTCTAGAGCCCACATCATCTGCAGACATCAAATACGATAAATCAAACTCTTGTGCAGGCAAACAAACCAGCTCAGCACCCTAAGGGTTTACGAGGAAAGAATCATAGAAGCTGAAGAGATCCTAGTAAACCAAATATCCCTTGTACTGTTGCTCATCTGGCAAGAAACGTATGAAGGCATGCATGCCTAGCGTCTAGAAAGAATTATGGTAGTAGAAGATATATGTTTCCTAAACATGCATGTCATGGTAGTTAGACACATTCGACAGACCGCCCAGGGTTTGATTATTTCAAAAGTATATCCTCTCTACTTGGCGCATTTGCCTGAAAATAATCAAATCGTATTCAACCAAGGTATGCTTCACTATCTCCTTAATTTTTCTGCGGAAAAGGGCCAGTTTTATATGAGAAGGATCCTAATCTACTATAAAGGTTCACCGGAAATATGAAACACTCCAAAATATAATTAAAATATATTCTAGAGTAGTAAGCACTTTTTTATGGGGATCTTGATGTATTTTAGGGTAGTTCGAATAGTCAGCTAATTGATTTGGTGGAATGTGTATTTATGTTGCAATAAGTATTTGATTGAACTACATAAGTAGAGGAAATGCATTGTGTGAGTATATATTAATTTTAACGTCACATAATAAGAGGAAATGTATGTAGTTTGTCTTTGATAGTTTACCAATTTGAAATGTTCAAATATGTTTGCATTCTGCTACAAAAAGTTGGCTTTTTTTTTGATCATTCTGAAATGTTGTTGACATTTTGTTTGTGATGGGTAGATATAAAGAGTTTGATCTTGTAACACTTGTCATTTCTTTGAATTTGTTTACATAAGATGGTCTGTATTATTTGGAATTTTGAAGGTTTGAAATATTTCGGAGAAGGTTCCAAAGTATATGTAATGAGTATTTTTTTGTTTTTTTATAATTTGTTAGAAATTGGTATGAATTGAGTAATTTGAAAGGGACCTTTGAAATTTATACTTTTTTGAATGACGCGAAGGTGTCCACATTGAAATGTACTGGAATTTAGAAAATGTTTGCACCTTGACCAATTACACCTTTCCTAATTTAAAATTTGTTTAAATTTCTTTGAGAACATCGTGGTATGGAAAATTCAAGTTTGGGAATATGTGCGTCACTTTTCTGAATGACGCGAAGGTGTCCACATTGAAATGTACTGAAATTTAGAAAATGTTTGTACCTTGACCAATTACACCTTTCCTAATTTAAAATTTGTTTAAATTTCTTTGAGAACATCGTGGTATGGAAAATTCAAGTTTGGGAATATGTGCGTAAAAAATTGTTTAGTTTTGTATATAATGAAATTTAGGAGAAATTTTGCACTTTAATTTTAATTAAATTTCGGTCTTTAAGATACTGTTGTGTGGAAAATTCAAATTCGGAATTTTGTGAGTCAAAATTTGTTTAGGTTTGAATATATATATATTGAAATTTGGGAGAACCCTGCATTTTTAAATTTAATTAAATTTCAGAGTTTAGAAAGAAGCAGGAAAAAAACAAATTAAAAAACAGGGGGGTAAAAAAAAAAGGGCCGAGCTGGCAGGCAGCAGCCAGCCCGGCCCAACAGCGGCCCAGCTGGCCGGCCCACCCCAGCCGCGACGTCACGCTGGCGTCATCGGCGGCTGGGCTCTGCCGCGGCGGGGCGGAGCTCGCCGGCGGCGCGCCGCTGCGTTCCAGGACGCGAGCCTGGGCGCGACCGACGCGCGCGGATGCGGGGCGTCCATAGCTGGCGGCGCCGCCTATCCTAGGTCGCCGGAACGGCGCCGGCGACGCGCGGAAGCGGCGGCGGCCAGCGGCTGCGGCGTCGGCGATTCCGGCGCCTGCGCGACGGCCCGGCGGACGATTTTCGGCGAAGAGGGAGAGGACGTGACGACGGAGCTCCGTGCGGCCTTCGATCCGTCGGGGGAGGAGCGGAGGGGCAGCGGCGCGCGGCGGCGCCCGCCGGCGATCCCCGGCCTCGCGGGAGAGAAAGGGGGGCGGGAGGAGTCTGTGTACGTTTTTCAATAAAGTCCTTATGTTTGTTTTTAATTGCAAATTAGTCCTTCTGCTCGCAAAACGGTCCCTCGCCTCGCGTTGTCGTGGACTGCGGGTTGTTTTTCGGTTTTGTGGGGTTTTTTTTTTGTAAAAGCGTCACGGACACGTCGGGTGGACCGTTCGATCGGCGACGAACGTTGCGGATGGAAACACTGTAGAACACAGTAGATTTTCTACAGTGTCTACTGTAGTATCTACAGTAGAAGGGGCACTCTTAGGGCGAGAAACTGCCCAACTTTTATATATACTAGGTAAATTTAGTGCGGCGACACGCCGCACCCATGTTGTAAAATTGTAATTTGAAAGTGTCGACATTTATAAATTGTGTAGATTTAAGAATCGTTGGTATGCAAAGAGAGTTTGTGTTTGAAAGTTGTCTAGATTTCAAAAAGTAGTCAAATTAGGAAGTTATTTAGACCTTTTTTGTTTCGCGTTAGTAAAATGGTTAGGTTTGAAAGGTAGTTGGAATTTTGAAATATTCAAAATTTGGAAATGTCCGTTTTTGGAAGTTGTTTAGATTGCAAAATTGTTGGAACTCAAAAAAAGTATATGTTGAGAAGTTGTTGGGGAGCCATTTATGTTTGAATTGTTTGCACGTTTAGTAAATGCTTAGATTTGGTAGATCCGTAATTGGAGGGAAATGAATTTGCATTATTGCTAGAATATTTATCTAATATAGCTAGATAGTTTTAAATTATGGTATTTGTAAATATGTTAGGTAAATTGAAATTGTGAAATATAGTTCCATTTTGCCAAAATTTTCATGTGTGCTACTATATTTAGAGGAAATGTATGGTGGGTATGTATAACTATTATGTTTGTATTTCGACGTAAATGTGCAATTTAGATTAGTAGTTAGAAGGAAAATATTGTATAAGCAACTGTTAAATTCAATCCATCTTTAGAGGAAAAGAATTTGCGTTTCCTTGAAATGTACATGTAATGAAGCGTTATTTAAATTTGAGTACATAGTTAGGGAGAGTTAAGTGCAATTTAGATCGTTAGTTAGAGCGGAAATATTGTATTAGCAATTGTTAAATTCAATACATCTTTGGAGGAAAAGAATCTGTGTTTTCTTGAAATGTGCATGTAATGTAGCGTTATTTAAATTTAAGTACGTAGTTAGAGAGAGTTAAGTTCAACTTGAGTATTTAGTAAATTTAATTGTATATTTGGAGCGATTTTAGTTATAATATTTTGTGAATGCTAAATTATTTGGTTTGGTATGTTATGTTTGTGTGGTGTCTTAAGCAGTTAATTTAACTCAAAATTCGAAGATAATACGTTGTTTGAGCATTTGTTAAATTCAATTTGAACTCAATCTATAATTTGACGAAATGAATGTTCATTCTATGCAAATATTCACCTAGTCAAACATTATTTTAAAGTGCAACTACAGAATTAGAGGAATTTAAGTTATATTACTTCCAACTTATGTTAGTTAAATTGAAATGGTCAAATATGATTCTGTCCTGCCATAATTTTATTATGTGGCACCATAATAAGAGGAAATAGAATATGGTTATGTGAAAATATTGAATTTTCGTCGCATTTTTTTTTTGGCATAATTACAGGCAGTTTAGTCAAATTGTGTGTAAATATTAGTTTGTTTTGAAATGTAAGCTTGAACAAATTTAGAATTTGGGTTGGAATGCTCAAGTATGGTTGTCTTTTTACATGAAGGTATATAAATATTGCCCAATTTGAATTATTTAAACATGTTTGTGGTCATGCGGCATAAATAGTTAACGTTTATTTTTTTCATGTTAATGTTGATATATTCGTGGTATTTCTGAATACCGTGGTGGAAGAAATTTGAACTTGAAGCTGTGCACATTCAAAATTTGTTTATATTTAAATGTATCGACATTAGAAAGGAAAAGTATACATTTACAAATTGTTTGAATTTCTAAATTGTTAGAAGTTGTTTGTATGTGTATTTTTTTTAGTGGTTTTTAGATAGTAAGATTTGGAAGGCACTGGAAATCTAAACAATTTTAAACTTGAACCTTGTTCAAACGATGTAAGTAGTCGTCTTTTTTTGTGACAATGCCTATATGTTTGTTTTCTTTGTGAATAGTTTGTGAAAAAACTTCAAATTTATAAATGTCTACATTCAAACCCTAAACCCTAAAGTAGGCCCACTTGTCGGAATTCTATCAATTTCTGGAATTGTTGCTGAAAAAAAAGAAATCTGAGTTGTGGGTCAACAACTGGTGTCATGCATTGTTGTAATCCATGGAGTAGAACATTTTTTTTGTTTGCGCATTTTGTATGTATGATTTGCATTGTTTTAATTAATAAATTAAAAGTTTGTATTTTATGTGATTTGTTGAAACCTATTTCAAAGAAATTGGATATTTTGGAGGGAAGAAATACTTAGTGAAATACAGTTTTGTTGCATTTTTTTTGTGTAGACGATTTGCATTATTGTAACACATAACATTGAAGATTTTAATTATGTGAATTATTGGGTTCTATTTTCGAGATTGTACAAAAGAAATTGTAATTTAAATTTGGTGCACCTGTTGGGGCTTGGAAATGTTGATATTTAGCCGGATTTTGTCGTATGGAATATTTTCAAATATCGCAAATTGAAATGCAATTTATTTGTGTAACGTATGAGAATGTAAATTCATTGAATTAAATTTTGTAGTTAGAGTCAGTCTATTTAAATTTTATTAAAATAAATATAAAATTGAAATGTTCAATTTTTGAGTACGTATTTAGAGGAAATGCATTATTTTAACATTTAATAAATTTGTCTTCACATATTTAGAGGAAGTATATTTTGGTTTTCGTTGAAATAATTACTATTTTGAGATATTAAAATATTTTTTTCCCACAAATAGGTAGTATTTTGTTGTTATGGCCGTCTGGGTATGTTATTCAAAAAAATTCTTAATTTTTTTTTTGTTAAACTTTGTATTATGCACAACGTTTTTTTGTTACATTATTTTTTACGTGGGAACGTTGAGAATTTGTTTACTTTAGGAAATTTTGATGTGTTATATTTATATTTTTATTTGTTAGTGTATTGGAAAGTTATGTATTGGTTGAACAGAAAAGGATATATGTATTAGTTTGTGTTAAAAGTTTAAAATATTTTTAAATTTTAAAATTCCTTAAATTGTGAAATGTGCGCAATAGGTTTCTTGTTGTAATTTTTTGTGTGGGAAGGATAAGAATTTGTTATAATTTTGATATATTATTTTATGCGCAATGTATTTTTGATGTTTTTTTTATACAAAGAATCTAAAATTTCGTTAGATGTTTTTTTTTTTGATATACTGTTTCTATTTTCATGGATGCTGGTTTGGAAGCCATGAATATTGTAGTTTTCAGTATTTTGTTGTAATTGTGAATTTTATGTCAGGTAGGACCCATGCGCATTTTTTATTAAACAACAACAATTAAGTAAATCGTTTGTGGAAATATAAAAAAAATTGTGGAAAGTGAGTAGTAGGTATGACCAATTGGAGATGTTGAATGCATCTTAGGACATGAAGATCAATTTAAGTGAAGTCCGAATGATTAACATATGTCGTTGTCACAAAATACATAGTTGTCATAAAGAGGTTCATAAATTCTTCGTAGTAATCGTGAATTGCAAATTGGTTAATCATGTATGTAAATGCAATATTAGTAAAGTTCTTATGTTTCTGTATTTTTTTTGATATATTGTTCGTATTTTTATGGATTACATATTTAAAGATATATGTTTTTCAAATTTAATCTTTTTTTGCATATTTTATAAGGTTTTCTTATTAATTGGGAATTGCAAATTGATTAATCTTGCATGTATATGCAATATTTATGAAGTTTTCATTTTCCTTTTTTTTATACATTTTTCTTTTTTTTTTGTTTTGCGAATTACATATTTGGAGATATGAATTTTACAAAAAAAAAAAAAATTGTGTGCATATTTTGTAAGTTCTTGCAATATTTGTAAAGTTCTCATTTTTCTACATTTTTTGATACATTGGTCGTATTTTTTTGGATTACATATTTAAAGTTATAAATTTTACAAATTTAATCATTTTTGTGTGCATATTTTGTAAGTTCTTCTTATAAATCGGGAATTGCAAATTGATTAATTATGCATGTGCATGTATTATTTGTAAAGTTCTCATTTTTATGCAATTTTTGATATATTGTTTGTATTTTTTTGAATTACAGTCTTAAAGATATGAATTTTTCAAATTTTAGTATTTTTCTGCTAAATTTCTGTGAGTTGGGTCCCACATGTCAAGATTTTGTTAAATATGAAAAATGTTTTAGGGAAAAAAAATCTGGCAGCGGGCCCGCGGCAACGTCAGCAGTGACGTCGCTTGCTGGCGGCGGGCGCCGCGGCCGAGCTCGCGATCGAGCAGGAGCAGACGCGCGCGGAGCTGGGAACACACGGATCCGGGCGTCGGCGTCGGGGGGAGTCGAATGGGCGGAGCCTCGACCCCTATGGTCGCCGGAGTCGCCGGCGGTGAGGAGTTTCGCGGCGGCGGGCTGCGAGGACGGCGAGGATGATTCCGGCGGGCATGCGACGTCTTGGCAGCCGATTCTCGGCGGAGAGGGAGAGGACGTGACGGCGCACCCCGCCGTGGCCGTCGATCCGAGCGAGTAGGTGTGGTGCGGCGGCGCGGCGCGTCGGCAGCCGCGGCGTTCTCCGGCCGCGCGCGCGAGAGAGGAGGAAGAAGGGGGAGTGTGGGGGTTGTTTTGCATTTTCGTCCGTGTCTTTTTTGCATTTGACGAATCGGTCCCTCGCCTCGCGTTTATGTGGACTGCGGGTTGATTTCTCGTTTAGAGAGGGGCCTTTTTGCAAAACCGTCACGAATGCGTTCCGTGGACCGTCCGATCGCCGATTGACGGCCAGGATTGAGGCACTGTAGAACACTGTAGTTTTTCTACAGTGCCTACTGTAGTTGCTACAGTTCGTGGAGCGCGGATAGGCCGTGATTCTGCCCATCTTTAAATATACTAGGAACTATGATGATGATGATATATCAAGATGCGAGCTCGAAGCGCGGCTGTCGCCGCTCCACTACGAGAGCTGTTCTTCTTAAAGTAGTTATATTGTATGCATTTTATACATTGTATAATGGGTTTTCTGCATACTTATTTTATTGTATTCAAGTCGTGTGTACTATATATTTTCTGTTTCGGCTATGAAATACAAATAATTCGTGTTATGTTTGTGTCAAATATTGTGTACGAGTTGGGTTACGTTTGGACTTGGAATTGTATTAGGGGTGGATAGGATACGAGTAGTGTTGGAGTCGAACTCCTGTAGTCTGGGCCTCCCATATAATGAGGGGAGCACCACACATGTAACCTATGACGACTTGATAGCAACAGGCACGCAGGGGGAGCCGGCGGCTTGTGCCGACGCCTAGGGCGGTCAGGGTTGCGGTATCAGTGGGAAGGTGCGCCTGTAGTCATGCCCCGCAGATGTAGGCGAGTTCGCCGAACTGCATTAACAAATCTCGATGTCGTCATCGTGCTGCGATTGCTTGTTTCTCGGTAGATCAATTATGTGTCTATGACAACAACAATTGGTATCAGAGCAAAGTTGGAGGCGTCAGCGGCATCTGGTACACGCGTACGCGCCTACGCGGAGCATCGGATCGATCTGATCTCGCGTCGGCGAGTTGCACCGCGCGAGGCCGTGGGCTGGCGGTGGTACTGCAGCGCGTGGCGATCGATCGGAGGAGCGGCATTAGAGGCGTACGTACGTGCGTGGCCAGCATGGTGGGCAGGCTGCTCGATGCAGGAGGACAGAGCCCATATGGAGAGGTCCCAGGTGCAGGGAGCCATGCAGGCGATGTCCAGGTACAGGTCGCGTTGGTGCTTGGTAGCCTGGTGAGGCTGATCGATCGGAGCTAGCTGAGAGATTTGTTTGAAAACAAAAGCGTCACGTAATGTGGTTTTCCATCGGGAGCAAAGGAAGAAAAAAAGGAATTTGTCCAGGAGCTTTTGGAGTGGCACGTGAGGTGAGGATGGTGCTGGTGCATCTGACGTTCAGACTTGCAAGGTACATCCATTGTGTACGGGATGGTTGTGTAGCACAATACGGAAGAAAGACGCGGATTGACAAGAATTGGCAGTTTATGTCAAGTTGATCAAGATGGACTGCATGCGGCGAGGGGGCGACGTGCGTATAAGGCTCACGGAGTCTGGAGCATGTCGTGCAGTCGGATACGTTCGGCTGGGTCGGACTGGACAGTTGATGTCTACGTGTGCTTCTATTCTTGTAGACAGTGTTGGGCCTCCAAGAGCAGAGGTTTGTAGAACAGCAGCAAGTTTCCCTTAAGTGAATCACCCAAGGTTTATCGAACTCAGGGAGGTAGAGGTCAAAGATATTCCTCTCAAGCAACCCTGCAATTAAGATACAAGAAGTCTCTTGTGTCCCCAACACACCCAATACACTTGTCAAATGTATAGGTGCACTAGTTCGGCGAATAGATAGTGAAATACAAGTGGTAGGGATGATTATAAGTAGTAACTGCAATCTGAAATAAAGATGGCAGCAAGCAAACATGTAGCAGAACTTGTTGTAAACGGTGTTTCAATGCTTAGAAACAAAGCCTAGGGATCATACTTTCACTAGTGGACACTCTCAACAATGATCTCATAACTGAATAAGTAAAATCTACTCCTAAACACTCTCTTATTGGATAACAAACACCATTCATTGTGTAGGGCTACAAAAGCATACCTCAAGCCGGAGTAAACAAGCGCCACAACGTCATAAAGGAGTCACACACGGTGCACACACTGTCACATTTACACCGTGGAGAGTACCGGAGTTCATATTAAAGTAACATCTAGAGTGCATAATAGATAAAGAGTAACATCTACATATTCAACTAGATTAGCACAACTGAACACAAGTAAATACTACTCGGGATTATTCTCCTTTTGATGAAGCAAGAGTACTATGCGTAGGGCTGCAAAAGCACACCTCAAAGTCTGAGTAAACAAACACCACAATTCCCAAGAATAAGCCATGATAAATGTCTAAATTATTCATAGAGTCACACAAGTACCCACACTGTCACCTTGATACCGTGTTGTCACAATGACTCCAGAAACTAGACAAAATCACTTGAGTAGCATAAACATTATTAATGCATTCAGCGATACTAACAATACACATGATTACATAAAGATCACACCATGGGAGAGAGAGATGAACCACATAGCTACCGGTAGAGCCCTCAGCCTCGGGGGTGAACTACTCCCTCCTCATCATGGGAGTCAGCAGCGGCGATGAAGATGGCGGTGGAGTCGATGGAGATGACTCCGGGGGCAATTCCCCGTCTCGGCGGCGTGCCGAAACAGAGATTCTGTCCCCCGAAACTTGTCGTCGATGGCGGCGGCGCTGCGGAACTCTTCGTGGAAATTGGCTCGGTTTTTTAGGGTTTACGCCTCGGGGGGAATAAATAGGCGAAGGGGCAACGTCGGTGGAGCCCGAGGTGGGCCTCCTCACCAGCTGGCGCGGCAGAAGGGGGGCCGCGCCGCCAGGTGGTTTGGCCACCTCGTGGCTCCCCTTCGTCTCTCCTTCGGACTCCGTGTACGTGTTGGAAAAATAGGGACTTGGCCTTTTGTTTCGTGCAATTCCGAGAATATTCGCAGAAGTACTTTTCTGGAATCAAAAACAGCAGAAAACAGGGAACTGGCACTTCGGCATCTTGTTAATAGGTTAGTCCCAGAAAATGCATAAAAGTGATATGAAGTGTATATAAAACATGTAGCAAATGGTATAATATAAGCATGGAACATCAGAAATTATGGATACGTTGGAGACGTATCAACAGTCTGACAGATCGACAGGTGGTCGGTCGACAGAAGACGGTGAAGATCGGCGATGACGACGTAGGAGCGTGAGGGCTGATGGTGTCCGAATTCTGTGGCGTGGTAACACGCGGCGCATGGTTATGCGTGCTTCGACATGCAATGACGCGGGTTGATTCAAGATGGTGCACACATGATATCTTGAGGTCGACGTGGCGTGGGGTGGATTGATCATCTACCGAGGAGTCATGTCGAAGGTGGAGCTGGAGTCTCTGAGGGGAGATTTCACTCGGCTAATGGAGGGGCTACGATGTAAGGTACCGGAGAATCGGAGCCAGTCAGCGGGAAGGCGAGAAGCACGTTGGTCGGACTGGATGTCAGGGTTCGAGAGATACGTGGAAATCGGCACCGGTCGGGTATGACTGGTGGTTATCCGTGGTGGGGCCTGAGGTGGTGTGGGTTAGCAACCCGGTAGATCTTGGCCAAGATTGCGGATGCTCAACGCGGTAATAGCGGCGAGGCGTGCGGTAAGCACGGGACACGGCGACAGACCAGGGCACAGGCGGTCAGACGTGGTCAGATAGGTGTGCAGGGGTGCTGAAACAGTGTTGGCGAGTATCGGATTCAAGTTGGTGACTGGGTCTATGGAGATTGACGTTAGGTGATAAACATGAGTCAGTAATGGGGAATCTGAGAAAGTGTTGGAAAGTCTGAAATATCGGAAGCTTTGAGTGTACATGGTCATATATTCTGTAATGTTCAGTGCACATGGCAAAGTGCGGATGACTAGATACAGAAGGTGGCAGAGTGCATAGCTGTGGTACATGTAGAAGAATATCCAGGATGAGACGACTGTGAATTTGACTCAAGGTGACTAAAAGGCGACGGTGAAATTCCTTCAAGTTAAGCATTTTTCACGCAGATCAGTGATCGGTGTGTGATGATGTTTAAACGGGAAGAAGGGATTACAGTTGCAAGTGGAGTCATGTGGAGTATGGGAGTAGCAGTGGAGCTCATGAAGACAACTCAAGTCCGGAGTACATGGAGGTTTGACGCATTGACGAATTCAAGGTGGTGGACAATATTCGCCAATGTGGAGTTTGTTATGTTTGTGTCAAATATTGTGTACGAGTTGGGTTACGTTTGGAGTTGGAGTTGTATTAGGTGTGGATAGTGTTAGAACGAGAATCGGGAGCGAATCGAGAGAGAACAAATGAATCAATCGAACTGCTTTATTGATGGTTAGAGAATCCTTTTATACATGGGTAGGGCGATGTCGGTTCCCAGAGGCGGCGCTCCAGGAAACAACCGCCCGACGGTTGCCCACATCGTGGGATTACAAAGTGGGGATTATCTCCTAATTAATATATTATTAATTATTCCTAACACTCCCCCTAATCACCACTTGACTTCATAAGGATCCAGCATCTTCGATTAAATCTCCTCCAAAAACCCTGTGGGAAAAATGAGAGGAGTAGAGTAGGATATGTTGGTAAAACTCCTTCAAACCCAGTGGGAAAATAAGGAGAAAATGATCCAACATATATTGATTATTGTCTCTGTTAACTCAATATGAAGTATATCCATAGAATTTAGAGTACAATATATGTCGTGTATACTTTCCTAAAAACCCCGATGGGGAAAACAGAAAGTATGACATATGATGATAAATTCTCCCCCGAAAACCCCTTGGGAAAAATGTGAGGAGAATTGTATTTGATATGTTGTAAAAACTCCTTTAAAACCCGGTGGGAAAAGTAAGGAGAAAATGATACAACATATAATGATTATTGTCTTTGTTAACTCAATATGAATGAAATCCATAGAGTTTAGAGGACAATAAATATGTCGTGTATACTTTCCTAAAAACCCCGATGGGGAAAACAGAAAGTATGACATATGATCTTATGTTGATATTACCTCATTAAAAACCTTAATGAGAACCTGAAAAGTAAACTCATAAAGGGAAAAAGAGTGTAATATAATGCTTTGAACATGTTATTATTCAGGAAGGTTCTCCCCTGACCCTTGCAAATCACGAAGTCGTCGAATACCAATCCCATAATTAATTTCTGGAATGTTATAGTTGGTAGAGACTTTGTGAATACATCAGCGAGGATATCGCATGATTTGAATTGCAAGATATTTATTCCCCGACTCTACATGAGCTCATGGGGATAAAAACACAATATGCTTAATGATATTGCTCTTTATGTAACATGTTTGCATCCGTGCAACACAAGAAACATTATCTTTGCAGATAATGATAGGTGATTCGAGAGAATCAATACCACATGAATAATATACGTGGTTTATCATTCCGTGAAGCCACGCGTATTAACGCGGCTTTATATTTCAGAATGATTGGTAGGTGTAGTCATCGAAGTCTGTTTCGAAGACATCAATGGAGTGACAGTTCTACCATGTAGGTACACATTGTGGGGATCATTCAAGTAGCCAACATCAGTGTACCCTGATTATATTGGAGTTCAGATTTCTCTGAAATTACAAGAACATGTCAAATAATGTGTGGTGCCTTGGAGATATCGAAAGATATTCTTGATTCCCAACCAGTTGTTTTGGTGGGTCCAATGGCACAGTGATATGGAACTAGAAGTCCCAATATCCCTTCTACACCATGCCGTGGTTTGAGTGAATCTTTCTCTACGTCTAGAGATCGAACAACCGACATGAGAGATAGACATGACTTGTCCGTTTTAGGTTTCTCCAATATTTATAATATAGGCATCTTGGTGTACCATAATACTTGAGTGAAGTAGCCTGACTTGTAGTATCAAGCACTGTTTGGGTTTAACCAAATCCTTCATCTCAAATTCCGTCTTTTAGATGATCACGTGCTTCGTCATTGCAGGAGTAATCCTTGTGTATGACAAACACGCATGGGTAATCATCATTATAGGAGTAATCCTTGTGTGTAAGGAACTCACTACGTCGGTTGTACCAAAATATACCGACAACAACAAGCCATGTAATGACTCACTGATTTTACACAATGCATGTTGCATTTACATTTCGATTTGGATAGAGATTCCACCGGGAACCATACATGTCCAAATCTAGTGATCCACATGAAATGTAGTCACTACATCTATCAACTGCATAGATAGACGATTTTGCACTGCCAATGATATAATTATCGGAAATTTTGAGTATTCCAATCCTGTATGGAGAGTAGGTCTCGAATCTCTGCGGAAACCCGACCTTATGCTACAAGCCTTGCTTTCTCACCACCTTGTTGTTCTCATTCTGTTTCTAGAAGAAAACATATTGAATCCTGTATAGGGAATTCAATTGGAGGAGCGAGGCTAATTCTGCTTGGATTGCATCCTTTGTTTATTTCAGTCCGAGCGAGTGGTTTACACTCTGCCATGGCCATGGTCTTTGGATCTGAATCACTGTGAAGGATATTTGCAATCATACAAGAGAAATGTTTGTCGACAATTGTAGGCTTTTGTTATGTGATTCTCCATAGTCGATATTGTAGGAGGAAATCTCATGCACCTATGATGACTCTTCGTGATTTCCCAATACGCGTGAGTCCAGGTGTTCCGATGTCCCAGCCAGTGTGTGCAAGCTGAAGCTGGGGTTGTGGAGGTTTCCCTTCCACTGGGTGTATACTACCCATAAGGTGTTTGTCAACGCTAGGTTGACTTGCATTTACTGATTTAGAGGATTTCTCCTCAGTTTCCTTTGTTGCTTGCAAGAAGCTGGATCCTGGTCAGAGGCCGTACTACTCCCCCTCTTTTTATGAAATAGGGAGTTGAGTGGTTTTTCTTGGTACCTCCACTCTTTCGGGCGCATTTCTAGCCGGATTAGGAGTTTGTAACACCTTTGAGATCAGTAAATGAATCTGGCAGGTTATTTGCATGTGATGCAAATTTGTGAATCCGAACATAGAGTCCAGATTCTTGAGTACGTGGATATAAGGAGGAACGTGAAGTCCCAATTGATTTCCTGGCATTCAACGTGGTACTTGAAATCTCCCCCTAATGCCTGGAAATAATCCTCCTTAAGTATAAGCAATCAACATACTGGGCTATGAAAGCATCCCTTATGAGGGGTTCAAGGTACTAGGTGATCGACGGAGATCTGTACCCCACATAGATCCCTCATATGTGGACCCATGATGTACGCTGCGGTGGTGAGATCGGTACGCGTGACGCGCTTCCGAACTTACGCAGATGGGAAATGCTCGGAGGATTTCCACGTATCAATTGCAGAGGGGAAGTACTGCGATATGCAGTTAGTCAGCAGCGTGTAAAACTGCATGACACCAACGTGAGTTGGCAAATTGCAACTCATTAACATGGGTCGCGCAATGAGAAAAATCCTTTTGATCAGAGATATAACCAAAAACAATTGTGTATGGACACATAGGACACTGTGCTAAAATTCGATCCTCAGAGCCGTGCACTAAATAGTGGAGGCATGGAAGAGAATTCTGCAACAATATTTGTCCATTCGAATTGATTTAATTCGATTTTAGTCCAAACAATGGTTGGTTGAGTACACAAATATCACCTTGAATGTGTTCAAGGGACTGAAGTGATCCGTTGGCACAATATGTCCAAACTAAATCTCATGAATAGGAAAGTTTAACTCATGCAAAACATGACCAATGGAATTGCATTATATGCAACATGTGCTACGAGTAGGATGTACGTCTAGTACAATCCAGACAATAGAGTGGGTACATTCTCATATACTTGTTCCACATCCATCGGATTGACACTCGTAGAAATCTATATATAGAATTGAAGAAGTTCCAATATGGAAATCTTTATCAGATATATAGAATGTATACAATCTTATTTATATCAGAGTGCTGATACAATATATATGTTCTATTACAACAACACAAATGGACATTAATAGAACGACCGCTAAGGAGATAGTGGGACTAGAAGAAGTCTCCAACATGTCGGTTGAGGTGTGTTCAACCATCATGTTCTCCGTGCCCATAGGGTTATGTGACAGCCGGAGAGTCATGGTGTTGCTAGGTCCAGGAGGATCATCTAGCGAACAACCAAAACTTCCTTGGTGTTGTCTGGATGAAGGTTGAAGTGAGCTTCAAACCTTTTCCCTTGAGCTCCTTTGCATCGTTGGGGTTGCTGATACAGAATGGCCAGATGTTTTGGGGTCTTGCACTTGTTAGTGGGATGCGTGTAGCAAGCACACTCGTCGCAAAGCTTAGTTTTGGTCAAACTCAGGCTTTGCGATGCATTTCCCACAGTCTGAGTTTCTAGGCTTCTGTTCCGGTTGCGCTTTCGCTTACCATTGAAGTTCGAAAGCTTGCCGTTGAAGGCACCATCAAACTTTCGTCCGTTCGCGACATTCATATGAACTTCGGGTAGAGGCGGTGAGAGCCATTCTTAGCGAGCAGCTCATCATGCTTTTCAGCCTGAAGTAAAATGTGAAAAAGGTCGGAATAGACTTGGTAGTCGCGAGCACGGTACTGCTGCTGGAGGATCGTGTCAGATAGGAGCATAGTAGACAGAGTTTTGTCTATCTTCCCCACATCAGTAGATTCCTTCCCGCAAAAGCGCAGTTTGGAAATGATCTTATGAACCTTGTGATTGTACTCTCCGACAGACTTAAGTCTTGGAGTCGGAGTTTAGTCCAATCATGAAGTGCCTAAGGCATGACAAATGCCTTATGCTGTTCACACCTCGTATTGAGGGCCTGAAACAAGGTACTAGGGGATTCTTCCGCCAAGTGCTCAGATTTGAGATCTGGATGAATATGATGCCTTATTATGTACAAGACGTCATATTTTTGCTCATCTGTAAGCGGTGTCGTTCCAGCCAGGGGTGGTTCCACTGGGGTGTGGATTGGACACACTAATCCACGGGACGCAAGGGCGATCTTGATGTCCATGGGTAAATCAGAGAATATTAATTTACATTCGGTAAATTAAATCCATCATGATTATGTTGTAATGAACTATGCAAAACAGATGAATATTCAAGAAGTAGGCTTGAACTCATTAGTGTGAACTTCAAATTGTTAAGCATGACATGTTGTAGACAATCTCCAAAATAAATTTTGGACTAGATCTATCAGCATTAGCGGAGTATAGGATACTCACGCTTCGAATGCCTTATGCCATAACTTAATTAAATGTCTGGGAGAGCACATAGGCAGTCATAATGTCAAAAATGACAATATGTAGGCTTAAATAGCAGGTGTAGATAAATCTACGCACTAACTCGTGATCCCAAAACATCAATTTGGAGAAATCACTTTGGATTTGCATCTATATTTGCAAGAAATTTAAAATCTCAGATTGCAAATAGGGAACGTAATAAATCTCAACATGTGCATACACGGAAATTTATTACATCAACATCTGGAATACATTGGTACTCAACAGAAAACAATACTGGATACATGTACTGATTAAACAGAGTCTAAACAGGAATAAATTACTACTAGAACTACTGTTAACAGACTAATTTGCTAATAAGCTGAATTAGTACTAACTAAACAATACAGTAAGTTGCTAGTTAAATAGACAGAAAAGTCTGCTGGTGTGCCGCATGCACAAGGCCACATGTGCAGTCCGCCGGTCAGTCAAAGAGATAAGGAGAGAGAGGAAAACAATTCCAAGCTCTCGATCCCCAATTCTCCAGACTGAACCACGCAGAGAGCACAAGGCCGGCCGGCCGCATATGCAATCACCGGCGATGGGCAGAGGGACCAGGCGCTCCGCCGTCTTCCTCGGAGGAGGAGCCACCAAGGAGGCCGTGGCTAGAAGCCACGCCGTTGGAGACTCCATTTGCGACGCCGTTCGTGAGCCCGAGCGCTGCAGGGCTCCATGTGCCAGAGCGGCGGCTCAACGTCGAGCTCACCAGCGGGACGCCAAGGGCCATGAGACGGCGGCGAGCCCCAGTTCGCGGTGAATGCGGAGGGGTGGCCGGTGTCGGGGACGGCAGGCGCGGCGCGACAGCGTCGACATCGACAACCGCGTGGTTGGAGGAGCCGTTCACGCCGGAGCCGAAGGCGAAGACGGAGGCCCCGGTTGGTGCGGACACGAAGGCGAGCGCGTCGCCATCGCGAACCCGCACGAGGGGCCCGCCCGGTGCGCGTGCCACCGTCGGCGACCTCGGGAGCAGCGCGCCGCCTTCTGCTTCAACAACCGCTCGGGTCGGAGGCTGCGGCGGTGCGTCGTGGACGGCGAAGTCGTACTGGTGCATGGGGCAAACCACCCAGCCCACCGGGCACCAGAACGGCGGCGGCGGAGCGGCCAGCGCCGGGTCGATGTTCTCGTCGGCGTCAAGCCTTGGCGCGGCCGGACCGGCGAGAAGCCAGTCGGGCACGACGGGCTGGAGGGGCACCGGCGGCTGCACGGGCTGGAGAGGCGCCCGCGGTTGTACAACCTGGTTTGAGGGCCCCGCGCCGTTCCGGTGGTGGCGACGGAGGTCCTGGCGATTCCAACCTCCACGCTGGAAGCGGCGGAGGTCGCGCACATGGCGCTGGAAGCGCCGGAGTCCGCCCACACCATGGCGGCGGTGGCGAGCGACCAAGCGACGACCACGGCCGTCGGCGTGAAGGAGGCGAAGAAGCAAGTACATCGGAATTCGAGGCATGGTTCCGATTCTTACCTTTTCCCCTGTTCTTCTTGTCTTCTCGTCGGAATCGCTCGGGCGAGCAGTGCTGATAACGTGTTAGAACGAGAATCGGGAGCGAATCGAGAGAGAACAAATGAATCAATCGAACTGCTTTATTGATGGTTAGAGAATCCTTT
Source organism: Poa pratensis (assembly GCA_947311845.1). Classification (NCBI taxonomy): domain Eukaryota; kingdom Viridiplantae; phylum Streptophyta; class Magnoliopsida; order Poales; family Poaceae; genus Poa; species Poa pratensis. Next base: position 23,011,580 of record CAMZMU010000044.1, read on the forward strand.
TATACATGGGTAGGGCGATGTCGGTTCCCAGAGGCGGCGCTCCAGGAAACAACCGCCCGACGGTTGCCCACATCGTGGGATTACAAAGTGGGGATTATCTCCTAATTAATATATTATTAATTATTCCTAACAGATAGGATACGAGTAGTGTTGGAGTCGAACTCTTGTAGCCTGTGCCTCCTATATAATGAGGGGAGCACCACACGTGTAACCTATGACGACTTGATAGCAACATGCACGCAGGGGGAGCCGACGGCTTGTGCCGGCGCCTAGGGCAGCCAGGGTTGCGGTATCAGTAGGGAGGTGCGCCCGTAGTCATGTCTCGCAGATGTAGGCGAGTTCGTCAAACTGCGTTAACAAATCTCGATGTCGTCATCATGCTGCAATTGCTTGTTTCTCGGTAGATCAATTATGTGTCTACGACAACAACAAGTTGCATCAATAATGTGGTATCAAAGCTAGAATTTTCTCGAGGTTTGTTTTTCGCGCACGCAACTCGTGCTGAGATCCCATCTTGCGGGTCGTCGTTTGCTCCACTGGCTGTTTGAATTTTTTTACACTAGACTATGTACAGTATTGCAACAAACTGGAATCAAAGGCATTGAAAATCTAAGGGGAAATTAGTAATGGAGAGCTTCACACAACTGATTAATGATTGGAAAATCCAGCTACTTCTGGATCGTCAGCCTTACATTAAAATCATTTTTTTCTTTACTGGCGTTCTTCCACGATTTAGCATCCATTTGGTTAACTTTCGCCGTATACTGAAGATGCTAATGGGCATATAAACCTACGAGTACCTACTATTGTGCATACCTTTCGTTTTGTTATGAGTATGCTATATTCTTGTACGAGTACCTCCCACTCCCACTAACTGTATTTATTACTACAAAGCTTAAGGGAGACAGTGACTGAAGGGAGACACATAATCGCTAAATTTTATGCTCATTCGATCAAAGAAGGTGGCTCAAATCTTATATCAAGGGCTTTTTCATTCATGGCAGTTCGATCAAAGCTGGGATCCCAAAGAGGAAAAATGATAACTTACTCTATGTTTTGTCATCATTTCCATCACAAGAAATTACCAAAATAAAACCCGCTGATCTAATTTTAAGAGATAGTTCTTTTTCTGTTATTACACAGTTTTTATAATTCTTCCAAACAACTTTGTTCCTATTAAACAAACAAGATTGCTAAACAACTAATGAAAATGTGGCATCCCATGCAGCCCATAGTCATCTCATCTCCACTCCGCCCCCACCCCACTCCCTCACAATCACCGTGTCACCCATTCTAGATCTCTTTCACCCATCGTCTACCACACATACGCACACAAGAGACAAGAAGGTCCGCCACTCCTCCCACATGGCTGTGTCGACAACCTCGAAAAAGAGGGGTCGTGTTCGAGTCGTTGCAAGGCTTCTGTTGTTCGAGGATGGAGGTGATGGCTTCGGCCTCACATCAGACGACGACAGCGTTGACTAGCGGAGGACGCGTCGACGTGAGGGCAGCATTGACTAGCGGCGGCGGTGCACACGGTAGGAAGGCGTACAAGGGGACACCACCCCCAATAAAAATTGATGGTACCTACTCCTCGATCACCTTTCTTTCTTTCTTTCTTTCTTTCTTTCTTTCTTCTAGCCCACCATCTCGATCTCTCTTTCTTACTCTACTCAATCTCTCTCGCTTTGCAGGTCGTCGCAGCAAATGAGCTCTCCCGCACGCTCTCTTGACCGAGGTCATCTCTCTTTCGCGTCATCGCGTGCCACCGATGAGCTCTCCTGTGTGCTCCCTTGACCGACATCGGCCCTCTTATGCGTGCAACTGATGCCCTAGACAAGCAGCTCCGCCGCGCGGGACTAGCGCCCTTGAGGCCATATGCTTCTAGTCTCCGTGCATGAACAAACCTTTGACAACGACTTCTTCCACACGCGACCGGCTACCTCGACCGAAGCACTCGACGACGAGCTACTCCACCACGCAACTGAAGCCCTCAGCCACAACTGTGCTAATTATTATTTTTGTCCTGTTCAGCAAGTTTGCAGTGTTTTTAAAAAAAGTTTGCAGTGTTTTTAAAAAAACTACCCAACATCGTCTTCCACCCATCCGTCACTTTTTTTTCATCACTCACCGTCATTTTTTTTAACCGGGTGGTAGTCATACCACGTTGCCTAGTGCCACGCAGCGGGCACTCGGCAAACACCTACTCTCTCCATTCAAATTAATTTGGCTTGCTATGCACCACATTTGGATCTATCTAGACATGTAACATAACTAGATACATCCACATGTGTTGCATAACAAGTCAATTAAATTGAAATGGAGGGAGTAGTTGTCAGCAACTGGTTGAGGGTAGCACTGGGCAAATCGTATGCCGAAGATTTTCAGCCAATCAGCAGCAACTTGGGCGAATCTGGCAGTGACAGGGTTACAAGTGTTGTGGTAACCAAAGCGCCTCAAACAACATATTATACATACATCCGAATACATATATTCCTGACATAACACCGACTGCTCAATATATAGTCAGAACAAAATAATCCCAAAGTTGGATTCAAGAGCACTATTAAGAACTATGTACACACATACGCGACAATACGACATGGCACTACCGTTCCACACTCAAGCATGCCGTGGTAATCTCCCCGTGCTGACAACAATGCACTTGTTTACTCATTTGCTCGTTACCCTGTAGAGCGATTCATGCGCTTAGTGAAAGAACCAATATTCCGAGCACGAATGGGCACCCCTTACTCAGAAGTCAGAATGAGTGAACAGAAATTACATAAGTGGAAGGTGAAGAGCGTGAGTTGACCCCAGATTTCCCATGCTTGACATGGTCCATGCCGGCACCATGTGTCCAGTCTACGAGAGCAACCCTCTGCAAAAGTTTGGGATATGGTCAGTCGGATTCCATGGAAGACGGCACGTTGGGACAATTTTTTTTTGAAAGATGCATTGCCACAAATTAGGGTACACAAAATAGCTAGACAGCAGTACTGTCAGCCGGCTACTTCGTTTACAACATATCTAGACAGCTACATTGTCTCACACACTAAATATCAAAAGCAAGCGACATAAAAGAAAAGGATTTGAGTACATACATGCGCCTCAAAGTTTGGGCTAGACATGTTCATCGACAGATTTTTCATCAGTAGTAGTGCCTGGAGATCAGCCCATACAAAAATCAATATAACTAAAATATAATAGTTAGGTAGCAAAAGCTAACTTAGCTAACAATATATATGAACTGTAAACAGAATGAACAAAGTAAGCTAACAATAGGATATCAACTATCAACAGAATGAACAAAGTAAGCATCTGAAAATGCTGTGCACAAAGTGGAACAAAAATAACATGTTTGGGCCAAGTCCACGGAAGCCACAGATATTAATGAAAACAGCATTTATAAGAACCACAACAACTAAGATACTGAAGAACATCCCACAGAATCCAGCTACCTGAAATAGCTTCCTAGGTTTTCATGTTCACACTGACATTTGTGACTACTGAGATTTCACTAAACATGGAAACAAAATGGCCTGGCATTCATGCTTGCAGAAAGTAATAGTAGTTTATAACAGGATAGATGAATCAATTCTGAAGGGGAGATGAGCAAATGACATACTGTTTCAGCATCAATAGGATCCATCTCTCTCAACTTCTGCAAATGCCCACCTGTCTCTGGATCAAATATGTTTCCAAGAAAGTTGTATACTTGAGCAAAGTCTGGCATGGCTGCAAGTTCACCAGAATAAATACATGTCAGAACTGGAACGGATGAAACAAATAGGAAAATACAGTGATTAATATCAAGGACATCAGAGGGTGATATGAAATAATAGTACGTCATTCCATTTTGGTATTTAACAAGGTAATAACAGCACTTATCTTCCAGACATAAAACATTATGGTAACTTGCAGAATCTGAAGTACAGAACAAAGGTAAACCAACTGCAGAAGCCTCTAACAGAGTTAAGCAGCTAGAGTTTAACAAATAACAACTAGAGTTAGCAAAGAAGACCCATATGATTGCAATTTACCCAAAACAGGATTGAACTGGCCCGAGCTTGTTAGTCACAGACATTACACGCCTCATAAAGGCCACCTAAAAGCAGATCAACTTGAAGGAGGCGAGGAGCTATACTTTTGAGGGCTTAAAACTTAAGCTCACAACAGGCTTTCAGTTTTACCAATGACATTCTGATTTGTATCCTCACAGATCTTTGCACCAAATCACATATTTATCCCTGTGTTAGACTTCTTAAAATTTTATACGAAAATAGAGAATGCCGCTTTTCATTCCAAGGAAAATAGATCCTTAAGTCTGTATCTGACATGGTCCTACAGTCCTATCAAAGTATCAAGTGTCCAGCATGTTCAATACCCTGATGCTATGAGCAAGTGTGATAGCATGCGCAAGTGCCATTGCATCTATAGTTGGCATGAATCAGTAGTGCAACAGACACATTTAAGGTTACTAAATCAGCGACATAAGAATGACAGCTGCAAAATATGCTGAAAACAAGACGGCAGGGTCAGTAAGTCATGAAGAGGCCCTAGCACCAATATTCATTTGAGCTAATTTTATCCATTTTTTACTTTGCGATTTCAAATGTAGCCAGCAAATATGTAAATAAGAAAATATGAGGCTATGAGTTAATAATATGGCAAGTTTAACTGCAATACATTCATTTTGGAAGTATTTTTTTTGAATCAGGTTGCCTTGCATTGGCCATCAAATGAGAATGTGCCTGACTGGACAGCAGGTTAACAAGTGGAACAGAATTTGCACACATCATTCATTCCCAATACATCTAAAGATAACTAAATGAATCTCAGCATCGCCGCAACAGTTGCCACCATAGGGTTGTGAATTGTATGACCGTATGCTGTACAAAAAGAATCTCACCATGCAGTGCTGGAAGTACAATTTCTTGCTCAATCGCGTCAGAAGTTGGCCAAATTCCAGATTGGCTCTGCATGTTACTAGAGCAATTATTTGCCCCACCTGAATCTGTTGCATCCTAAAGTTAGTAGTGCCCTTCCAAATATTGAGCATAGATGGAATTTATGGTAATTAACAGAATTGTAAACCTTGTGGATGTCTTGGGCTAAAACATTGGGTAATAACATTGTCGCAGGAAGGAAATGCATCGTTTGCACTTGTGTTCGTACCAACAAGAGATGCATCCACAGGTATAGCACATCCTTGCTCAATAGTATGGGAAGATTGTTGTGGCAAGAGAGCTATAGCGGCTGCAGGCTCCAAGATATCTAGTTAGAACTAATTTTTCATTACAAAAATGCTCATGCTAGTGAGATGCAGGTTGAAAAATACTTGCCCTTTTTTGAGGCTTTATGTGGGTACGGATGTGCCGCCTTCCTCTTTGGCCTAGGCGGGGGAAGATGTTCACCGGTTCCATTCTTTTGAACCTTCAAAAAGTGCTTCTGTGCATGGCTCCTGATCTGTTAAAATAACTGTTTTTTAGATCATCGTTTAGTACATCGATGCAAATAATCAACAAAGGAGCAAGTCCATTTAGTTATCGGAACATATTTTCAGACGATAACCAGATTGACATATTTTTCAGATGATAAAACCAACTAAACAGCAAAGTGAAGCAGAAATCGAGGGCAGAATAGAGCATGCATATATACCTGTATTACAGTTTTGGAGCCAACAAATGCTTCAATCTTTCTCCAGTCACGGTCGAACCTGTTATCCAAAAAGACGAAGAGATATAACCAATGAAGATAGAATATAGACCCATTTCAGTTATGACACGAGCTGCTCGAGGAGTATCCTTAATGTATTACAAGCACTCATTTGCTGCACGCACATTATCTGAACTTAATGCTACCCAAATCTTAATGCTAACACCAGCCCACAATGTTGATCCAATTCAGCACAACTTCAGAAAGTGAAATCATACAAGGACCCATGGTTGGTAGTATGTATTCGTAACTGATAATTTAACACGACACTGTGGTATCGAGCATCACATCAACAGGATAAGCAGTTTTTTTCCCCCGAAATGGGAGCATAGCCCCGGCCTCTGCATCATGGTGATGCACACAGCCTTTATTTATAAATCAAAAGTTAAAAGTAACAGGATAAGAAGTTAATCACTACTCCCATGAGAAGAGATTCTACTTCCGAGCAACACCCTGAACCAGGAGGAGAAAGCACCTTCCCTCCTCGCCCACCTGACAAGTCTACAAACAGAGTTCGCAACTTCTGATCGAGACTCCGAACTGGGCAACTAGCCTAGTGAATAGTATGGTGAGAATGGATCCTGAGCTCGCTGATCCAACACGATGATCGACGCGGATCACATATCAACGGCGGTGTACGCGCGATTCTGAACCCGAAAACCAGAAGAGTAGGTGAACCTATGGTTCAGACAGAGATCGTGCTTCGATCGGAGCTCCTCCGCCCGCCAGTCCGAAGAAATAAAGCCGGGTAAGGTCGGGCACTCACATGTCCAGAGCCTCGAGAAACTTGTCGTGCTCCGGGTCGGTCCAGCTCTCGCGCAGCTTGGTGATGGTGTAGGGCTTCCTCACCCGCGCCGTCTGGTCCTCATCCTCGCCCCCTCCGCCGCCCACGCCCGCCACCGACGAGTCCAACGCAACCATCACCGATAGAGTCGTCAGCGCAGAAAAACAAATTCTCTCTCTCCGATCTCAGTCTCTCTCTGGAGTTGTGGTGGAGGGATGGAGATGGAAGCAAAGTCTCCGTGGTGAAGCAAGAAGAGGGAGAGGACGATGACGTGGCGGGGCTCGGCTCCTCCTGTCCACGAGTTCTCCCCGTGACGCTGACGCGTGGGCCCTACTACCGTGGGACTGGAGAGCGAATGCGTGCAACGTGGAGGGGGGAAACGTGAAAGCCCACATCCAAAAATGATTTCTCTCTCCTCTCCTTCTCTCTCACCATCATCCCTGTTCGATCTCTCTCTCTCTCTCGACGCCCTGACAGACTCTTCTTCGCCAATCGGAGCTTCGAAATCCGCCCATCCCCGCCCTACCGAATCCGCCGTGCCCGCGCCCGCCCTCGCCCAGCCGCCTCGACGCCGGCCCCGCCGATCCCCGCGCCGCTCAAGGTACGGTCCGGTCCGCCGCTCCGAGGTCCCTCAGATTCGCCTCGGAATCGCCGACCAGTTCGCGGCGCGACTTCTGATGCGGGTTCTCGCTCGCGATTTCCTTTGATGCAGGAGGAGGAGGTGCGGGTGCAGCGCTCTCGGGGTCTGCTGCTAGCTGGATTTATCCGTCTCACCTGACGCTGGAGGGAGCTGCTGGGTTCAGTTCGGTGTGCGATGAGCTAGATTTCAACCTAGGATGATGTTCGTGGCGGCCGCGATTTGAGCCCCACGCCTCCGCCCTTAGATCGTGTACTACTAGAGATTTTAGCGTAGCCTAGAGGTGTTTGTTGCTGTCAGCGGAGGTGCACGCCCAGCCGTGGGGATGAGCTCCGAGGCCCCTAAGTGAGTACAGTATGCCTCGTGTTGTCTGTTGCTGCTTAATCAGTGAGGCTGTTTCTGCCTCTGTGCGATGTGAACCCTCGTTTGATTCGCTGTGCGATTGCTTGTGGCAAGCAGGAAGATGAGGGTGGTGTACTCGAGGGACTTCCTCATCTCGATTGGCGAGTCCGAGGGATGCAAGCACCTGCCCCCGGTGTTGACCTGTCACTCCTCAAGTACGTTCGTCGTTTACCCTCCTTTGATCCTGTAACTGCTTTTTAAATATTTGTCTGCGGGGTTGGCGTGGTGACGGTGTTTATCTCTGTCTTTTCTGTAACAGTGAGCTGCAGGAGGCGTCGTCGGTTGCATTCGAGAGGAGCAACAAGGGTCAGTACGCGACACCCCTGGGAAGGTCTGATGGGTCAGGGGGCTACTCTTATTCGTTGCGTGGCGGGGGCTCTGGAGGAAGGTGGGATACTCGCTCCACGGGGTCGAGTGACCGGGAAGGGGACTTGCCTGACCGCGAGTTTTTAGCACAGCAGGGTAAGCACACGTTCTTTTTGCGGCAGTGCTTTGTGTGAGTGGTTACTTTCCTTTTAGTGTTAGGAGCCTGTGAAAGATTGCTGATAAATTGTTTGATATGCCCTTTTTTATATGAGCATTCTGTGTTGGTGAAATGGTATTTGTTGTGTTCTCAGGAGCTTGTTACTTTGCGTCTCTAAAATAAAATTTGCCAGTTTGCACTTATGTGTGTGTCTATTTAACTAAAATAATAGTAAGCAGCTGAAAGTCAATTAATGGCATGGGTCACCCACTATTTCTAAATTAGCCATAATGTTTTGCTCTGTGCATCCTAATTTATGTGCATATTGCCTGTTAGAAAATAATAATTTATGTGCATAATAGACATGTCAGCTGCATTATTTTTCCTACTGCAGATAGGCGTAATGGAAACCAATACAAACGCAATTGGCAAAATACAGAACATGATGGCCTACTGGGAAGCGGTGGTTTCCCTAGACCGCCAGGATATGCTGGGCAGCTGGCACCAAAGGATCGTGGCAATGTGCCTCAGCCAAACAGGCCATCTGAACGCTATCAGCCACCACGCCCTTACAAGGTTTGAGCTTGCATGCATGTCTCCGTCCTTCTTTATCTTATAGATCCATAACCTATGGAATATTGCTTAGCGAATACGTTACACACTATGACAGGCTGGACCTTTACAAGGAAAGATGTTGACTCAATGAACGATGAAACATTTGGGTCTTTAGAATGCTCAAATGATGATAGAGCAGAAGAAGAAAAGAAACGAAGGGGTCAGTGTCTCTTACTGCTACATACAATAGATATGTTGTTTCCGCTGTAGTCGCCTACAATGTCTGACGCTGCCCTTCTGTGCAGCATCTTTTGAATTGATGAGGAAAGAGCAACACAAATCCCTGCAAGAAAAGAAGAGTGGTCCTGATATTGAGAGAGGAAATCCTGGTGGTGATATAATGTCGCTGTTACAGAATTCTACTGAAAACTTAGGTTCTACAACCAATAGTGGGAAGCCAGATGGATATGTAGTGTCCTCAGTTTATCAAGAAGATACCACTAAAACACCTTCAATTCTACCAGCTCCAGCGGCAAGGCCACTTGTCCCACCTGGTTTCTCAAATGCATTTGTGGAGAAGAAGGTCCAGTCCCAGTCGTCCAACATTGCACTTGAACCAAAGGTGCACATCTTGACATTGTTTCAGTAATATAAGTAGATGCCAGCAAATGCATGCAGTTACTATGTAAGTATCATTACTGTACCATATAGTTGCTAACCGGTTTTGTTAGGAAAAAATAGTTTATTGTACCATAACATCTTCATCTTCTCGCTGATCAAAGTTTGTTGGTCTAAAATCAGTTACGGAGTTTCTATATATTATTTTAAATTGATCATGGTGCAGTGAAGTATGGAATGAATTGCTGCTGACAATTTTTACTCGTTTCTAATGGATTTCATCTTTTGAAAATCTGTTGTTGACATGAGTGCAACATGAAACGAAATTGAGTGTGTGACACCAGTCCAAAAACAGTTCCTTTCCAATTTATGATACTCATGTACTGATGACATATTGTTCCAAGTTTCACCATCACTAAATTGATGTGTTCATCAGGATAAAGGATAAAGGAATAACATTCTTTGTACTGTACTGGCCATCTCTGTAGCAAACCATGACATGACACTGCTATATGCCAATGTCATACTGTTCGTTAATTGTGTTTTCACTTTGTACTTTTGTAGGCACACGTTGCTGCTAGAGAGGATAAGATGTCAAGTATTGCACAATTCGATGGCCAATTAGAGAGAAACCAGTCAGCAACAGAGACCACCGCAAGCAACAGAAATGAGAAGGGCATTTCTGACAACATTGGTGTACATCGAAAGTACACTCTTCCATCTGGAGGCATTAGCTCTTCAACTGAATTTGCTTCTAAAGTTCCAAAAGGGACTGAAGATTGGGAAGCTGATGCAATAGAGAAGTACTCGATTGAGAAACAAAGCATGTCAAAAAATAGCGGTTCAGTTAGGAATGACAATTCGATCTCAATCTTGGAAGAGTTCTTTGGCAACACATTGTCAAAAAGTGGTGGCAATCTACCGACATACATTGAGGTATGACTCACTCTTTACTTTTCTACATCTGCAGATGCCTCTTGTGGATCTTTGTTATCTCTGTATATAGGCATCAGATACTCACATATTATTATTAAGGACCATTTTGTATACTTATGACCTGCGGCATGAACCAATACATCATCCTCTGAATATAACTGTGATCTTGATTAAACGTGTACCTCTGCTATTCTATATTTGATTTATGACCGTATTATGCTGTTCGTTTGTCATAAAAATGCCAATGAGTCTAGCTAAACAATGATATCTTTTCCTGTGCCAATTAAAAAAAGTGAGTGGATGGCTGTTGAGAATTTTTCGTTGTTAAATTATGTAAGTCATCTACATGTAGTGTTGCATGTTGATAGCCATGGTATTTATAAACTTTCTAGACCTTTTACTTTAGATGGCATTGTACTCACATCTTAACCTGTTATGCACTTATGCTTAAAAGTACCATTCCTTGGTCACAGTGCAGAAGTGAAAATGTTTCTGGTTCTTGCCATGTTGCATTGTTGCTGCAAGTTGCTCCAGAAAGACAGAAGTTACAACTTTGTTGGGCATTCAAATATCTATTAATCGCCGTTTATTTATTCTGGCTTTGCCGCCTTTTGCAGAGTCAGCAGCTGAATACAGATGCCGATATGATGGTCTCGTCTGTACCAGAATCATCCAAATTTGCTCGCTGGTTTCGCGATGAAGGTATCCTATTTCAGAATTTGTGCCATGTTCTATGTATCATTTCTATGTTATATGTCAGTTCTAGGATCTAGAGTCATCATGCCAGTGAAATGTTATAACAGAAATAAATTCTGCGGGCATAGCTCTTTCCAGTAGCAAAATGCATGTGAGGTTAAAAGGCATGTTTACACTTGTCCTTTATTCTAGATTGTTCACTTGATTATCTATTATTGATGGTTTTTTTTCGTATGCCCTGTAGATTCAAAACCTTCAGAGGATTTATCATCAAAGAGCCTGCTCTCCATGATTGTCAAAAATGAAACTCCAGGGCCACAAAGCATAGCTCCTGGTCCATCTTTCTCTGATGGCGCTATTCAGAATATATCATCAAAACTACCTAGTAATAAATTCGATGCTTCATCAAAGCTCCTATCATTTACATCTGCACCTGCTGGCGGTATCAGGGAACAGCACAGCCATGCTGGTATCCCAGAGCCAGCTCCAGTCATGATGACATGTGAGGATCTTGAGCAGGCAATGCTGGCACAGGTTGCTAGCAATAGCAGTTCTACTCAGAAGAATGCTGTACAGAGGCATCGGGCTGTTTTGGAGGAGCCAACCGCCAAACAAAAAGTAACTGTAGACAGTCATGCATCACATCATCTTCTTTCATTACTACAGAAGGGAACAGATGACAAGGGATCATCTCCGTTTGGTTTCCACATAGGATCAGCTGATGAATCACAGAGTTCTAATGTCATGACCAATGGCAGGATATCTGGAACTGTTCTAGTTCACAAAACTGAAACCGATCCTGCTTCAGGGAAGAACGTGACATTGGAAGCGTTATTCGGGGCTGCATTTATGAGTGAGCTCCATTCGAAGGATGCACCAGTTTCTATCCGGGGATCTACATCTAGTCATGAAGGATATTACCCTGGTGAAGGAGCTCTGCCCTTCAACAACAATGAAGATGGAGCTGCCCTTAGAGAACCAGGAACCGGAATAGATTACAGGAATTCATCATTCACTGGTCCAAGTCAGGGTACTAGTTTTGACAAGAAAGGCTTGGAACTTCATCTGCCTGAAGAAGATAGTTTGTTTACAATGAATGACTCTTTCAGTGCTCGAAAGCCTGATATGTTGCCGTCACTGAGATCCAGTAGGGTTGAGGTGCAGTTGCCGGAGAGGGCAGTCGATGATCTGAACTATAAGCTCCAAAGCCTTGTATCTGGTGATGTAGAAGTACTTGGTCCTGATTCTCTGGGGCCCCACTCCCGTGAACAGCGTTTCCAGGCTGAGTCTCAGAATCTGTATCACCTTCTACAGGGTAGGCCACCTGCACTGGCTCCTCGTCCTATGCTGGATCACGTTGGTAATAGGAGTCAGCAAGCGCCATTTGACATGCCACAAGCAATGCGACATGATCCCCGCCGTTCATTCCCAGCTAATATGAATCCTATGCAACATACTCTAAATGCTGCAGGGGTCCCTCATGTAGATCCTGCTGCCCATCATCCTATGCTTCATCGCATGCCTGGGAATTTTCCAGCAGAAGGCTTGCCGAGAGGTGGTCTGCCATCCCAACCCCTACATCAGGTGGCTGGTTATAGACCTGAGATGAACAATGTAAATAATTTCCCTATGCACCCTCGCCAGCCCAGCTATGGAGACTTTGGATTGATGCCCCCAGGTGAGAGCCTGTGCAAACTTATTTTGTACTTTGTGTTCTTGCAAAGTTTTAATGGCAGAGACGCTGGCCTGCTATGAGTGACTAGACAGGAATTTTGAGCAGAATTGTTTACCTCCAAAATCTGATACTCCCTCCATTCTAAATTAGTTGAAGTTATAGCTATCCTAAGTAACTTTTTTTTATTTAACCAAGTCTGTAGAAAATTATATGAACATGTACAACACCAAATCAGTTTAACTTTAATTGGATTCACCATAAAATATTTTCCGCACCATATGTGCATAAATTCGATGTTGTAGATATTAGCGTATTTTTCTGTAGATTTGGTCAAACTTAGAGAAGTTTGACTTAGGACAAAGCTATAACTTCAGCTAATTTGAATAGACGAAATATCTCTTACTATTACATTGCACAAAATTCACTCATTCAAGTTGCGCCTGAAATGTTACCAATCTGAATTATGATGGCGCACATGCTGGTGATTGAAGTCGAATTCTGCGCCATTTTGGTGGTGGATACTTTGTGTTTTTCCCTGATTTCAGGAAAATGGTTTCCTATATTTCCATTTTGACATACAAGACATGTGATATCCAAGTAGTTCAGATTTCTCCTGAATTTGTTGGTGACCCACTACTCTGAGTACATGTGTGAGTCGCTCACTATCATATTTTTCTTCCATTAGGTCCATCGGGTCCAGCAGTGCGAGGCAATCACCCAGAGGCCTTTGAGAGGATGATGCAGATGGAGCTTGCAGCCAGATCCAAACAGATACATCCAGCCATGGCCGGCCCTGTACCCGGTGGGGGCATGTACGGGCCTGATCTGGACATGAACTTGAGATACAGATGATGGAAGAAGAATGCCTCTGTTGTACTTGTGGCCATACCGTTTCCCCAAACCACCATGTTCTGTGTTCATGAACTTGTGTTCGCGTTTGTGCCGTCCGACCGGAGTCCCGTGGTTGCTACAAGATAGCTTGTTGGGGAGTTTCACTGGTGCTGGTGTACCATGTATGTAGTACTTTCTGTCTGAAATGGTTGAATGGGTTGATGATGATCTGGAGTGAAAGGGGAGGAGGATATATTGGGTGCTGTCATTGTAGCCGCCACATCTGTACTTTGTGTCTGTCTGTGTCTGACTATTGTTTTCCAGTTTTGTATAAACACTATCTTGCTAAAAGAAAAATAGAACCAGATTAACATATTTGCATTTTTGCCTCCTGCCCCAGTTCCTCATACTGAACTTGCTCAAGTTTTAGCTGGTTTGCAATAAGATGCTCGCATGTATTAACCATTCACATAAGCTGGAACCAAATAATTCTTTGTCACAAAGTAAACTGCAGTTCACTTCTGACAATATAAAGTTGTCGTACACATTTTTTTCAGCTCAACCAACGAAAAATATTCCTCTTTGAAGAAAAAATAGACGGTTTCTGGTAGACTGAATATCTGGGGAATGAGATCACTGTTCACTAGTGGTACTGTAGTAGTGGTTTCAGCCATGGTCACGGCCGCCACCACCTCCTGAGAGAGATCTTCTCAAAACCCTAGCCCTAGCCGCACAAATGGCGTTCGCGCCGCGGCTCGTCCTGCCGCCGAGGCCCCTCGCGCCGCCGTCGGCGTCCGTCCGCCCCAACGGCGGGCGCACGGCGCCGGAGCTGTCTGGCCCGACCCCGCGGGTGGTGGTGGTGACCTCGGGCAAGGGCGGCGTGGGGAAGACCACCACCACGGCCAACCTCGCCGCCTCCCTCGCGCGGCTCAACTTCCCCGTCGTGGCGATCGACGCCGACGCCGGGCTGCGGAACCTCGACCTGCTGCTGGGCCTCGAGAACCGCGTCCACCTCACCGCCGCGACGTGCTAGCCGGGGACTGCCGCCTCGACCAGGCACTCATCCGACACCGCTCCCTCCAGGGCCTCCACCTGCTCTGCCTCTCCAAGCCCCGCTCCAAGCTGCCCCTCGCCTTCGGCTCCAAGACCCTCACCTGGGTCGCCGACGCCCTGCGGCGATCCGCCAACCCGCCCGCATTCATCCTCATCGATTGCCCCGCAGGTCAGGCATAACCGCATTCAGCCCCAACGAATCTATATTGCAGTTGGCTCATCTCAAAATGCTTCAACCATGATACGATTACTCATAATCTCTTGTGGAGTGAACATCGCGGTGCTTTGACTTGCCATCGTGTAATAGCCGACTAGAGAAATATAGATGAAAGGAACCACCTAGAATTTTCTTGAGTAATGCAACCGGTCATTAGGGTGCTGATGCTGTTATTGCTTGTCCATACCTCCCTAGATTATACGGATTTTAGAACTAGGATGTACTCTGATTGTTCTCATGATGTTAGTGCACACTTAGGAAAAGATATCTTGATTTGTCAAATTTGTTCTTTATGCGTATTATTGTTCCATTGATGTTATGTGTGGCCATTTATCGAGGTGTTCTTAGAACACTGCCCCTCAGTTACGTTTCTTGCTGCTGTTTCCAAGTATTCCAGTTTCATTGTTTGTAGTAGTCAGATGCAGACGTCTAACTGGCTGCACAGTACTATCATGTACCTATAATGCAAGTGTGAACTTTTGCATGTTTCAGGATAATTTTGCATCATCGGTAACAGTTATATAGAAGTTATGTTGCCAGCCTTTGCAGTATGAGATCTAATCCACAATACATATAGCATTGTCTAATTGGATGCTTGTATGATTATGTTGATGGTGCGGTGCTTGGACTTGCCATACTGTATACTAGCTAATAAGAGAATCATAGATGATGGGAACCACTTGTTCTGATGTTTGTTACTGCCACGTGCCGCTTGATTTACTTGAGGAATGCAACTAGCGATTGTGATACTGATGCTACTCTTGATTTGCACCATTTATGTGATATTGGATTGCCCTAGATTATAAGGATTTCAGAGCCAGGATGTCAAATTTTAGCTGTTTGTGTGTATATTTGTTCCTTTGATGTCATTTAAAGCCATCTGTAGAGTTATTCTTCGATTAGTTTACCTTAGTTGCATTAGCTTACTGCTGTTTGCAAGCATTCCAGTTTCACTGCATGTATTCGTCAGAGACCAACGTCCAACTGACTGCATAGTACTATCATGTACCTCTAGTGCAACTGTAACTTTTGCATTCCAGTTTCATGCTGCTTAACTTGGTTACGTCTTGTAGGTGTTGATGCCGGGTTCGTCACTGCCATTGCCCCAGCAGAAGAGGCGGTGCTCGTGACCACTCCCGACATCACGGCTCTCCGTGACGCCGACCGCGTCGCGGGTTTGCTGGAGTGCGACGGCATCAAGGACATCAAGATCATTGTGAACCGAGTGCGGCCGGACCTGGTGAGGGGGGAGGATATGATGTCTGCGCTTGACGTGCAAGAGATGCTCGGGTTACCCCTGCTGGGCGTGGTGCCAGAGGACTCGGAGGTAATCCGCAGCACAAACCGGGGTGTGCCGCTGGTGCTGACGGACCCGCCGACGCCAGCGGGCCTCGCCCTGGAGCGGGTGACATGGCGGCTGGTGGAGCGCGACGCGATGACGTCTGTCATGGTCGAGGAGCAGGAGCGGCCCAAGAAGAAGGGCGGCTTCTTCTCGTTCTTTGGTGTGTGAAACTTTAGTCTAGTTGAGTTGCTGGCAGTGTGTATAGAGTAGCGATTTGGAGGAGATACTGGCTGTTTTTGTTGTTGTTTTGCTTTTGTTTTAGCATAGCACGTTTCATTCATTGTGCTTTTGATTCAATGAAGAGACACATATTTCATTCATTGTTTCATTGATGTATGTAGCTTGTGCGCTGGTTTCTTCTTACTGCTGCAGCCCCTCGTGTTGTTCATGACTTAATGTTGATTTGTTTGACTGAGATGGTGGTATATTCATGCTTGCATCCGCCACTTCGCATCAAAGAACCAATCAACCCTGAAGATGACACTTTTTTTAACACAAGAAAAATAAAAAAAGGTTCATGAAAGGGAACACGCTGGATACAGAGTGAACTTCTCTGCCTGGACATTGTCCAGCCTGCATCTGAACATAAGCAGCGAATGGCTACAGATCTAGACCTCTTAAAGGTAGTTGTGCTAGATGATGAGCTTTACAATACTACTCATGTTGATTTGTGAGATGTTTCTGCGTTTGAAGGAGGGCTGGCTTGGATCTGAGCAATCAGTGGCCTGTTTTCCCAATGACCTGGAGCAAAGAAGATATTTGTCGCCGCTGCCGCAGACATTAGCGCTGAAAAATCATTGTACAAATCGGTATCATGGATTTGAAGAACATCCGCCAACTTGGTTGCAAGCTGCTGACCAAATGCCTCAGCCTGAAGCGGTGAAGAAAACCGGTTGAGACATTGCCGAGATATGCAGCTGCTGGAAGTGTTGGTTGTTCAAAACTTGTATGCAGACACCAATACCCGCTTGTTTCGTGCATGGGTTTAGTTGAAATTCCCAAGCTGCGTCACAGAAGATTGTGTTGCCTGTGAAAGAGTCAGGGTTCTGCATCACCGACCCCGGTGGGTGATCCCCAGTTCAAGTGGTACTGTGATCTTCAGCGGGGGCCACACCTGCTAATTGGGGTTTCCTGATTGATTGCATTTGGCACCACGAACACCTGAGAGGGCCTGCAAAGTTTCCTGCCAGTTCCGAGGTTTCCAAAGACACCACAAGAAAGCACATAAGCTAGGGAGATTAATCTGTGGATACACAGAATTAAGTAAATTTTTTGAATCATGCCAGAAGTAGAGTGGTGAGCTGCAGCTACGAACTAAGGTTTAAACGCTCAATGTATTTTTTTTTTTGAGGGGGAAACGCTCAATGTATCTGTGGATACGCGGACTTAAGTAAAAAATGTGCTGCTTGTTATCTCTTCTTTGGTGTGTGCGTATTTTATACTTCGGATTCACTGTTTGTTTGTTCCATTTTGCTACCTGCAAATTGAACTTATATTTACTCGCTGGCCCTTCGCTGGGAAAACGATTTTAAGTGAGCTAGTTTTCTTGGTTTGTGGTTCTTGATTTTTGATTAGTGTCTGATTTGTAATTAGTGTAGAATTAGCGAGGATTTAGACGACCAAATTAAGTGGCAGGTCGTTGTGCTACTCGAAGTCATTACTCCTGGTTCGGTGGCCACTTTCCTAGGTGCTGGTTAGTGATGCCGGTTGAACATAATTTTGTTGGTTAAATTGGTCAGTTGGCCTGCACTTGCAGTACTCTCTAGTGAACGAGATTTGTTTTTGTCAGAGATGGCTGACTGTGTGTTAACAGAACTCTACTCACATAGATCAATCTCTCATGGATTCAACTTACAAGCCATGGAATGATTGGAATCACAGGTTCTAGCCTACAGGAAGAGCAGCATTGGAGGAAGAAGTACAGGAGACAGAAGCAGAGGTGGCCGAAGCCGTCCCGTTCCAAGCCAACCCGTTCGTAGGCCCCTTCCCATGTATTTCTAGTGGCTGACTTCCGTGGCCTCCGATTGCCCAAAACCCAATAGGCGAAGCCCATGGTCCAGCCCATAGCAGGAGTAGGAAGGTCGCTAACACTGTGTTTTACGCTCTAGAGAAGATAAGTAGATGACAACTTATCTGCTGATTCCTTTTGATTTTGTTAGTTGATGTTCAGATAGTGGACATGCTTGTTATTGCTACTAGCCGAGAGGAGCACCTGCGCTAGGTAGATTCAATAAGGGGGCAGATATACCAAGTCTGGGATTGTGTGAGGTAATGTCATTGCAAAGTGTCAATGAAATCTCATACACTCATGATCCGAGAATTCCTACTCCCTCCGTTTTTTAATATAAGATGTTTTAGCTTTTTACCACATTCATATATATTTACATGTATCTAAACACATTTTAATATGCATGTTCACTCATTTTAATACTCATCTAGACAACATGTGCAATAACTAAACAATCTTATATTTATGAATAGAGGGAGTACTTCATATTGGGGAGCCAGGAGAAGAAGAGGATACAGATGATTTGGAAGGGCATATCGGGGACTCTAGGAGACAGTTCGGTGCGTGTTCTGATAGAGGTCAATGTCAGCATAATGTCGGTTGTTGTCTACGTTCATGCGGAAAGTCCTTTTTGATCCCGAGCACCAGTGCTCCCTCCCGTTTAAAAAATTTGAAAATCATATTTGTAAGTCCCAAAAAAATCTAATTTTTTTTTATGATGTAGCCAATGGTGCATGCCACAAGCATGCAAAATTTTAGTGTGAAATACTTTATATTATGGGCTACACAAAAATAACAAATCTGATAAAACTGATCTGATAAAACTTAGAGATTTGAAAATATACATAGTTAGATCTACAAATTTGTCATTTTTGTGTAGCTCAAAATACAAAGATTTTGAATTTGATATTTTGCACGTTAGAGGGATATATCATTGGCTACACTCGGATTTTTTTCAGAATTAATTGAAACGTATAAATATGATTTTTGGATTTTTTAAACGGGAGGGATAACTGGTGCCCGGGAGCAAAAGATCTCCACTGACGTTCATGTCTGATCTTTCAACATTGTGTTTATAATGGCTCGTGTTCTCTAACATATTTATGTAAGACAACTTCTCTTATGGAGGTTAGACTACTTAATTTGCAGTCTAGGACTTTGGGCGAGTTCCCGCTTGGCCACTTGCTGTGTTGATATATTGCTGGGTTAGCCCAAAGTTATGATTGCATTGCTTCTTAGATAGCAATTTGGAGATTCAATTGCCATTTGTTTTGAGTTCATCTTAGTTTACATTCACATGCTTAACGTGTGCACATCCATCTTAGCAAATAGATGGTGGAAATCCAAAAATCTACGATTTAGCAAGTCGTCAAGAAATGTAAGATTATATGCCATTCAAGAACACTGAACTAGCAAGACAAGAAAGCAAACATAAGGTGCCCAGTCATATATTACCACACACAGGCAATTAACATCACCTAAAGCAAACATTAAGATCATTTATCCTTCACCCGGTTGCTTTCACGATAGCAACCACCAAGGGAACAGGGCTAATCAACTTGAAGGTCCAACACAGACACTTGCTTCCCTTCACGAGCCACCAAATGCGTGACCTTCAAGAAAAAAATAGGAGGCAAAGGCACGGAAATAGCTAAGGATCATTTCAGTTGATATCATATAACCAAACATACACCGTAATCCCTTACTTCATATATTTTTCGTGTTTCATCACTTTCTCGAGCAAGGCTAGATTCTCTTTAACCATCTTTCTAGCCGTATATGTTTCTTGTGGCGAACTGCTTCCCTGATCACCCAATTGAATGGTGAGAAAAAACAAGCTCAGATGAAAAGGAACGGGTGAGGAGGGAAAACAGCTAGTATTAAATTTACTGGAAAAAATAGCCGAAAATACGCAGTGACTCTCGAGTACCAGCACACCCGATATTCAGAAAAAGATTAATAATTTAAAAACTTAAAAAAATCCGAAAGTTTCAAGAGAACAAACAACTCCATTCAATACCTAAGAAAATCTCTAATACTGATAAAATTGAAATCCTACATTTCCCTAGAATCAACTCTTTACTATCTTGTCCCAGGGGTAATCAATTATGTACCCGTACAAAATATTGTGTCGGAGAATAACATTAATTGTAACCTGGGTCAAAGATTTGCCAAAAAAGACGCTATATTTGTTAGCGATTTGTCGTTTTTACCCAGAAGTCAACGAAAAACAAAATTTGGCCAATTTTTTTACATGAGTACAATATTTGATAATTTGTGCATAAAAAGTTCAAATTTTTTACCACTTATGAAATTTAAAAAAAAATATCCGTATATCATGTGTGCTTGTCTCCATGTGCTATTAGTCCGCGTCCTGCTAATAGCAAGCTATAGCATGCTGAAATTACCTCGCTAAACAAATTAGTGTATAATGTCTCGCTAATAGCACCTTATAGCACGATATAGCCTACTAATAGCATTTTTTAAAGTCTGGCGCTATTTTGCAATAGCTTGCTACTTTTTTCCTTTGGTACTAATGCTTGCTATCTTCAATCCTATCATGTGTCGAGAGGATGCATGTGATGGAGGCACAAATCATGTCATGCATGCCCAGATTATGATTGGCTACTGAAACCTTGAAAGGAATCAGTTTAAAGTAATAGACTTTGTAGGCAATAAATAGATAGGAGCCCCCAAAGACATGAACTGACGAAATCGCTAATTGATGATTGGAAAGAACGCATGTCAACTAAAGAAAGAACGCTCCGGGTAGTGTGATTCGTTGAGCGGCAGGGAGGGAAGGACGTACCTGACTGGCCCGCCCGCGTCCGCGCCCGCTCGCGCGTCCGCCTGGCCGCCGCGTCGCTCGCCTGCGCCCACATCCGTCCGCGTCCGCTCGGCCCGTGCATCCACTGCGTCCGCCCTCGGACCCATGTGGCAGCCACCTATTATTGGGCTTAATATTTTCCGATAATTATTTATCAATTAAATAAATCAATATTTAATTAAATAATATTTTGTCTAATTAATTTTTATTTGAATATTTCCTTTTACAGAATATTTCCCGAATTAATTACCTATCATACAAAACACTTTTATATGATTCGAAACACCCAGTGTCCGCAGACAAAATACTCTGCACTAATATTTCCACTTATAAAACACCCTCGTAATAAATCCGACAATAATATAAACACTTCCTATTATTCCGAGACATAAAATGTTTGCCTTCTTTTTCTCTATTCTTTCACTAGAACAAGTTCCGGTGACATCGGAGCTACTCCGACAATATCTCATAACCACTAAAACAACATCTTTATTCTCTCAATAAAAACTCACAGATTAAGTGTGTGACCCGAAAAATTCGCTGTAACACATAGAAATGTCTGAGAGCTTACCAGACAATAACCAACATTGGGAACTAGACGTCTGTAGTGGCTCATATGTATTACCGAGTGAACGACAAGAACCTCTTTATGTTTCTCATTACGCTAATCCCCTTACGTACACGATACCAATGATATCTAGAGTGTGAGACAAATGTGCTCTAGTGTGATCAAACTCTTTGATCATAACACATATGAAACTCGTACCAATATCATTCTCTTTTCTCATTCCGTATTATCAATGTCCTATGATAAATCACACTGTGTCTGGCAGACGATTGAGGTGACATGATTATACTTGAGATGGCCTAGAGGATGTATCTCTCCATCGTCTGGAGAAGTAAGTACCCTTCTTGAACAATCTACGTTCCATTACTTATTCTAATTCAAACCCAATAGCCATCGTTATAGTCCCCAGTTACGACCGGACGTTAGATGACAATCAAAGCGTGAGTGTCAAATAAGCGGTCACTAAATATTCTCAAGATATAGGAACTAACTAATGAAACTCTGTATGATCAATTGCTATTCTTCATCTTTGACGATTTTTCTCATAGCAATAGATCATAGGATGGATCGGTTCAGTACTATTATCATTCCGACAAAAAGCTCCTATAGTTACATGACTTATACAAAGTCCATGATCAGGAAAACACGATCATCAGGTAACAAGATAGGCTAGTCTTAGAAACAAGACTAGGAATACTTTTCCTTGTTCATATCTCTACACGTGTATCGGAGGTTTTTCTCTTGAATAATTTGTATTCGCTATCCAAGTACCCAATGCAGTTGTAGCATAAAGATATAAACTATTAACAATAAACTTGGAGATAAAATAATACTAAATATTATTGTCTCTAGGGCATATCTCCAACACAAGGGACAACAGAACCGCAGCCACACGGGAGGGAACTACCTCCACCGCCGAAGACGATAGTCGACCGGATGCGGCCGCAGAGCACACAGTCCCCGTTAGGTCCGGCTGGGCACGCGGGCCCGTAAAACCCTAGTGGGGCACACCAGTCCTAATAGGGTCCGGTCGGGCCTAGATTGGGCCCGTGAAGCCCGCCGCCACGCTGCAACAGGCCGGTCGCCATCACCTCTGTCCTGCACCCTCTACCTCGACGTCCGTTGCAGAACACGCTGCAGATCGAGCCAGCCCGTCCCGTCCCAGATGGGGCCCATAGGGCCCCGATCTGGGCCGCCGGAGCCCCTGGTGAACTGCTGCGCGCCGCCGCCCGCCTCGCTGCACTGCTCCGCAGGTCTGCGGGCGCCGCCGCCGCAACCCGGCCGGAGCTGAACCCCGCCGCCTGAAACACACCGCGGCCGTGAGGGAGAGACCCGCCTCCACCCTACAAGACGCGGGGAAGGAAAGGCCGCCGCCGCCACCAGGGCCTCGCCCGGTGGACCCTGCCGGCGGCGGCGACGAGGAAGAGGGGAGGTCTGGGGAGAGGGAGGGCCGGGGGCACGTGCCGCCGCCGCAGGAGGGCGACAGACGCACGAGAGGAGCGAGGGTTTCTTTTGGGGTAATGTATCGCTTTAATTATTGTATGAAGATATACTTCCGGTAATAATTATTTGTTAATTGTTTGCTTCAAACAATGATGGGATTTTGATATTTGTAAACCTTCTATTAAATGGTAAGGATTTCAAACACATTCTATTGAGCGTCTACTCAATAACTTCCAACTCCATATCCTTTGCATCATTTCAACGAATTATTCCAAAGATGTGGAAAAAATACCTTCGATGTTCTTTATTAGATGTGGATTTTTGTGTTTTTAAAATTATTTTCGATCCATAAGACATTTGCCAATACTTATATACAAAAAAATTATGGAAATTCAATACCTTTCCAACGAAACATATACAGTATCATTTACCTCACTCCCGCAAAAGGTTTAGAAATTCTAGTTTAAAACGTTTGCTGCTGCTGTCTTTTTTTTTTGCAGATTTAAGTTTTTGTAAAATTAATTTAAGCCATGATTTTTTTTCAAAAAATTATATACGAAAAAGTTTTGTATTTCATTAGCTTTTCAAGGGTCTATAATTTGCGCAATTCCAACAAAATAAGTACATCACACTTAGTATACAGGGTTAAAATTCGCAACTGCTTGTTCGCGTACAGTACAGAACTGGTATATTCTTTGCCAATGTCACCTACACATGTTGACCATCAAGTTATCGAGAAATGGCCATGGCCATACATAGTCCACTCTACTTGTCTTTGAGATCTCATACGGAAGTGGTTAAGTTAATTTATTGGGGATGAGCTTAGCTCTGTTTCTGCTAGTCAGTTTGTGTGAGTTTTTCTGTGAGTGAGATATAAGAGGTATGTATCGCATCAGCTCTCATTTAGGAATATATAGTAATCATACTTGAAGAGTTTTTTTTTTGAAAGCCTGCGTACACCAGAGAGTACCACATACAAAGATGAAGTACAAAACGAAGAACATAAGTCCGACGCAGGGGAACAGAGCAAGATCAAGCACCAGCAACATCGCCGGCGAAGAAGACGAAGACCGACGACCACCTTCTAGCCACGGCCTGAGGGCACTTCCTACCTTGTAGATCGCCGCAGAGCCCGTCCGCCGCGCAGCGGCGGAACTTCAGCCGATGAACGTGCACGGCGAGCACCCTCCCTCTCCAGCACCACCACCTTGCCGCATCCGTCTTCGTCCCCAGCGCTGGCAGAAGCCGCGAGCCTCGCCCAGCCCTGAGTTCCAGCCTCCGGGTCCTCCCTCGTAGCTCCACCGCGTGGAGGCCGACCTCCCCGCCGGCCAGCAAGGAGGAGGAAGATCCAGAGGGAAACCGGCAGATCCGGAGATCCCCGGCCACCAAAAGCCGCGCGCGCCACGCCGGAGCTCCGAGGAGCGCCGCCGCAGAAGGGGAACGCGCCGACCCCCACCTAGCCACCGACACCATCGCCACCTCCATGACGCCGCCGGCGGGATCCCTACCGCACCCTACACTATGTACAGGCCGGGATCCGGGGATCCCCACCCTCCCGCCGCCGGAGCGACGCCGGAGAGGGGAGGATCCCGCGGATCGCCGGCGAGCGAGGTGGATGGACGGGGAAGGCTCAAAAATCGCCTCTCTGACTACTGTAGCGAGAGAGGAGAGCGGTCGGCCGAGCTCTTCGTTTGCTTTTGCATACTTGAAGAGTTGTCCAGGTGAAAAAGGCAGATGATGTTATTCCAGTAGCAGACAGAAACATGCAAATGTCAGCTTGATTCCTCTCAATAATTAAGAGGATCAATCAAATTCTTGCCTGGTAATAATGTACTGTATCTCTGAAGGCCACTGCCTTATAGAGTTTTCTCCTCTTCTGAAGAGACACCAAAGCATGAAAGATTCTTGCCTATCTCTCAAATCTTAATGTACACATATGTACCCGGATTGAATCGCGTCAGATCCGATTCGATCATAGGAGAAACGAGACGAGGGCGTCGAATATGCTCCATTTCCTTGGTCTGTTGGTGGTCTCGCGCTGCAGCTCGTGGAGCCGCCCATCCAGCAGATTCCTCTGCAATTCGTTCATCCAGAATCAGAAATTCTGAATTCGCCATGTATATACGGAGCAATGTATTATGCAAGGAAGAAGAAGAAGCTGAATTACCTTGGCAGCTTCTCGGAGGGGTCCCCAGCATTCGATCCGGTTGTACTTCCTGGCGGTTGAGTGGAAGTGCACCCACACCTTGGCCTCCATGAGCTCCGGCCGGTCGGCGAAGAGCTCGCCGTCGCCGTACAGCACCGCCTTGAGCACCAGCGGTAGCTCCTTGGAGAAGACGTAGTACCGGAACCCTGCCGCCAGCTCCTGCAGCGGGTTCGGCCCGCTCACGTGGCAGTGCAGGTGCAGGGTCATCTCGCCGCTGCGGGAGCTCGTCATCTCCTTCCACTCGGCGAAGACGTCGTCGCGCTGCCACCGCCGGAGCTGCTCGCTGGTGATGGTCTCCGACACCGCCAGCGTCAGGTTCGCCGTGAAGTCGCAGTGGCTCAGGGTGTACGCCCGCGGGAAGCCCGGCCGGCGAGGGTCCTCCCCCGCGAACTGCACCGTCAGCTTCGCCGGGTCGAATGTCGTCGCCGCGCCCAGAACCTTGGCTGCCTGCACGCCATCAACACTGATTCGGTCAGGTTGGAGACAAGAAGGCGAAGAAGCTAATTAAGCGAGTAAGCGACGTAAGTGGACTTACCAATTGACGCCTCCGTCCCTTGCCGCCGGCGGCCGTGGTTGTGGTGATGGCGGCGGAGAAGCAGAGCGCCATTGGGAATCTCGCATCAACAAGAAGCTACAGCTCGCCGTGGCATCCTGCAGGCGCTTCCACCCGCTTGCTGGTTCAAACTCCTCCGGTGAATCCCTGGTGGCTGGCTGGTGGTGGTGTGCTCCACAGAAAAAAGAAGAAAGAGATGTGCGTGGCTGCTGCTTGGGCTCAGAAGCGAGAGCTGGATTGGGTGGGCAGAAATGAGCGTAGCTGCTTGGCTCCTGCTGGTATTTTCTCATGGCTGTGGACGCGGCAGCAGTGGGCTCCAGTTTAAGCTCCCACGTGGCATGCTCCCAATCGCTGCCGTGCACAGACCTGGATAACGTAACACACCATACCCTCACGGACATCTAGGACCCACCACACCACCAGATTTCCTGACACTTGTGTAAAAGTAAATCATATGCCAAACAATTAGACCACGATCAGGTACTCCCTCCGTTCCAAATTATTTGACTTGGGTTTATCCAAATACGGATGTATCTATACTTGTTTAGTGTCTAGATGCATCCGTATTTGGACAAACTCAAATCAAGTAATTTGGAACGGAGGGAGTATTTGGTTATCCGTCGAAACACCACGGCTGTCACAGGTAACCAGAATTCCCAGTACCCGGTAAATGTGTTTACCGGGGAAAAGTTCCGTACCATTTGAATTTGGGCCAAATTCTTTTATCAAAATCTGTTTTTGATTTCAAATAGTACCAAATTCTCGGTGTTTATTGTACTTCATGCACCCACAACAAGACCTAGCAAAGCCTACCGACCATCTCACTTAACCTCGCTTGGCGCCGACCAAATGATTCCTCCCAAGTTTACACAAACGCACTGCGTGGATTCTCAACGTCGTGAGAACTTGTCTGTGACAAGATGGTTAGGAGGTGGTTGTACCCCTAACCCACCAGAGTTCAAACCCTAGGTTTGACGTTGGTGTTTCTCATTTAGGCGGAATATTCTTCAGTGGGAGGTGACGTTCCCGCCGACAGCGAGGCGCATGTGGTGACTTCGTCAATCTCAAGACCTGATCCGTCGACTCAGTCTCTCAAAGGTGCTCATAGGGATAGGGTGTGCGTGTGTGCGTTCATATAGGTGAGTGTATGCGCGTGCGCCTGCGTTGTACTGTGTTCGAAAAAAAAAATCTCAACGTCGTCACCGGTTGCGGATGTACATGCCAGCTTCCTAGTGGCACAAGCCCACTGCCCACCTCTATTTACAACGACCTTGTAGCCCCTTTCTCTCTTGATAAACAAAGCCGTATTTAAGCTACACCGGGCGTAGATGGGGTTTTTGGTCCAGCTTTTTTTTTTAACCCATGGGTATCTCTAGTCGATCCCTTGGATTGAAGAAGGTGATCTGTTTGAGCAGCAGGAGCAGACACCAATTATGTGTCCCACACAAATACGCCGGCTATTTACATCATTTGAAATCAAGCACGCAATTGAGAATTTTATGTGTTAAAAAGTAACATTATTGCATAATAGAATAATTGTACTACAAATATTGTAAAACGTCAGATTTTTAAAAATATATAAATATTGTATACATATGCAAAAACTGAGATTTGTGTTGACAATCAATAAAGTAAATTTTACGTTTGTAAAACAGGGCATAGACAATTCAAACAATGGATCACCTGACTTTTGAGGATCATCATGTGACAATATGGGCTATCTACGTACAAACTAACCACACACAATCCAAACACAATGGATCGCTCGACTCTTTAGGATCATCATGTGACAATGTGTGACATGATTCAAGCCGATTCATTGTTTGGATTGTATGTGCCTAGTTTGTATGCATGTAGCAGTTTACTTTACTGAATGTCAACACAAACTAAACCTTCTGCACATTATGTAACTTTTTTTTGGTAAAATTCAGGACCTTGTTGCGCTAGTCGCAGACAATCCAAACAATGGATATGGGATCATTTTGTGACAACATGGGATCATCTTGTGACAAAGTAAATCGATCCTTTCACTTAATCTTCTATGTATAATGTAACCATTACATAACTTAATTTATCTATTGTTGTCATCGTAGGATTGACGCATGTACCAGAGGCTACTAATTTTGATTGCACGCATTGAGTATATATACTCATCATCATTGGTATAGTTCAAATTATTATATTTCTCTCTAAATTTGATATCTCACGGTTTATTATTTTTTAAATTTATTTTTGCAGTGTACTCGATCATAGCACTTTCTACAATGATGCAGCCAGCCAATATTACTGCCTTTTCTTCTTCCTTTTGTTAGAAGTTTAGACTTTTTTTCAGCATATAATAGTGATATTGCAATCCGCATGTGATGTGTACATTAACATTGTGTATGTGATGGTGCGATAAATGAGTCGATATATTTCTTATGTTTGTGTTGTGAAATATTGAAATGTGATGTAAAGTATCAAATTGATTTGTGAAAAAGAGTTGTCTTTAGAAATACAAAAATTTCCCAGTGCGAATGAAGAAAAACAAAATCCGTTATCAGTGCTCTACTCACGTTGGGAATAGAGAAAAATTGATGTCCGTAACAGATCAAGTGCCTAATTGAAAACGTTTAAAAAGGGTTGTTATCATTGAGCTTGATCACACATGCGACGAGCTCGGGCAACGGATTCTTTTTCCATCACGAATGAGGTTTTGACCCCTGAAAGTGCATGTGTTGCCCCATGTGTGGTTTTGGTAATTAATGACAATCCTTATGGACTAATGTTTGCATTGAGATATTCTTGTAGATCTTGTCCATAGGAAAAGATTGGAGTTCATGTGTTGGACTCTAGAAGATTACATGATGACCAAGGTTCCATCCAAGGGTTTATATGAAGAATGGTCATGTGAAGAGTTGAGCTTATTGCAAGCATGGCTTGGAAAAGAAGATTGAGTGAACATTCATGTTATCTCCAAGCCATCATATATATCAAGATAAGAAGATGAAGTTCAAGTGGATTCATGAAGACGGAGCTTAGCAAGCCTCTCCCATCCCATCATGGTGTATGGGGAAGTATTTGGAGAAGTCTTCATCAAGCATGTGCTAGCAAGCACAATCAAGAAAGGTGTTCCAACTTGAGGGAGTCAAGATCGTCATCATCTAGCTCAAGTGGAATGTGCAAGGCAAAGGTATGATCTTGATAGGGTTTCTATTTACCGGTCTCTTGGTGTTAGCGGAACGTGACGCTCTTGACCGCAGGCCCCACGGTGGGCGCCAACTGTCGTGGGTTTGTCACGTCAGGTGTCATGGAGATGACTTCGTAGAGTTGGGGATTAAGCGATCGAGCGTCTCCGAGCTAAAGATCGCAGGGCACGAGAAGACAATGTTTTTTACCCAGGTTCGGCCACTCGATGCGAGGTAAAGACCTACGTCCTGCCTATCCTAGATTGGTATTGATATGATAATCGAGGTGTTACAATGGAGGCGATCCGATCTGGTACTCGCCGTATGAGCTAGGGTTTAGGGCTTGTCTCTCTAGTCCTGCGAGTCCTCTTTATATATCCAGAGGCTCGCTAGGTTACAAAGGAATTACTTGGAGACTACTTTTCTTGCCTTCCAAGTTAAGCCATCTTGGATCTTCTGGATTCTTCTTACACCATGCTGTGACTCTTCGTGTCGGCCCACCTCAGTGCAAGCCCATTGATTATAAGCCGCATTATTTGTGGGCCGCGGGTTGATCTATTTATGATTCCCCCGACAGGTTTATATGAAGAATGGTCATGTGAAGAGTTGAGCTTATTGCAAGCATGGCTTGGAAAAGAAGATTGAGTGAACATTCATGTTATCTCCAAGCCATCATATATATCAAGATAAGAAGATGAAGTTCAAGTGGATTCATGAAGACGGAGCTTAGCAAGCCTCTCCCCTCCCATCATGGTGTATGGGGAAGTATTTGGAGAAGTTTTCATCAAGCATGTGCTAGCAAGCACAATCAAGAAAGATGTTCCAACTTGAGGGAGTCAAGATCGTCATCATCTAGCTCAAGTGGAATGTGCAAGGCAAAGGTATGATCTTGATAGGGTTTCTATTTACCGGTCTCTTTGTGTTAGTGGGAGACCGGGTTATAGGATAGACGGCGTACTATCAAGAGGGGCTCTCAAGTGAGTAACTTGATCGCATCTTTATGGAGAGCTCAAACCTTTGCATATTTGGCATATCATCTTTCTTGGTTCTTATTTGGGTTTTATCCATGTGAGAATTTAGAGCTTGTGTTCATCTCCATACCAAACTCCAGTTCATCAAAAACAGATTTCATTTGAATATCTTGTGGTGTTTTTGATGCTGGAGGTTTTACCGGTTTGTCTTTTCTAAGAGAGGCCAAACTCTCTTCTTGTGGTTTCCTCCTCACATGATGGACTATGATGTGTATATGCATGATCTTGTAAATCTTGTGATTATTCTCGAAACAAGCCCAAGATATTAGAAAACGGAGCAGGATGAAAAACTTATTGTGTTCTTGGTATTGGAGGTTTTACTAGTTGTTCTTTTATCAAGAGGTCTAACCTTTCCCCATTTCATTTTATCCTCCCTTGTTGTACTATAATGTTTCTCTGCATGATCTTGTAAAGCTCTTCGTTGTGATTCCAACGAGCTCAAGAACATCAAAACGGAGTTCGGATGATCAAGATATGTTCGTTTTCGTGTTGGATGTTTCTGCAGTTTTTAGGCCAGCCTGGCCGGGCCCAAGGCTGGGCTCAAGGCCGGCCCAACCCGAGTCCGGGCCAAGGCCGGCACAAGGCCGGCCTCTCTAGCCACCACTGGCCTCCAAAGTTTCCAGGCCGGCCTGGCCGGGCTCTCGATTTCTGGCAGAAAAATGCCCCAACGGTTGGATTTAGTGGGACCTATTTCAGGGGTCTTCGTCCCCAATGGTTCCTAATCTTTGGCTCTCTCTCTCCTTCTCCATTGTTGACCTCCAAATCTTTGTTTTCTCACAATCCCTCTCATGATTCTTGCATATCTTTGAGGGAAAAGTGAGAGGAGATCTAGATCTACAATTCCACCAATCTATTCCACCTCTAAGTGAGGGGAACCTAGTAGATCTTGATCTTGTAGTTCTTGTGTGGTTCTCTTCTTTGTTCTTCCTCTCTTCTCCCCCATAAGTATTATTGCTTTTGGTGGGATTTGAGAGTGAACGATTTGAGCACTTGTGCTCTTACCATTGCTTTGTTGCATCGGTTTGTGCTCTCCACAACGATTCATGGAAGTTGAAAGTTTGTGAGCTTGTTACTCTTGGGTCGTTGGACCCTAGATGCCATTGTGGTGGTTGAGACCTTTTGTGGTCACTTGTAGCCGTTCGGGAGCCCCCAATCCAATTGTGGGTTGTGGCCCGGGTTGTTGTTGAAAGGCTCTGGATTCCGCCTTGAAGGATTCCGATAGTGGAAGGTGAACCAAACCTTTGTGGTGCGGTTCATCGGAGAATAGGGTGAGCCTTTGTGCGTTGAGATCGGCCTTTGTGGTACCTCACACCTCTCCAACGAGACGTACTCCCCTAAAAAGGAGGAACTCGGGAATACATCCTCGTCTCCCGTGCCTCGGTTATTTCTATACCCGAGATTTTTACCTATGCACTTTACATTGTGATAGCCTTCGTGCTTGAAGTATTCTATTGTTATCACTTTGTTGCTTGTCTTGCTTAGCATAAGTTGTTGGTGCACATAGGTGAGTCTAGTATATTTAGTTTGTTGGCTTATTAATTTAAACACCTAGTTTAATTCCGCAATTATCAAGCCTAAACCGGAAAGTTTTAAATCGCCTATTCACCCCCCTCTAGGCGACATCCTTGTCCTTTCAATTGGTATCAGAGCCTCGTCTCTCTTTTTGGGCTTTACCGCCTAGAGAGTAAAAGATGTCGTTTAGAGAATTAGTGCACGATCCCACTTTTCAATTCGATGGCACAAATTATGATGTTTGGAAAATTCGCATGCTTAATATTTTTAGGGCCATGGGTCCAAATTATATTAAGAGGATTGTAGATGTGGGTTTTTCTCCTCCAAAGGATTCCCAATAATTATCTTTAGAGGATGAGGAAAACTCTCATCTCGATACTCTAGTTTCTAATGGTCTTATTTGTGTTTTGAGCGACGTAGTTCTGCTTCAATCATGCCTTTTCGGAACGCTCATGAGTTTTGGACCAAGCTTCAAGATATATATGAAGTGTCCAACATTATTGAGGCTTCTTCCACTTCACCAACATGTGATTTGTCACAAGGTAATGATATGGTGAGTGGTGATAGAAATTGCTTTGTTGATGGTGAATATTCTATTGACTATACTTCATCTCTATCTCATTGCAATGTTCTATCTTTGGACTTAAACTCTTCTAGCACTCCAAATGTCATTCATGCTAGAGTTGATAGTCCTTGCATATCATGTAATAGTTGCTTAACTAAATCTCATGATGATATGCTCTCTATGTCTTATTGTCATGAAAATAATGCTTCCATATCCTCTAGTACTTGCATGACTAACAATGTAGAGGAATCCCAACATTTGTTGGAACAAGACATGGACCTCAATGGTGCTTCAAGTAATTCTTCATCATCTTTGTCCACTACTCACTTTTGCCTTATGGCTAAGGATTCCGAGGTATCTCCTGCCTTGAATCCTAATTTATCGAATGATGATGATGATGAAGAAAATGATAACGATGCTTCCATTCATGAGATGGGTAAAATAGTTCTTCATGCGCTTTCAAAGAATAAAATTGCTCGTGATAACTTCTTAGAAATCATGAGTACCTTTGTTCACCGCAAGCTTACTATTGAGCTTTTGGAAACTCAATTTGATGAGAAATGTAAAATTGAGAGAGAAGATGCTATGGAAAAAGCATCCTTAGAGAATGCCCTTGAGGAAGAGCAAGAGCTTCGAGTGTCTCTTGAGGAGAAACTTGAATCTCATGATGAGTCAAATGATCTTATTATTGCTAAAATCATTAAGGAAAGAGATCATGCTCTTGCTAAATATAAAGTGCTTAAAAAGGAAAAGGTTGAATTTGGAGTTGGCAATGCTAGACTAGTTGAGGATATAGAGAGATTTGACAAAGCTCATAAGGCTTTGGAAAGTGAACACTCTCTCCTTATAAAGTCTCATGATCAACTCCAAACTCAACTATCTAAAAATGATGAGCTTGCCAAGTTGTCTTCTTCCATTTCTAATGTTAATGATGCTTGTGCTACTAACTCCACTTCTTGTGAAGTATCTATTTTGAAGGAGAATGTTGAGCTAAGGGCTCAACTTGAGTTGCTAACTAGCAAGTATGGTATATTGGAAGAAATTCATGAAAAGCTCTCTAGCTCTAATGAGGACCTTCTAGCATCCCATGCTAGGTTAAAGTTAGCTCATGAGGCTATTATGTCAAAGGTAACATCTTGTGAGCCTCATGTAGACAATGGCACAACTTCTACTCTTAATGCTATATTGTCTTGTGCTAGTCCTAGTGATTCATCCACTCACAATGTTGCTACATCTTGTGATGAATTACTTTCCATGCCTTGTTGCTCTAACAATGAAACTTCTACTTCCTCTAGTATTTGTGTTGATACTAACCATATAGAGGAATTAAAAGAGCTCAAGGCCCAAGTCACTTCTTTGAAGAAAGACTTGGAAAAGCGTCATGTTGGGAAGTCCACACTTGATAATATGTTGAGTGTTCAAAGATGCCCCAATGACAAGAGTGGACTTGGATTCAACTCCAATAACAAGAACAAGTCCAAGTACAACAAGAAGAAAAATGGTCAAGAACAAGTTTAAGATTCGGCCAAGATTGTTTGCTTCAAGTGCAAAGTTGAAGGGCACCATGTTAGATCTTGCCCTTTGAAGAAGAAGCCTCTTAGTGAGAAGCAACAAGGGAAGAAGCATCAAGTTCAAACTCAAGTTCCTCAAGAAGAATCAAGCTACCCCTCCTCAAGTCGAGATTCCAACTAAGAAGAAAGGAGGAAGCAAATGTTGGTACATATGCCGTGAGAAGGGTCACTTTGCTTTTTCATGCACTAATTGTGAGGACCCCGGATTAGCCATACGAGATACTCGTTATGTTTCCAGCAACAATCCATGATCAGTTTGTTGTTGCACATAACTCGACGTGGCATCATAGTTTACATCCGTTACCACACCGGATACAATTTTTTTTTCTTACAATAATTCGGTCATACAGACCGAGTCTTACATAGGTGCCTTCCTGGGCAAAATACCATTATTCAGCGGAAGCAAACAACGTTGATGGCCTACTAGCGTTCCTTAGTTCCCACAGGCAACTGACTAATGAAGAATCCTTAGTTCGCGTCCTTGGTACCATCATTCTCCTCATCGATAAGCTCCTCGAAACCTGACTAAGACAATAGCCAGGGACGAAACCAATATGAGTACAATTTGAATTGTACTCGCAAACTACCCCCAACATGAACATACACTGGTTAAATAAGACTTTTACTTTTAGAAAGACATCTCTATATCTTTGATGAAAAAGAAAAAGGACAGACTTTTGTTTAATAAAACTTTGTTTTGAAACCTCTGTAACTTTGATTTAAAAAGGGAAAGAAGGCTTTTAGAACTTTTTCCCATAAATCTGTCTTTGTAAGAAGTCTCTTTTAAAACATTTCCCTGAAGAGATATGTTTGTTGAAAAAGGTAGGAATTCTCTTTCAAAACGTTTTCTCCAAAATACCCCTTTGTTGAAAAAGGTGGGAAGTTTTTTAAAACTTTTTCCCAAAATAATCCTCGGATTTATTTTCCCAAAACTCCTCCTTTTCCGACCATAGCCCTTCATGGTCATTTAAACCCAACAACTTCATACCGGCCCTTTGGTAGAGTTGCATAAAACATTTTCCACTTTCAAAACACAAAACTTTGCACTTCTCGACCATAGCCCTTCATGGTCTTCCTCTTATCCAGCAACCTCATACCAGCCCTTCGGTATAGTTGCCTACATAAAACATCTCCATTTTCTTTTCAAATCTTAAAACTTTGCAAAACTTGCACATGGTCTTAGGACAGCCTCCCAACTGTCCATATCCGAGGACTCGGCTATTCGAATAGTTTTACACTCTGCAGAGGTAGCACGCTTTTCCCACATCCATCCGGCAGCTCATCGTGTCAGCCACGTCCCGCCATACAAGGTGTATGCGAAGTTGAGTCACCGACCATAGCCTGTCCTTTGCTCATGCTAGTATAGGATCCTGCCATATGACACTTTCCATCAACACTTAACCCAACCCGTCGGAATCTAAGTGTGAGGACTCATAGTTCTGCCCGGCGACCCAAAGGTGGCGTCTTCAATCCTCTTTCTCCAATAAACTCATACCTGCCTCCGGTAGACTTCTCTTAAGAGGACCCAGGTCAGGGGTAGGTCACCAAACCATCCCCTCATGGAATGGAGTCATCTCCGTTGTTGAGGCATCCCATACTAATATGAGCAAATTATATGACTACGCCCTTGCCCATATGTGGGTAAATGTGTCGCACGGGAGAGGTGGAGACTGAGAGGAGAGGGTAGTGTGGAGAGCAAACGAGGCTCGGGGGCGGCTTTAAATAGGGGCGGAGGTGGTGCACGGCGGTCTCGGTCCAGGAGGTGGTCAGGGCGTGGAAGAGGCCGCCATTGGCTGCCCTGGCTGTGCGGCAACGTCGTCGGTGCTCCATTAGGGTTTTGGCGTGCGTGGAGAGGCGAGGGGGTAGGTGGCCGTCGTGCGCACAGACGGCGTCATGGCACACCCGTCGGAGGTCGTCAGCACGATTGCGTCGCGGTGGGGCAGGGGACGTGACGTCGAGGTGTCTGCGGAACTTCGGCGAGCGAGGAGGACGGCCAGGATGAGCGGTGCTTGCCGGGGAGCAGAGGTGGCGGAGATCGGGGCCGGCGTCGACGTGCACTGGCCGCGCGGATTGGGCAAGCAGGGGCAGCGAGGAGGGAAGCGACCCACGTGCTCTCATGTTGGTCAATGGTCGCGGAGGAGCAGGGCAGAGGGCTGGCGCGACGTTCTTATCCAGCTCGGGCAGTACGGCGACGGTCGGCGCGACGGCGAGCTAGCGGGTGGCTCGGCGGCTCGGTCGCTACAGGATGAAGAAGGCCATTTTGCACGAAGCCCCCTGTATTTCCTCCTTTTTCTATTTCTCTTACTTTCCTTTTAAAACCAGAAGCTTTTAGGGATTTAATTTAGGCACTAAAACTTTCAAAAATTATTAGAAAAATCAGGTAGCCTCCCCATAACATGTAGAAGCTCCACAAAATTTGGGGTGCCAAATAAAATGTTTTGAACAACTTTTGTTCATAGGGTTTAAATATGGCATTTTTCTTAAATACAAATTTATAATCTTTAGAAATTTTAAAGCAATTTTTGAACTCTTGGAACTTCCTTGACAAATATATTAACTTCAAATAATTTTTATTTTCATGGAGAAAATATTTGTTTGAAGGAAATAGATAATTAGGTAGGAAAAATAATGTATTAAGATCATTTCTTTAACTCATGATCTTAATTTCCATTTGTTGAATAATTTGAGAGATTTGTTTTAAATTTCAGTCACATTCCAAATTGTGTCAGTGGGTTTTCAACTTTACATTCAAGTACATTTGTGTAATTATTCACCCAAGCAAACAACAAATCAAAGAATTAACAATCAATACAACCATAAGTCAAACAAGCAAACAACATAAGTTTTCAACCACATTTCAAATATTCAGATAGGTGGTGGGATGGTAATCAATTATCATCATGACAAGAATAATGTTGAAACAAGCTTGACTCAATAGTTTGATATTTTCCAGAAAGGGTTGTTAAAATACATGGGTAGTATATTTTCCCACTTTTATTGTTTCCAAAAGAGTGAAAATAAGAGTTTATAGAATAGGAGTTGCAAAATACCAAGGTTGAAGAATATGTAGGAAATAGCATATAGATTCCCCATATTTGTGGGAACACATAATTTTGGAAGTACTTGTACTTTCTCAAGAGTGGGTATTTTGGTTGTTGCTAAACCAAGTATCATGAATTGGAATTTGGCCAAAAATGAGAGTGGAAAAGATATATGGAACATTTTTCTTGTCATGACATGATCACCAAGGTTAAATTTATTTTATCTTGGTTGGGTCCTAAGGGGGTATGTAATGGCCAAACAACTCAGGCAACAAGTTACAAGAAGTCAAACAGAACAATAGGAAGGTGAATACAATCATTAGTGAAGTATTTCAAAAAGTTTTTGTTGGCTCTGAATTTTGGGTCTTGTAAAACTAAGTTTTTCTTAGTTCCAAATTTGGGATGTTACGGATCCTTCCCCCCTTAAAAATAATCTCGTCCTCGAGATTTGCTAGGTGGGGTACCAGGGGAGTAGGAGGGTACGGGTTTTGGGTTGGTAGAGGGATGTTAAACTTCTAGTTGCGTCGGAGCTTGCTTGGTGGTTGAGTGTTGTCCACAGCAGTGCCTTCCAGATTTTTAGTCCTCCTCGGATGCATCTGGGTAGGTTGTCTTTGCCCTTGTACTTCTTCGGTTGAGTGAAAGGAAAACACATTGTTAACTTCCTTTGTCCTCTGAGCTCGAATTTTCATAGGTTAGCAACTCTTTATATGCTCGGATCAACTAGCATATTTATTGAGTTAAATTTTCGATGGGATACTGGAAAGGCGA